>ML677350.1:1988716-2102346 GCA_007922305.1 Dermatemys mawii
GGACACTAAGACAAGCTCCCTGACTGCCTTGGCTCCATGCTGCTCCCGTAAGTGGCTGACATGTCTAACTCTAGGCGAAGGGGCAGCCAGGTGGCTCTGTGAAGTGTGCACTGCCCATGCCCAGAGGCACTGTCCCTGCAGTTCCATTGACTGTGGTTCCCATTCAATGGGAGCTGTAGAGCTGGTGCTCGGGGCGGGGCCAGTGCTTAAGGGCCACATGAACACTTTGCTGCTTCCGGGAACTGAACAGAGCCAGGGCAGGCAGAGAGCCTGCCTTAGCCCCTCTGTGCTGCTGACTGAACTTTTAATGGTCTAGTCAGTGGTGCTGACAGGAGCTGACAGGGTTCTTTTTCGCCTGGGCATTCCAGTCAAAAACCCAACACCTGGCAACACTACAACCCATTTGAATCCAACCCTGAGCTTCAAGAGGCAAATGAAAAAGCACAAAGGGAAAGAGGGGCAGGGACTAAATACCCCAGCTGATCGTGAAGCTGTAAGTAAGGATTACTTTCTTCTAAAGCATGTCAACAGGACACAGGAAGATGGGCAAAGGCCGGCAAAGGGGCCATGGATACAAACACCACTGTCAAAGTGCACTGCTGAGAAGGTTACCAGAAGAGTTCCCTTCCTTGGGATACACACACTGTGACATGAAAGATCCCTCTGCGTGGTTTAAAATGTATTTATTTACTTCCATTTTTAAAACAAAAAGGCATTTCTCTAGCACTCTAAGAACCCTACCACTCATTTCAATCACGAACAGAATTAGAGAATACAGTCAAGCCCCATTGGCCTCACTAACAAAATCCAGTCCTAATCAAATCACATAGAATCAGACTGACCACTACCCCATTCTGCCCCCATCTCTTTTATGCTCTGACCTTCTCGACTTGCCTGGAGAAGAACATGGAACTTTGCAAGGCTCATCAAGATCAGCCAGGGAAGTGAGTAAATTCCAATGCCCGGGGGCACTCCGGGAGAACATCCTCCTGGCAGCTCCCTCCTGGATATACCCCGGGAGAGCCTTCACTGAGCAGCTGCTACAATATAGCATAGGAGGAAAGGCCTCTCAAGTAGGGAGGTCTCAAGTCATTTAGGGCTTTATAGGTCAAAATCACACCCCAACGTTCTACTCATAAGCCAAAAGAAAGCCAGGCCAGATGGTGTCATGAGATCCCAGAAAGTTACTTTGCTCACCGAGTGGGGCAGCTGTATTTTGCATCACTTTCCACTTCCAGTTGCACAGAGACAGCACTGTCATGTGTAATCCCCAAAGTGCTAAAGGCACTGATGATGGGAGCAGGAACTGGATCTGTAAGAAAAGGCTGAACGACAAATCTCTCTATAGCTGAAGAAAAGCCATCCTGGTGAAAAAAAGCTAATTGGTGATCTAAACACAGCTGTGGGTTTGACGAGAAACCAAAGTGATGAATTTTGGTACAGCACGGCAGGTGAAGACCCTCAGTCAAAAGGGCCACTATGATCTCTGCCATAACTTCCAGTTCAATGCCATTTCCATCTTATCTAGACTGAGCCTTAAGCTAGCTTGCTTTCAATCCATATTCCCGTCTCCAGCCTGCACTCGGTAAGGATCCCAACCCCAGCTGGGTAAGAAAAGATGGAGACAAAGTCAGGTAAACGCAATCTACACACACACAAGAAATACACATATGAGTAATATGACCAACCGAAAATCATGACAAGAAAACCTTTAAGCCACACTCACTATACCATATGTTCCCTGTTGAAACAACAGCAGCTAGAAACTCTGATAATTCAGCAGCAGCTGACAGCTAATTGTTTTATGGGCTTGGCTTGCTGTTAAAAATTGTCCATTAGAGGTCACTAGAACCCAATCACAGCATGAAGGGAGCCTTTGCAGGTCCTTTTGTGACTGAAAAGATCATAGGAATAAAATCTCTACTCAGAAAACTTTCCTCCAAAACAAACAAAGAAATAGAGGAAGTTCTTCACCTCGACCCCAGCAACAAATATGATAAAAGACTCTTTAAAAGGAGAGGAAGAATGTATGGAGACAAATAATGGACCAGCCTTTTGTTGGTGTGTTTTGAAGGAACAGTGCGGTACGAGTGCATCATTGGGCATTCCACACACAGAGCCCAGAAAAGGGATACGCTCTCAGGCAGACAAAGACAATGTCTTACACTGGCAGGCAACGGGCAGTTATAAAAAACGGGCACCCTAACACGATCTAAATCTCAGAAACTGCAGGAGTTCCACTGTCCACCAGCGACTGTGTAGAAATCAACACTTCCCTCCACACCTGCTGCAAAAGGAGCAGTTTGGCTTAGGCAGTCCCAGGCCCATCTAAACCCTCTCCCCTCTCCTCCACCACAACAGGCAGAATTAGGAGCATGCCCTACTTGTCTTAATAACCTGGAAAGAAAACAACTGCCGGGACACTGCAATGCAGAGCCACAGCATTCATCTCTTCTCGCCCAGGCATGCCAGCCGCGCACATCAAGGAGCCAACACCCAATTCATTTAGTTACAAAATGCCACTCCCCACTTGCAATACGTCAAGGCTAAGGGCTCCCCACCACACTCTGCAGTTACAGCGGATCTCAGCACAAGTGGACATTTCATCTGCCCACTGCATCCCTCCCGACACTTCCATCCCGTTGATTAGAGTGACACTGAGGGATGGAAGGACAGGGATTTGCCACTCAGCCCAACAAATAGGATTTCTCTGGATCTGTCTGTATCTGAAAACTCCCGGCCCACCTGGAGGGTCATGGATGCCTCATGCCACGACAATGTATGACAAAACTAGAAGTGACTCTTGCTGCAGCAGCTTGATATGAAGACACAAAATGTCAAGACATAATCTCATGCTGTGACTATAATGTGCCCCTTGGGATGGCTACAAATTAGGCTGCAGTTCTTACATGCGGCCCATTTAAGACCATCTTAGACCTGTCTAGCTGGTTATCCCCTGCTAATATCTTTTGTCCTTAAATACCCGACTGGCTCATTTGAAATTATGGTCACACAGCTTCTATTTGCGGCATCAACGTCTCTGAACACTCTCTGCGAATCTTTGTGGAGGCAGTATATGGAGACGGACTGGGGGAGGAAAGGATACTTGAGGGTTTACTGGAGATTCCTCTAGATGGAAGAGGATGACAAGCCTGAATTTCGTAGCCCACAGCTGCATGACCTTCCATTTAACTACTCACAATAAATATTTGCACAGGGAAATTGTGTTTCAACGGATGACATTTTCTCGCAGTGAATTTTGTGCCAGTGAAAGGGCCAGACTGACAGCTGCCCAGGGTGTCTCCAGGCCTGGATTTATTCCCAGCACAGGAAACAGTGCCAGTTTCCTATGCGCACTGCCCTCCTCTCCACCCATACACCTCACCCCTGAGCTGCAGGACGAGAGAGGACTTTACATGCACGGGCTTCTTCGCTCCTTGGCTGATGGTCCTACTCACATTCCCATGCAACGACAAGTTTTGTGACCCATCTCCCAAAAGTTGGCTGGATGCCAACATTATTTTACACAGACTGCTACCAGGCAACAACAGCAGGTTGTGACTTTGCATCTCAATTGACTTTGGTGACAATTAAATGACTCTCCAGAGATGAAAGGCTCCTTCTTGCCTAACCAAGCCCATGCACCATCCAGCCTCCCCCCCGCCCCATAGTGTTTAAAGGCAGCAACCCTTTCTCACCACGAGGACACATGTTGGGTTAATCCACTTCACTTGCCGTGCTAACGTGCAGGCCACCTAGATTTACTTCCTATTCTCTTTTACCCCACAGCCTGGCTGCAAAAGAGGCCATGTGCTCAGCAATTCCCCCGTCCCTCTTCTAGCCACCTCAGGAAGAGCGAGTGGAGGATCTCTCAGGATCAGCTCTCCTCAGGCGGAATGATGATGGCTTCAGCATTGGAATGCTTCTTTGGGGTCAAGAGACAGGACTCAGGTGTCATGAGCTAGAAGGGCCCTTTTTTTACCGAGGCTTCTGGACACGGGCGCAACCTCTAGTTCTCTCGGATTTTCTTGCTTATCGGGCGGTCAGTAGGCTCTTCCAGGATGGCTTAATCCAGGCCAGGATTTAAGGAAACTCTGTGTCGTGACACTAGGAAGTTGACCACCGGATAAGCAAGAAAGGGAGTAAAGTGCAGTAGTTTGCAAAACCTGCTATAGTGAGGAGGAATAAGAGGCTACAAAGGGGAGGAATTTCTCAGAGGAGCCTGAGGGGGCGTACCTGGGAGTGCCGGGATGAAACTAAGCAAAAAGAAATGTAGGCTAGAGATCAGGCACACTTGGTAACACTGTGGAATCGTCCCCAAGGGAAATTAGGAAACCCACATTGCTTGGGCCCTACTGGCTGGATAAGGCCCCTGGGAATATATTTCAGGGAACTGCACTGCACAGGCTGAAGTGGGGGAATGACCTGGCAGGTCTGTTCTGTCTTTTACTGCCCGGATTATATTTACTCTCTCAAAAGGGAAGGCCAAATAATGACTGAACAGGTGATGAGGCTGCTCTGTTTTGCAGCGTTCTCTGGCTTTTAGCCTTAAAGATCATCATCCCCAAGGGTTTCCTCTCTCTAATCAGACTATGGCCGCAGCTCCTCTTAGAAAACCATGCAGGCATCAAGTGTAACCCTGCTCCCCCTCACCCTGACTCCTACCTTAAAACTAACAAGCAATTCTGCCTACTCTCCAGGCAACACAGCTGCAGCATCTGCCAGGTCCCCTGATCTCCCCCGGAATCTGAAATCACTGGTGCAGCAAGTGGTGACTGATGGAAGGGGCGCCTTCTGAGGGGCAGTGGTTTAACTGCAGGTGGTTTTGAAAGGCCTTCCTTGAGAGGAGAGCAGAGGGAAGTATGGATGGCAATACCCCTGCAAGCCCAGTTGTTTATCCCGCCCTCCCTATGGGAGCAAAACATCCGCTCACATTAAAGCAGCTTCTCTTTCAATAAGATGCCTGCAGGCAAGGAGCAAGCTGGAGAAATCACATGAAATGTGACAAGGGAGGCCAGAGAGAGAGAGAGAGAGAGACACCCTTTCAAAACTCTCTTGGCTATTTTTAACCAAAGAAGGCTACAAAATAAATTAGCGCTGAGATCTCCTGTGGAATACTTGCACCAAAACATTAAATAAAAAGGAAGAAGCAATTGAGTGCTTGATTCTAACCTCAGCTACACTTGGGTAAATGCAGAGCAACTCCACTGACACTGAGCCACTGAGCTCAGAATCGCTCCTTGAGGAGGCCAGTGCTCCAAAACAAAAGCAAAAACTGGACAAGGGGACTGAGTGACTGGGAAGCTGGAGTCCTTCCTCCGTGCCTTAGGTCACCAGTTCCAACCTCTAGATTGGTAGTGGCTGGAAGTTTTGGATGCTGTTCAGAGACTTGTGAGACAGCAGCTGGCACGGGGGGTCTCTCAGGGCAGTTCCCAGCGGGACAGGTGCCTATCTCACAAAAATCACCCCTGGAATTGGCGCTGATTGGTTCCTGTGGCAGTCTGAGCAGACAGACCAAGATCCAATGGGCTACAGAAACTGACCTCCTGTCTTGCCCAGACAGGCAGCCTCTGGGAAGCCCTCACTCCCGCTGCCCATGCTATATCCGTTTGTGAATAACAGAGGACAGGTCCAAGGGCTGCTGTCAATCTCAATAGTAGATTGACTTAGAAAGAAAAGTAGCTGGGTGTGTGCTACACATTTCAATCCTAGGGGCGGAGACTCACAGTGCAGCTTAATAAGTGGAGGGGAGAGAAAGCAGCACTGGGGAATCATGAGTGGCAACCAGTAAACCCATCCTTCCCCTAACACGCACACACTTACCTTTAGCTCCCGCCTCTGGTAACAGGCTTATTGCCATAGCAACCAAAACTTTAGATCATGCATCTAAAAAAAATAATAATAAAGATCTATGGCATCATTGAATACCGCCTCAGTGACAGAATCTAATTTTCATTACAGACATAATGGAGGTTTTGGCATAATCAGACATACATTAATACCCAACATGACAATGTTTGGTTAAAATTCATGAATTCAGACCTAAATAAAAATTGCTGCTGGCTTGGGATTTATTTCCTTTATTTTTTAAAAAAGTGTTAAGGCTCAAAGTCACTTTGGTGCAGCTTTCTTTTAATCCGGTAATTAATGGGGAGATAAGGATGCAAAGATTAAGTTAGGTCTGAAATGAAATCACCTCACGAAAGGGCAGACGTAGGCCGGCTTTGTTACAGTGAAGAGTGAGTGGAATAAAGCAGCAACAGCATAAAACTGTCTAGAGAACCTGAGTTTCTGCTGTATCTCCTAAGGTTGATATGTACTCAGGTGTCACCCTACTTTCCCCCTCCCCTAGTACCTTCCAAATCTAGAAATCATAACTGAGGGGCCGGAGTTAAACTCTGGAGCCTCTCTCACTGTCTCCACTGGATGTGTCTGGAAACAAGCCCAGGGAGACATGTAACTTCTGAGCTTGTACTGAAGCTATCCCCCAGCATGCTGCTGGGCAGAATCATACTTCCAGCAGTGGTTGACCACAAGGACAGGTGCCCTGGCTTAGTTGCTAGAAATTGTTCACAGCAGAGTCTGAGGTTTTCAGATAGGCACATTTTATCTATAAGCTACTCTCAGAGTAATGCTGTTCAGGCAACAGCCCTGTTCTAAGAACTATATTAGCCCACAAAAGATCAGCAACAGCAGACAGACTTTACCCAGCAGCCCCTCTCCTCCGATACACCCTTTCCCTGCTACTCAACTCTCTTGCCTTTTCCACCCTAAAACTCCATCTCCTGTCCAATCAGCAGGGACTACCTATTGCTTCTGCACCTGGCCTCTGATACCTCCCTTCCTTTCTAAGAATTTTCAGCTGGGTCTCATCTGGGTGGCTGCAAAACCTCTGTGTTGGCCAGACCTCCAGCTACCCTCAGTTACTCCTCCCTCAGTTAATGAGGAGCTCTGTAAACAGAAGCTCTGAGACTTACTAGTGAGCACTAGCAATTTGAGCTCTATGAGTGTTTATACTGCTCAGAACCAACTCACATATCCCGGCCTGGCTGGATAAAACTGACAGTGGGTTCTTTTGTAAAGGGACCAGTCCGTGCAACAAAACTAAATCTACTCAGAGGGCTTCAGGCTGGGCACTTGCTGTTTTATTTAACTGCATCACAATTGAGTAGGTCAAGGGAGCAGGAAACATCCCCTACCCCCATTAAAAGTTTTCTAAAACACCAAGTAAGGATGTGTGTGTGCAATATCGCTCTATCCCATAATACTCTGGTTAACACTATCATGACATCTTAACAATAGGTTCTTTGGGGACCCATGGTTGTTCCAAAGTCCTGGTCAGGGCGTACAAACAAAGGCTCCGTAGGAAGATTTCTCTCTTCTACCAGCAGGAGAGAGAAGGAGGGGGAGCACTGACAGGACACCAGGGAGAAGAGGCTTTGCCAGGCTTGTCTGGCTATGCCTGAGGGCGCAGTCTGGCCCAGTGGGAGAAGGGAAGCGAGAGAGAGACATTTATGTTGTAACCCAGAACTGTTGTCCCCAGTGGTTTTCCTGCTCCTCACATCTTCATTGACCTCTGAGCAGCTTGGCTGCACAAGGGGAAGGAGAGCAATAGCATCAGCTGAGCCATCAGCCACAGAGGGGAAAGGTCTAGTGATTAAAGTGCAGCTTTCCCTTCTACCTAATTCTTGAATGAGCAGGAGCAGATCTTTGGGGTAGAGGAAGAGAGTGAGGGGATCCCAACTGTGCTCAAGTCTATTTACAATCTAGCCAGAAGACTGAATCCCCCTTCCCTGCAAATGTTCCCCCTGCCTCCCAGCCTAGACTGGTTGAAAGCGGTCACACACAACAGGCTCATCTAGACCTGCTCTCTGTTGGGTTAGATGAGACCATCCCTGGTAAACCAGAGATCCCTGAAGGATTTAATTCCGTGTACATGGAGCTCCTATACAGACAAACATTCTTAGAAACACGCACCCACCCCAGCACAGCTTGTGTGACACAAACAAGTATACTCACAGTTTGTCAGGGTGAAATACCATCCTTCTTCCCCGGGCACACACAGTCACCTAAGTACATCTAGCTTTGATGAAAGGATTAATAATGGTGCTTCAAATACAACTGATTACCTAGATTAATGGCAACCAACAAAATGAATTGTGGACCAGCTCAGGCTACCTCAGGCATCCTATTTGGTACAATAAGAAAGGCTCAGGGAGTGGAGTATTGGGGAACAAGGGAAGAGAAGCGGCTTCTGGGAGGAGGGGGAGGGGTTTGTTTGAAGAGACCCAGCAAGGAAATCAAAGGGAAGCTATTAATTTATTTCAGTCTGGATGAATTCTTTCAACTAATTTGACTCTTTTTTTATCCTCATAACTTGCATGTCTCTTTCTGGCAGTCCCCCTTCCTTTCAAAGTGGGCGGAGGCCTGGAAGGAGAGCAATGTGGAGATCAGTGAGATACTGTATTCAGAAGCATGAAGAAGGTCAGCCTGGCCAAGTGAGATTTGAATTTGAGTGCTGGGTTTCATCGATTTCAAGGCCAAAAGGAACCACTGTGATCATCTAGTCTGATCTTCTGTCTCGCACAGGCCAGAGAACTTCCCCAAATAATTCCTAGTGCAGATCTTTCAGAAACACGCCCAGTCTTGATTTAAAATGTCCAGTGATGGAAAATCCACCTTGGTAAATTGTACTGTCACCATTAAAAAGTTACTCCTCACTTCCAGTCTGAATTTGTCTAGCTTCAACATCCAGGTACTGTATCGTGTTTTACTTTTCTCTGCTAGGCTGAACAGCCTGTTATTAAATATCTGTTTCCCATGTAGGTACCTATAGGCTGTAATCAAGTCACCCCCAACCTTCTCTTTGTTAAAATAAATAGATGGAATCCTTGAACCTACTAGTATATAAGGCAGGTTTTCTAATCCTCTAATTGTATTCTTGGCTCTTCTCTGAGCCTTCTCCACATCTAGCAACATCCTTCTTGACATGGAGACAACAGAACTGGACACAGTATTCCAGCAGCAGTCAAATCAGTACCAAATACAGAGGAAGAACGAAATAACCTCTGAACTCCTACATGAGATTCCACAGATTATGTATCCAACAACTGCATTAGCCCTTTTGGCCATGGTGTCAGAGGCTGTCCATAAATTACATATCTCATTTTTGGGTGATTTTTTAAGACCCACCCGCCTCTTGTAACACTGAAACAAATAAGCAAAGTTAAGGACCTTCCAGCATTAGGTAATTTATGGACAGCCCCTCTCACTGGGAGCTCATGTATAGCTGATCCATCATCACCCCGAAATCTTTTTCAGGGTCACTGTTCTTCCCATGATAGCATACCCCAAAGTCTGAGTGTGGCCTACATTCTTTAGTCCTAGATGTACACATTTACATTTAGCCATATTAAAAATGTTTATTGTTTGTTTGTGCCCATCTTACCAAGCAATCCAGATCACTCCGGATCGGTGACCTGTCCTCTTGATTATCTGCCACTCCCCCAGTTTTGGTTGTCAGCTGAAAACTTTGCCAGTGATAAGTTTATGTTTCCTTCCAGGTCATTGATTAAAAATGTTAAATAGCCAAGAAGTGAACCCTGTGGGACCCGCTAGCTATCCACCCATTTGATGATGATTCTCCATTTACAGTTACATTTTGAGACCTACCAGTTAGCCAGCTTTTAACAGGTTCTAGTTTTTTAATCAAAATGCTGTATGGTACAAAGTCAAAGTGTATGACATCAACACTGTTACCTGTATCAACCAAACTAGTAATCTCATCCAAAAGCAGATATCATTAGTTTTACAGGAGCTATTTTCCATAAACCCCTGCTGATTGGCATTAATTAAATTACCCTCCTTTAATTCTTTACTAATGACGTCTAGAAGGGGATGATGCCTTGGTGATACTCATAGTATATACGGTTCTTGTTAGCCCCCATTGGGCCCCTGTCACTGGTACCTGTCCCGAAGGGAGGAGATCAAGTCTTGGCTAATACTGTGGGATTTTTTGACTCCATGTGGGATCCTGGCCCAGATTCTGAAGGGAACCCTGGGAGCTTTGCAGCGTGGGAGGTGCAGCCCAGGGAAGCGGGGAGAGGGCCATATGTGTCTGTGCACTTCTTTGTACCTCCTGAATTCTGGGCTGCTCTAGGGGCCCCAGAAGCCACTCTGACTTACACATGCTGCCTGCAGCTTCCCCTAGAGCTGTGCCAGCGTTTTGGCTACACCCCCGCTCTGGCCTCCCAGCACACTCTTATGTCAGGGCTGTGAGGGGAGGGAAAGTATATTCCCAGTCCCAGGGGGGAGGCGGGGGTGGTACCTCGGGGCTCTGAAGCATCATAAAAGGGTTGGGCCCTGGCCCAGAATCAAGACCTCTGTGGTGAGCGTGCTGGCCCCATCCTTACCCTGGAGAGGGCAGAGCAGAGGGTAGCAAAGGTGAGAGGAGGCGGGAAGGCTCTGAGGCATGGGAAAAGGATAAGGGAATTGGGCTTGTTCTCACTGGATAAAAGGACAGTGATCCAGTCCAGGCATTCAGAGTCCGGGAAGGCCCTGCATTGGCTCACAGGAATTTTTGACACCAGTGAGAGGCCAGTCTCCAAACAAAGAAATCTGGGGCAAACAGGGCCCTTCAGCAGCTCCCATTTCACGCAAAAGCGGCCAGCAATGGAATAAAGCTGGAGAGAAGAGCAATAAACTGAGGCAGACTAGAAGAGTTCTAGAGAATTGCTGGTTTCTGGGACAGGGAGGAGGGACTAAAGGGGCCTGTTGGAAAGAGCGGGAAGGAATATTCAGATAGATCCAAGAAAGTGCTAAAGTGATAGGCTGGGCAGCCGCTCCCTGCCCCCAAAACACCTTATGTTCTTTTGCTAGCTCTAAAGGTTTGCTAGTAAAACTCTGACAGAGAGCATATGTTCGCATTGCCTCTGGCATCCCTCACATGCACACATGGGAGTGGAGAGAGGAATTGTTGCTTATTCCTTTGAACTGTAATTTTCCTCCTCTCTGCCCTTTGTTTTCCATGTAGTTTTAATTGTGTTAGCGGCTGTCACTCCAGTGTAGCTTCATTACCCGTCTGCTGTCCCTGAAGGAGCTGAGTGACAGGCAGAGAGAGTTATAGCAGCGCTGGCGAGGAGAGGCGGAATGGTTCCTTCCATGCAAATAGGGACATTAAATCACACTGAGATAAATCAAAGTGGTGAGGATTGGAGTGACTGGCCTCCTGTTTCCATTAGGAGGGATGTATAAGCCTGCTGGAGACTCAGAGGGGATCTGGGCTCCAATCCTTCAGCGCAAGCTTTATGAGAGAGGGCTTTAGGCAAACAGTGTCACTGACTTGCTGCACCGCCATTCGCACACTTACGTTTTCAAGCACATTCACACGTAGCCTCACCCTCTCACCCGAAGAGATCAGCACCCGGCCCTCATGCATGCAGGCAGAGCATCCATATGCACATGCCCAGACACTTGCATAGCAGACTCTGACACACACTGGGGCAGCATTTCAAAAGAACTCAGCAGCTCCAGGGCACCAGCCTTCTGAACAACAGGCCACTCAGTTTAGGGCGAGATTTTCAAAATCCTAAGTGAGTTAGGTGCTCAAATCCCACAGACTTTCAGGAGGACGTGCTCCTGACTCACTTCAGTGCTTTTGAAAATCCCACTCGTGGGAGCTGAGCTCTGCTGAAAATCTGGCCCATAATGACTGGCAGATACACACATCCAGGCATATACACAGTCACGTGCATTTACACATACACAAGATAGCAGTACAGAGCGAGCTGTAGTCTCAGAGACCTTTACACAGAAGGGGTAAGTATTTCACACTATACAGACCGGAAAACTGAGGCAGGGGGAGGTTAATTTAAATGACTTGCACAAGATTACACAGCAGGTCAGCGTTAGGGCTGAGAGTAGACTCCTGAGGTGGGAGCTGGCCCAGTGCCCTGTCACAGTCAATGCTGCTCCTGCAGTCAAGGACAGTCTATTATACTCCAGTCATTGACATGGATTTATTCTCATACTAGCACAGACTTCTACAAAGACGGCTAGACAAATATTAATTCACTCTCTCTTGCACACACCGCTTAATTCACACGTATCGCAGACACATATAGTTCAGACTCCTTAATATGGGAGACTGGCCCTTTAACTGCAGAGCTGAATGATATAAATGAAGGCGACTCTGAAGCCAGTAAAGCATAAAATTAGCATTAGTGTGAAAATGACACCATTGCATCATCGTGAATGCAAACCAACTAACAACAAAGCAGTGAGTGTGCACTACCTGAGCCCTTGGAATATTAATACATTAGAACAGCACATCGGTTTCCTCTGTCTCTGGGCCACATCGCTTAAGGGAGAGAGGGTGTTGCCAGCGGTAATCTGGTGTGTGTGTGTCTGGTGGGGAGGGCCAGAAGTGCCACATTAGCTGCTGTGCTGATTCCCACAGTAGCTACAGAGCAGCAAAATGCAGCTAGAGCTAGACTGGAGCGAGGAAATCTGTACCTGGAGGGTGTCCTGAGGGGAAGACTGGCTGGGTCACGCAGGCAGGATTCAGATCCTGGCCTCCTCTGGACCTTTAACTAGCTTCCTCCATAATTAGTACAACTCTCCCACAATCCTCTTCGGTAACAGTATTTTTGCCTTGTTGTGAACAACTAAACATTAAAACATTGTGTTCATCCAGACACAAATAAAGGTCATTTACCAGGCAGGCCAGGCTGCACTGGTTTAGGCTGCCACTGGGTAGCCTTATACAGAACGAGTCGGAGCTAGCCAGCCATTTCAAGCATTATGCTGACGAGACCTGGGTAAAAGGTTTGGTTTGTAGCAGCATCTGAATGCTCCAAATCTAGCTGGTCTGGCCACAGAGGCTGGAAAGGTCATGAGAACATTCATTTGACTGTGAGATTTCACGGACGTCCCGGTTTCAGCCATGCTAGAGAGAAGTTAATTTTCTGCAGTAGTTCCTTGTCTCAATAGGAAATGTTCATGAGCTTAGCCTTAAAAGCAAAACCTGAACATGTTAACTGGGCCTCAGAACAGCTTTTGGAGATTCAGAGATGGGGCAAAGTTTCTTATTTCCTTCGTGCTGTTGTGACTACCTCTTGTTCATCCCCAGATCGCTGTGGTACCAATGCTCAGAAACACGATAAACTTCAGTCCAGATCTACTCACAGCTGCAGTGGGGTCAGGGTAAATTAGGGTGACCAGCCTGCAAATGTGAAAAATCAAGACAGAGGGTAATAGGAGTCTGTATAAGAAAAAGACCCCAAAATCGGGACTGTCCCTATAAAATCGGGACATCTGGTTACCCTAGGGTAAATTACATTCCTGCACCAGCTAGCCCTCTCTGCCCTAAGGAATTCAACCTGGCAGAAGGTAGCTGCTGCTACTGCTGCTACTCTCCCTTAGGCTCACTGCTGGTGAGTGGGAAGCGACTCATTTTCAGCCAGCGTTCCTTAATCCTGCAACACTGATTTAGACTCCTGTTCTGTAGGCCCAGTTAAGGTATGTCTACACAGCCTGTGGGAGTGAGCTAGTGCACTAAAGTTAGCTGTGTAGCCAGCACGCTGACACTGCAGCTCGGAGTGGTGCTCGGGCTCTGAAGCCTAACTCTGTCCTACCCCCTCAAGCTTCAGAGCCCAAGCTGCAAGGTCAGAGCCCTGGGTACACTGCTATTTTTAGAACACTAGCACAAGCCCCGTTAGCCTGAGTCTCTTGATCCGGGGTGGGAAGCTCACTTCCACCGGCTGTGTAGACATGCCCTTAGACTGCTTGGGCTTGATTCTGTTTCCACTTGCACTGGTGTAACTCCATTGACATCCATGGTGGGATTCCAGATTTACACCAGTGTGAGCAGAACCAGGCCTCCTTTGAGCTATCACACCCACGCTACGCATTGTTGAGCAGGGTCTGGGAGAGTTGGTGTCACTTACACCCTAAGGACATGATTCTGCTCTCAGCAATGCAGGTGGCATTCAGGAGCAACTGCAAGTGAGGGGCAAGAAGAAAGTATAAAGAGTGGGGTCCCTTTAACTGACAGCCACTTACACCTTCGTCCAGAGCCTTGGGGGTGGAGGTTACACCCACTGAGATTCCATTAATAAAAAAGGTACCAGGGAGGCTCAGCTGGAAGGTTAAATCCATCTTGAGCAGACATACCCTTGCTAGCTCTGCCTGTGCTAGCGTGCTAAAAATAGTATATCTGCAATGGGGGGGGGGGAGGGGAGCTAACTGCCCCAAGTGTGTGCCAAGCCAATATCATAGGTACATGCTCAAGTGGCTAGTCTTGCCCCCTGGCCCATGCCGCTGTGGCTACACTTCACAGGTCTGTCTTCCCACTCCAGTGTAAACATGCCCTAAGTTATAGTATAAGGGAAGGTTAATTTACAGAATGCTGCTGAATTTGGCTCCTTGTCACTGGAACGCAACCAAGCATCTAGTGACACAAACTCTGTTCTTGGGATTTAAAAGGACACCCAAAGCTTTATAATAGCCCGACCGCGTGCGCCAGTGGCCATATGTAGCTTCAGCAAGCAAGCGAGCTAACGCAGGGGGAGGAGGGGAGCGGTCACAACTGGGCCGACAGGTTGGTAGCACTGTGAAGATGAAGAGCAGGGTCCTTAGCAGGTATAACTCACCTTAGCACCATCAGAGTCGAGACCTGTGCTGATCCAGCAGCACGGTTGGCTCGCTCTAGAGAGCTCCGCCCAGGAGCATGCATTGCTCTTGTGCGACCTCTACTGGCCACTCCAGGAGTAGCATTGGCAAGTTCTAGCACAGGCCTGCACAACTCGGAAGGCAGCGAGGGCCGTATTACTGGGAAAAAAACAGCTGAGGGCCGAAAAGGCCCGCCCTCACCCCACCCCCATCCGCTTCCCCCACCCCACCGCTTGGCTTGCCCCACCTCTACTTATCCCCCAGGGGCCGCACAGTGAGCCTGTGCAGGCTGCATGTGGCCCCCGGGCTGCATGTTGTGCAGGCCTGTTCTAGCAGGCTCTGCATTCTACTGCCTTTGGGCAGGAAAAGTCACCAAACAACCCTGCCGCCCTGCTTTCCCCCCCACGCTCCAAGCAAAAAACCTTGATCTTCCAGGACCCCAGCTGGGTCTAGTTCACTGTCTGTACCTGATCCATTAAGAGATTACAGTGAGCAATTTCCCACATGCACAATCTGGGCTGCTTGTTGCTTACATACATCTATGAAAATGGCCCAGTTGAGAGGAAGCCATTATAACCCTCCATGCCCACACTTGCTATGGCAGACACAAGGGAGGAAGCAATAAATGTCAGCCAGATCCCAATGTATTTCAAAAACAGTTTCTTTGGAAAAATTCATTGTGATATTGTTGGTCATTAGGTTAGTTTCTCTCCTCACCCCGACCCCAGGACCAAATATAATAGTAGCTACTAACCATTGACAGTTAGGCTTAAAATCCTCTCACAGGATCTAAGCTGCACATTTGACAGGACGTTCATCATTAAAAGAGGGAGAGGAGTGTATGGGGTGTAGGAGCAGGACTGGGATTCATCATGGCAGAGGGAATCCTCTCCCCACACCGACACATAACTTCCTGTCACCCTCGCCCCCGCGGTTAGACATACCTATCGTTGCACAGCCTGCGTGGAGCATTTCTGCATGTGGCCTAAGCTGGAGTGCTTGAAACAAAACCCCTTACACAGCTCAGCAAGGAAGGTGATGGAAAGGGATTTGAGGAGAAGACAAAAACAACAGGTTTTTTGAGAGGACACACTTGGAGATGAAATGAGGTTGGCTAGATTTGTTTAATTATTGTTATTTTTTTAAACCTAAGAGGTAGTTGCATGGGGGAAAATATAAAATATATGGAGATATGCCTATCTCATAGAACTGGAAGGACCTTGAAAGGTCATTGAGTCCAGCCTGCTGCCTATGCTAGCAGGACCAAGTACTGTCCCCTGACAGATTTTTTGCCCCAGATCCCTAAATGGCACCCTCAAGGATTAAACTCATAACCCTGGGTTTAGCAGGCCAATGCTAAAACCACTGAGTTACCCCCCCTCCACCCCGAAAAATCAACAGTTCCTTGTTAATTTTGATGGAGCAGGGCCTAGGCTTATTCTGTGTATCTGTGGGATGGTACAAGTCCCTGGTGCTTATCCCAGAGGCCTGTGGGGCAGTACCAGTCCCTGATGTTTATCCGGGGGTGTGTGACGTGGTCCCAGTCACCGGTGCTTCTCTTGGGCATGTGTGGATTGGTACCTCTCCAGATACACTTTATGATTCAAGAACACAAGCTTGGATTAAAAGATGCTTCATTGTATAGTCAGTAGAGTCTCCTCCTAGTTCATGTCTGAATGGTTACTGGATTGCCCAGAGCACAATGGCTGGTTTAACCTAACTGGGAGCTGAGTACAGTTTTGTATTTCTTACAGATCGAGAGATGACTAGTACATTGGTTTATACTGGATCCTAGCTACCCACCTTCCTGGGGACACTCTTCCAGTCTCTGTAAGGTGCCAGACCTACATTGTGGGGGCTCTAACAGCAAAACAAAGCAAAGCAGGGAATACTCCAATGTGGCCACTGGAGGTACCGCTGATGACTCACAGTGAGATGATTGCAGCCAGAGGAGAATACTCTGGTAGGGTAGAACCGACATAGGGGCCAGTGTGGTTTCACAAAGGAATTCTCGCAGAGCTGAGGGTAGGGAAGCCTGCACTGACACAGAAACGGGAGGAAGTAACTAAGGGTATGGTTACACTTACAGGATTATAGCACTATTGGTTATAGCGGTCCCCTTATACAGGAATATGTATAGCGCTATTGTATGTCCACACTCAGACGCGCCAGCGGTATAGCATGGCCACATTTGGGGCACTTAATGCGGCATTAAGAGCAGTGCATTAGGGCAGGTATCCCAGCATTCAGCTGGGTGCAACGTGCTTTTTAAACGAGGGGGGTGAGGGAGGACACATTGTGTGTATGTGGAGGGAGAGAGACAGTGGTTTTTCCATTCTTCTGAAAGCCTGTCTGTGAGCCTCCGTTCACAGAAGGCTTTGTTTTCACACAGGCTCCCTCCTTAAACATTTGCATTGCTTATCTGCCGAGTTAAGAGAGAAACTCTAAAGAGGTACTTCTGCATTCCTCCAGCCGAGTTCAAAACAAAGGGAAGAGACGTCAATTGCCTTAAATGGCTCTAGGCATCTCAAGAGATCACTTGTAGCGCAGTGGGTGTCCACATTCTTCCTGTGGCGCTACAGCAGCTGCGCTACAGCCCTTATTCCCCATGCAGAGGTGGATTACCAGGAGCGCTATAACTCTGCGGTTATAGCGCTCTATGTGACTTGCAGTGTGGACAGGGAGGAGGTTATAGCGCTCGTGGGGGCTTTATAGCGCTATAAAGTGCCAGTGTAACCAAGCCCTAAACAAGAATACAGAATCACTTGAGAGTTGGAGGGGAACTATTAAGAGCACTAAGATAGTGTGAGCCAAAGGTGGTAGAGTGCTCTTGTAGTCACAAAAGTGATCTTGTAGAAATGACTCTTACTCTACAGGTCAGCTCCCTGGCACAGAACTGCTGACTTTCGTGACTAAAAATGCGATGGTACAGATTTGTTCCTTGTAGCCTAGCAGAGGTCGGTACAGCTGGGGGTGGGAGTTTGTAAGCAAACTGGAGGCTGTTGTGGCTTACTGGCAATAACCTAATTGCAAATGAAGGCCTTGATCCAGTGAGGTGCTGAGTCCCCTCAGTTCCTACAGAAGTCAATGGGAGCCCAGGGTGCTCCACATCTCAGGGAATATGCAACGCACCTTGCAGGCAATTGCAGGGCCAAATCCAGCCCTTGGTTACATCTGTGTCACCCCACTGAAGGTATAAGCAAGGGCAGAATTCTGCCTGTAGAATCTTTATCACTACTGCTGCTGCTAGAGAGAGAAAGCCCTGCTTGGCTTTCTCCAAGCTGAACCCAGGTGGAGTTTGTGGTGTTGGCCTTTAGGAAAAACCTTCATTTTACCTGTAAACTGAACACTTCGGATCTGGAAGCAATTTGAAGGCCATAAACACTGACCCCTACAATGCCATATTCTACAATCATTTTTTAGACCATAGCCGCATCGTAGGAAGAAATAAGAAAGGCTTTCAGCAATGGGGAAGGAAAAGTGCTAGAGAAGAACTAGTTCATTAATAAATAAGATGAAGGAAATTAATGATAACTCACAAATGGCTGAGATGCCAAGTTCCAGTCTGAAACCTGTCTTTAGCCAGAAACATAAATAATGTTGAACAATTGAGAAGTAAAGCAGATCCTGTAAAACATCTATTAATAAAGACTGGGCAAGGGCATATCTGGAATATCTGAACATACGCAAATCATCTGAGCTGGATGGCATGCATCCAAGGGGCCTGCCTGTGCAAAATACTAAGCACTTTTCTATACCTGGAACATAAGAGTTGGCTGGAAAATGGAGGTTTTCGTCCTGTGGAAAACTTTGGAAAAAAAAGTCAAAAATAATTTGGTTTTCGTTGACATTTTTCCTCAGAAAATGTTGTATTTTTGGTAAAACATCTAAATCTGAAATATTTTGTCAAAAACCTGAAATATTTTGATTCTGAAATGCTGATGTGGTGCCTCATGGGATTTGTTGTGTGGGTGCCTCATGCTCCCATTCACATCTATAACCTGGGATTCCCTAATTGAAATACATCATCCATGATGCATCATGGTCTCCGCTCTTGATGAGTGGCTGCTATGGCTCATGGGAGATGAAGTCCTGCTGGGGAGGTGATGCACAGAAACAATACAGAGCAGGAGGCCGCTGAGACACAATTCCCATGAGACACCATAGTGGCATTTCAGAATAGAAACATCCTGAAAAAAATATAGTTTTTGCCAGAAATATTTTGTTTTTTGGCCACATCCCAGAAAAGTTCAGTTTTCAGGCATTTGGGTTTTTGATGAAAAGTTGGCATTTCTTTTGATCAAAAACCCAATTTCCCATGGACAGAAAAGTCAATACCCATTGACTTAAGAGGGAATTTATGGCAATCAGCACCTCAAAGGAGTAGGATTCATAGTAGTTAAGTAATTAGTTAGTAAACTTTAAAATTAGCTAACAACTCAAGGACGACAGTGGATGTGTGGGTGCTGCGTGTAATAGCGACAGGTACTAGTCCGTATGTGTAGTATGTTTTTTAATCCTTTTTTATAATGTGGCAAATAAGAAAAACTCAAAACCACAAGTGTGGCTAGCATCAAATTTCAATTGGACACCGCTCGTATAGTGCCTCTGGCTCATGTGATTCCTCCCTCATGTCACTGGAGCGCATGCATCACGGGCCTCCTCCCTCCCACCACAACTTCTGAGAGCTCAGAAATTCCCACAGGAGCACAGATGTGAGGGCTCTGCCTTTCCCTGCTCCCCTATCCCAGAGAGTCTAGGAAAATGGGCTTCCCATAAACTCTAAACCAAACAGGCCAAAGGAACCCTCTCAAATACGGAGAGCAGGCCCTGATCCAAATGAATGCACACAAATCCCTAGAGGAAAAGACAACAAATTCTGCTGTGTTTTAACAACTCCCTCTCTCTGGGAAGAATCAATGTTTCTTCTTCTTCTTCAAACCATTAGTAAATAATTAAAAGAGAGAGACAAAATATTCTCTAAAGATAACCTAGTCCTCTGTTTCCATGGTAACCACTTTCCTAAGGCAGAAACCTTTTGCATGAGCAGTATAGTGGAGGGTGCAAACCATTTGATGAGGCGGAGGGGAATGAACATGACCACGTCAATTCACGCAGTAGGAAAAGTGGGGGAGACCATGTGACTCAGCAGAGAAGGGGAGAATTGTCTGGGAATTTGAGCTTCCAGAAAAATAAAGGAACTTTTCCCTTGTGAGTTGCTTCCAAGTGGAACTGGGGAGAAGCAGACAAAGCATCTGTTCTTGGGGGACCACTCTCACCATCTCATTGACGACCAGGTGACAGGGAACTCACCTTCACAGACATGGTCATGATCTGGAAAATGACAGGAGGCCAAAGATAGATGGGAGCCCAAGGAAAGCTATACAAACAAGAGATATGGGGATTTGGCTCCACTGGGGCCATTGGTGAAGGCTGTGCTCCTCTCCCTCAGAACTGGCCGTTAGCCTTAGGAAAAATGTTGGGATGGGATGCCTTTCTGGTTCACTGGATGGTTGTTTATTTCAACCCCCCAGTAGTTCCTCAACAGGCTCATCAGGAGGAATCAAACCCTAAACATGACAGAGCTAGGCAAGTCTTAGAATATGCTTGTCTCAGCAAGTCAGGGGATACTTATAAGGCAGAGGAAGGAATGGTAGGAGCTCCAGGGAAACAGCTGTTCTCCCCGCTTCCCTTTATGTGATACAAGCCCAATCTAATCTTATCTACTTCCTGGCCACTCATGAGTCCTTACGCTAGCTAGGTTCATGGGGTATCCAGGTGATCCTTTCAGAAGCAAGCCAGTGAGAATGCAAGCAGTACCCCCATCTGCCACCTGTCAGGCATGGCTAGACTGTGTACAAATGAATACTCTGAAAGGTCCAAACTCAGATGTCAAACCTATACCTTTTAACAATATAAAAGGTGGTCTAGAAGCGGAGGCAGGTGTGCATACAAAAATATAGATGAAGCACTACCATTAAATACTGGATGCAGAAATATATTGCTTGAATATGGAAAAAGACATCAGATTTCCCAGCCTGACCTCTTGCTGAAAGCGGCAGCGTCTCAAGCGCATAATGGCCTCCTCTGTTCCAGAGGGGACGGCATAAGGACCATTTCTCACTTGACCACTTCACACTGGACCATCACAAGCAAGCATCCTCCCAACATTGTTTTTTTACCACCAATCTCAGATGGGACATTGTGGTGCCAGGCAGCTGGGATTGCTTTTAAAAAGTGTAGATCTCTGCTGTACTGTAAATCAATATTACTTGCCACTGAACAGGAGGAGCTCTAGGAGCTCTTCAGTGATGGGGCCTTGTACCACCTTTGAATTGGGAATTCCCATGGAATGGAGCCCCACATCACAAGAACGACACCCTTGCTGTTGGGCCCTTTAGGGGGATGGTATTGCATAGCTGAGCATTATCTGGAACATGGCTTGTCTTCCATCCACGTTGATAAACAGACATAAACAGGGCAATAGGAGAACCTGTTTCAAACGTGACCATATATTGGACTAGATTTGGCACCACTCTTGTCCCAGCTTCTTCTCCCATTCCTAGGTCAGGCAAGACATTTATCCCTCTACCACTCCCCGGGCAGCTGAGATTCCCAGCTCCTTGTCTCACTGAAACAACTGGAGACACACTGTGCGTAGGCTGTCTGTGTCGTGTAAAGCCCAATCTCCAATTTCAAAGTATGCCTGGATCTAATATTGGACCCAGAGTAGTCAGTTTTAGTCTTTTGTCTACTATGGATTGACCATTTTCCTTTCCAGGTAATACAGAGCCAGACTGGTTCTTTTTTGTTCTGCTCCAATGATCAAATGTGCAGGGAGAACCCACCAAGAAATGACCAGTGCAAAAAACATTTAAAACCCTTGTTATTGCTTTAATTAATCTGGACCAGCAGCCTTCCTGCCGGCTTTCCTGTCCTCCCCGGCGTGCCTGCAGTCAGAGTTGTGCACTCTCCACAAAGCATAGATTACTCTCAACAAATAAATCAAATACATAAGTTAATTATCCTTTTTTTTTTTTGTTCCACTTGATACGTTTGGCATTCACAGCCCCAGTTTATAGGGTGAAGCAGCTGCTCAAAAACCAGATGAGCAAATCTCTATATAGTACCAGGCAGCACAGTGCTTCTGATTCCAGCAGGGAAGGTGCCTCCAAGAGGGGTTTACTGCACTAGCCCTCTCACCTCCAAGAGAAACAGTGTCTAGACAGGAACCCCTGTGGGAGATTCATTCTTTCCTCAGAATATGGCGAAGCAATGTCCTCTGAACCTCCTTCTCTCTGTCCTCCGGCTCCTTTTCCTCTCTTTGCCTCACCCCTTCTCTCATTCTACCTTGCTCTCAGAAATACCCATGTCAGAGCCCTGTGAGCCTGTGGATTGCATCACACTTTTGTCAAGCTCTTCGGGTCATTTCTTTGTCCTCTGTCCTATCCACCCATAAATCAGGAAAGGATGCAAAACAGATGAGTTCTTAGAAATGGACTCTCACAGGTAGACAGGGTGAATGGTGAAGCAAAGCTTGACCACATGGCCGGCCTGAAACAGGGGTACAGTCTCAGGGGGCTTGCTGCAGTAGTTATGGAATAGAATCAGATTCTCCTGTTTTCAGCTTGATCCTAAAGCAGATCATCTGGAACTGGGAGCCAATCTGCCTTCATACCACACAATCAATGGATACCAATCAGCAACCAGCCATGTACCTCCCTCACAATGAGTGCACAATCCTTTGCAAAACACAAAGTGAGAAACACACACACAAAACTGTGACTAGGGAGTCAAATAGACACGATATTGCACGCACACACTCTCTCTCTCACGCACACACACACATGCACGCACACACACATTCTGCCCTCAGAGCCCGATCTTATGAAGTTCTCTACACCCTCACCTGCCACTGGGCTGGATTCTGATCATGCTTAAGTCAGGGATAACTCCGCTATTGGCAACAGAGTCACAATGATGTGAGAGTAGAAAGAGGCCCACTGACTTCAGTGGCGTTACTGTGGATTCACATTAGTGAAACTGGGAAGAGAGTTTGGTTCACCAACCGCGGTGGTGAGCCTGGGGTCTGACTGCACTTAGTATCTGACTGAGGCTCATTTTGTTTTGCCTTTTTTTGTAATTCTAGTTTCTTTTTCTTGTAATGTATACATGGATATAGATATATAAAAAATAACAGATCCGATTCTCTATAGACAGTTTTTGCGCCTTTGGGCTTCTAAAATAAAGACTGTCACAATTACAGAAACCTGCGGGGGAGGGGAAAACAAACCCTGAACATTTGAGTTTCTTCTCTTAGCAGTTTTCTTTCTTTTTTTTAATAAAATAAAAAGACAAAACCAAAATAAGTAAATAAATAAACAAAACAAAACACAACACACCATTAAGTGAACACACTCAGCAGTTGCCATGTTGCCTCCATCTCCTCCCTTCCTGGAGCATTCCTGCTGCGTTTACACACACCCATCAAAGTAACCTCAAATCACTTCCAATACTCCCCCTCTGTTTGGGTTTTCCTGCTGCCTGGGCCAGATCTTCAGCTGGTGTCAACTTGCATTTCTCCACTGAAACCAAAGCTCTACTGATTTCCTCCAGTCGAGGACCTTCACGGAGCTCTGTCAATTTACACTGGCTGAGGAGCTGGCCCAGGATCATTAATTTTCAAAATGGAAGTATTAATGATGAATGAAATTCTCAAAAACAACCAAACCCGCCTTAGGTTCTCATCTCCTTTCCCCCAGCCTGTTTGAAATGAATGTCCCCAAGTCTCCCCCAACCCTTTCTCCTGCTTAGCACTTTCTGGAAGTCATAATCGCTCAGTAAAAAAAATAAATAAATCAATCTCTCTCTCTATGTATATGTATATAACTAAATGGCTGCCACCCGGGCAGGTGTTTGGCTGGTGGGCCCAGTCCCTCCAAGCCTGGCGGTGCCCTCCTCATCCCTGTGGTCTCTGTGGTGATGCTCCCCGTCCAATGTGTGGGCGGGAATGTTGCCATATTGCTTTCGCTCTCTCACACCTCGGAGATACAGTACCAGAGTATTTACTAAATATATATTTATATATATATATTTATAGCTTGTGTTTATGTGTTTCTTTTTCCCACAATCCTTTGGAATTGCTGCTCGGAAATGGTAGCACAAGGCGCGCCCTTGCCCATGGTGCTTGCTCCCCTCCCTACCGCAGGGACCCTCATCTGTTTCTCTTGCTGACTCCATTGCCCAGCTCCAGCTCAGAAGGGAGTGGGGAGCTGCGGTCTGCCGTCCCCAGTTTATCGGGGCTGTCTGACCCCTCACCGGCACCTGGCGAGGGGGTGTCCTTGCAGAAGTCCGTCACCCAGGAGGGCATGGAGAGGAACCCCTGGGGATCAACCGAGTAGAACAGCTTGGTTTCATTGGTGTTGGATCCTCGGGAGGAGGGGTTGGCATTGAGGCTGCTTGTGCTGTTGCACTTCTTCAGAAGCGCCCGGCCCGGGGGCGGTGGAGGTGGGGAGAAAAGGGATGTCAGGGAGAGACTGCTGAGGGTCTCTGACTGCTCGCTGTTGTTGCCACCCCTCAGGCTGCTCCCCGCGCCCTCCTCGTCCGAAGGGTCCATGGAGTCATGATGAGTGCACCCAGGGCTTGTGCTCCCTCCGCTGCTGTGGCTTCGCTGATGCCGCCTGATGTTCTGTAGGCTGAATATACCACGGCCCCGTAGGTTCCGCCTCCGGGATGCAGGGGAAAGCGGAGCTGCCATGTTTCTTTGGGTGGCAGCTGTTGGCATCGGGCACAGTGCCACTGGGAGGTCCAGGGTGCACTGGGGTGAGTCGCTAAGATTCAAGCTGTCCTCCAGAGTGGTCTGCAAGCTGCCTTCTGAGCTACTGCTCCTGCTGTCATCGAGGGAGGTGTCGCTCTCCGTGGCCTGAGAGAACAATATGCAACAAAGGGAAAGCTTTCAATCTCAGTTCCTTGCATCTGGGGCAACTGAGGTAAGATGGAAATGTGGCAAGAGCTACAGTCCACTTGGAAGGGATCCTATAAAGCACCAGTTAGATGGCCTGAACATCTCTGACCCTGTATTCAGCCTTTACAGGTGCCTTTGAGCTGTGGGACCATCTGTTTCAGTGTCACCAACCATCAGGCGGTAAGGTCACAGTCAGAGCAGGGTAGAGAAAGGTCATTCTATTTCATGACGGATTTTGGTATTTCAAAATTTGGTTTCACTTCGATTAGGAATGCAAACCAAACATTCTGAAATTCTCTGCCAAAGGCCATGGAGCCGGATTCTGGGGCAGTCCACCTGAAAGGCTGCCCCAGGGGCATATGTCCTGCAAACCCACACTGCTGGAGAGCAAGGGCTCACAGCTCCCTTTTAGCCTGCCCTGCTGAGGAGCTGGGTGGGTGTGCTGACTGGAAACAAGGCAGAGATCTGTTGGGGCTGCATCAGAAAAAACCTGCCCACATTCTTTAACTCCTGTTGAGACTATTTTTATATGTGTTGAACCCTAGGGCTAATGCCCTCTCTGCCATCAGACTGAGTCCTTAGGTGGACAGTGTTTTGCTGCCATTAACAGGATCAGCATCAAACCTAGAAACTGAGGGGTCTGGGGCTACCTCTTTATACCTTCCCTCCAAGCAGCAGGAGCCCAGGAGGCAACGCTCAGGAGCCAATGTGAACTCATGCCTCCCTGGATCTAGACTGAGGTTGTCGAGCTAACTTGTGACCCAAACCAGGCCAGTGCATGTTTTCTGGAGGCACAGGGCCAGTGCCTTACCTACTGTGCCATCCAGCTCCTTCTTCCCTAGTACTCTCTATGAATAACTCTTCAACCTAGTGTACTCTTTGTTCCCAGTAGTGATCTAGCCCTTTGATCCCCCAGATCCAGGGCACTCCAGACCACAGTTGCCAACTTTCACACGGTAAATAAACACCCCAAATTTCATAATAAGCCAAAAATCAAACTAATCCCATTTCAAAACAAGGCCAAAACAAGCCAATCCCTAAGATCCCCAACACTCTATGTGACTAGATCCCCCTGGTGTGCAGTCTGGGACTGTGGTGGGCCCTCTGTGCACCCCTGACTCACTCCTCCCCTACCCCTGCTTGCCAGGAGCCAATAAAAAAACAGAAGCAACAAGCTATAACAAGCAACAAGCTACAAGCCAAACAAGGAACAAGCTTCAAACCAAAAACTAGCCAACAAGCAACTCACAAGCCAATTAAGCCAAAAACAAGCCCATTTTCTGTTTTTTTTCCCTATTGGTTTGACACATCTGCTCTAGGCCCTTCTTCTCTCTCTACTTCCCTCAACTCCCTCTTTGTGTGGGTACACATAAGGGGACCCTATAGTGGGTGGGTGGGAAGCAGGGCCCTTACCTGGTGGAGTAGTGAGCAGTTCACACTTGGGGATCGCAGTGATGCCCATGAACCCTGCAGAGAGATTTTAGGAAGGCTGCCTGGACAGGAAACCTTCTCCTGCCCAGTCTGGGTGGCAGAGATGGCTGGGTGGAAAAACTCTGCTGGTACAGGTAACAGTGGCTGGGATGTACCTGGAGAGAAGGGTTTGGGGGGAACTGGCAGAGTGGGGGAAGGAGGAGGAATGAAAACAGAAAAATAAGACTTCAAGAGTCCATTGATCCACTTTGGAGGCTCTGTTTCTACCAAGGTAAGGGTCCTGTAAGCCCTGTAAACTGAAGGTGTTTAGTGACACGTACTCCCAGGCATGGATCCGGAGTGCCAGGTGTTCATACATTCCATTGATCTCACTTTCCACATAATTACCAGAGTTAGCCACAGACTCAGAAGCACTATCAGAGCTTGGAGCAATAGCCCAACAAGGAAATGGAGAGCAACATGCCCCTCCCATAAATGTCTTGAAGAAAAAGGCTGAGACATAATACGCCACATTTAACCCACGTGCAACTCCACTGAAGTCAATGTACTTACAGCCGGGCTCCTGCAGAGTAGTAGAAAAGGGAAATACACAAAGAGGTGACTGAGAAGCTGACTGACCCCATAACGCCAGAGACATGTGCTAAGGAGTGGAATTAAGACTCTTGTTTCCAAGGCAGATGAAGGTACTGTAAGGACCTTAAAGATAAGGAGCATGGCCTCAGGAGATGGTGGCAGTGTCTATACTACAGCACAGTTCATCACAGTTCATCCACCCGACTGCTAGCTGACGTGACACTGGCTTTAAAGTCTCCGGGCCTCATTCTCATTTGCATCCAGCTCCGGCAGTCCAAACGGATCTCAGTGTAAAAGAGAATCATGTCCTTTCACAGAATCATAGACTCATAGAATATCAGGGTTGGAAGGGACCTCAGGAGGTTCTAGTCCAACCCCCTGCTCAAAGCAGGACCAATCCCCAACTAAATCATCCCAGCCAGGCTTTATCAAGCCAGGCCTTAAAAACCTTTAAGGAAAGAGAATCCACCACCTTCCTAGGTAACCCATTCCAGTGCTTCACCACCCTCCTAGTGAAAAAGTTTTTCCTAATATCCAACCTAAACCTCCCCTCCTGCAACTTCAGACCATTACTCCTTGTTCTGTCATCTGTACCACTAAGAAAAGCCAAGCTCCAGCCTCTTTGGAACCTCCGTTCAGGTAGTTGAAGGCTGCTACCAAATCTCCCCTCACTCTTCTCTTCTGCAGACTAAATAAGCCCAGTTCCCTCAGCTTTTCCTCATAAGTCATGTGTCCCACCCCCATAATCATTTTCTTTGCCCTCCACTGGACTCTCTCCAATTTGACCACATCTTTTCTGTAGTGGGGGGCCAAAAACTGAACAGAATACTCCAGATGTGGCCTCACTAGTGCCAAATAGAGGGGAATAATCACTTCCCTTGATCTACTAATGCAGCCCAATATGCCATTAGCGTTCTTGGCAACAAGGGCACACTGTTGACTCATACCCATCTTCTCGTCCACTGTAACCCCTAAGTCCTTTTCTGCAGAACTGCTGCCTAGCCAGCTGGCCCTAGTCTGTAGCAGTGCATGGGATTCTTCCGTCCTAAGTGCAGGTTTCTGCATTTCTCCTTGTTGAACCTCATCAGATTTCTTCTGGCTTAATCCTCTAATTTGTCTAGGTCCCTCTGTATCTTATTCCTACCCTCCAGCGTATCTACCACTCCTCCCAGTTTAATGTCATCTGCAAACTTGTTGGGGGTTACCTTGATTACTCTCATGCTTCAGCCAGGACTGGACAGGGTTGAAAGGGATTTTCTCCATTTCACACAAGTAACTTTCCGGAGTTGGAGAAGCACCTGTAGTTGTTAATGGGAAGAAGCATTCCCCAAAATCTCCCATGCCCATGGAGTCAGGACTGTTCTGGCCATCCTGTTGAAAAAATTAAAGAGATATCCTTTGTGAAATTAAAAATCACACAGATAGGCTGAAGATGTCTGAGCAAGCTCTGGAGATGGGATGGATTCTGAAGATACCTGGACAGTCCACATTCATGTTAGCAAATGGACATTCCAAAGGGTTACATCTCCATCCCCCTAAATATATTTCCAGTCAAAGCTAGCCATTGATAGTGGTGAAAGGTGCTGTAGCTTGCACTCCCCACCCCACACTGTGTTCTCATCAGATCTGTCTGAGTGATAAGTCTCTAGGGAAGGAATTGCTGCTAAGTGTCTGACACTCACATTCTTCCTGAGAGTGAAGTGTGCTCAGCAGGGGAATACATGGCACAGAGGTACAGAGGTACAGAGGTACAGAGTGCGGCACATTAAGAGGAACATGTACCCGATCAGCTGGTGCTAATGGCCAACAGATGTTGTGATTCTGTTCCAAGATGCAGGCCTCTCCCATGGTTTGTGCACATAAGTTCTGTGACGGCCCCATGGAGAAGTGAAGAGGAGAGGAGACACTCACCCCTTGTAACCTCCTCCACTGGGAAAAGCCAGACCCTCATGGGATTCACTCCCATGCCCTGAGTGAGGAATGAGTTCTTGCCAAAACACTGCTAGGAGGAATGGTGGCTCTTTCAAGGAAGGACATGTCATTCAGCACCTGGGAGGATGTGCTCTCTGCCCACTGTGTGCGCATATATCCCATATACCTAGGATGTTCCTACCTTGGTCTCCTTAGGACTCAACTGACAGATGCTGCGATTGTCTAAATCATCCCCTAGCAGGATGGAAGACGACTTGTCTGAGTTGAGAGATAAGCCTTCCATTTCAGCCAGCTGAACCTACAGGAGGAGAAAGAAGCTGTCATAGGATATGGCCTGAATCTGTTTCTCAACCAATCCTGCTGTTTTAAGGCTGGATGGGTGCAGGGAGAGAGCCCATGCAGCTGAGATTGACTTACAAAAACATTCCTTTATTTATACTATGTATTTCCTAACCCAGAGCTAGGCCTGGTGAGAGGACCCACTTCTAGAAAAGCATGGAAATGAAGTCTGGGAGCTGCCAGGGACTAGTCCAGATGATGGGTTCCCTAATCAAGACTCTCCTGGTGTCAGAGATGGACAGAGAAATCCAGAGTCTGTCCCAGGGTCAGAGTCTGGCACCAAGCTCCTCGAGCGCAGGACTCACTGAGCCAGTGCCAGGTGAGGAGAGGACTTCCTTAGCCTGGGGATAGGAGTCTTCCCCAGAGACAGAGAGGTGGGGAAGAGTCCTGTAAGGTTTGTTTACCCCAACAATTAGTTTGTGGCAAGCTGAGGTGTGAATCTACTCTACATTAGCCTCTGGCAGATGGACTGTCCCTGTGGACCTGCTGCCACGCATTAACAGTTCATTAATCTAGTCCTCTCTGAGTCCATCCAGAAAGACAGCCCACATCAGGCTAGTACGGGGTTGATTCACACCCTACTTTGTTGCAAACTAAACGTGTACACAAGCCTTTAGTCTGGAGACAAAAGAGTTTGCTCCGATGCTGGACGAGGAGAAGGCCCCTCAGTCTGGGGTTAATGAAGATTGCCCTAGTTAAATAGTGTGAACACTCTTTCATGCCAGGGATAATCATGCCACCTTCAGTCCATGCCAGTGTCATGCTTTTGACTCTCTCTCACCTTAACTGCTATAACCTATTCCCTTCTGGCCTCTGCTTCTTCCCTCTCTCACCTTTAATCTATCCAACACCTCAACTAACATCATCATCTCCCTGTTGCTTTATCTATGGCACCCCCTCCTCCATTCCCTTCACTGGCTTCCTCTTTCTTCACTAGGTATAACAAAGCTCACCATTCTCAGCTTTCAGGCTCTGCACAAGCCTGCTCCTGCCTATATCTCTATTCATTTCATCCCCCATCCCATTATACACCCTACACTCCCCTCCTCAACCTTCTCTCCTTAGTGCTTCCCTTGCCTTCTCCCATTTGCATCTCTCCTCTACCCTTGGAAAGCTTCTCCTTCTTCCTGTGTGCCAAGCAGCCTCCCTCTCCTTCTTCAAACATACCTCCTTCCCTCAGCCTTCCCTCACTGATCTCGAGAGCAGAGCTAGCTCCTACTGCTGCACCTGATCCTTTATTGTTGATGCACCTGTCTTATTTAGGTCTGCATGCTCCTCGGGACTGGAATCTTGTGCTCCTATGTCTTTGAACAGTCCATGTGCACCAGTGGCACTATGTAACTAACAATAAGATGACATGGTGATACTCCAGGCTGGAAGTTTAGCGGTCAGTGCCAGTGTCAGTGGTTGGAAGAGGACTCCTTCAGAGTGATAATTCACTTGGAAAAAACAAAAGAAAAAACCTGAGCTAGATTTTTAAAGAGATCTGACATCCACAGCCATTAGGTTGTTCCAACACAAGAACACCATGTGGTATAACTGTTCAGATTGCTCAAATACAAAAGCCACCAACTCAGAGCATTAACAAACTCGGGAACTCACAACTCCATTATGTCAAACATGCTACTCAACAACCAGTCAACAACAACTTATGGTCTAGAAAGCACAGTGTGAATTTGGCCCTATTAGACATGTGTGCTCATCCATGATGCATAAGCAAACATTCCATCAAAACAACCTTAACTCTGTCCCTATTGGCATGCAGACATGAAATAGGAATAAATCTGAGACAACCTCCTTCAACCATAACAAAGCATTTAAAATCATCAGTGACCACAAACACTAGAATACTTTACTCTTTGTTGAACTGTTATTCTGCAGATCTGTTCACCTTGCAGTCCACACGAAAAAAATACACTTAACCAAGTCATAAATAGACAATGAGCAGGCTCAATGCCATTGTTCACCATTTTTCATTGACAAACCCAGGTCTGCAGATTTAACTCTCCAAGGACCACCAATACACATTGCGCGTGTGTATACAAACCTCATAAAGACAGAAAATGAAATGATAGAAATGACATTGAAAGAGAACAGCTTTGTGGTGAAGAAGGGTCTTCTTATATTTTAATATTACAACTTCTACAGACTACAGATAACTTAGAACTCTCCTGAATAAAGTTGACGAAGTAAACATGAAATGATGACAGTGAGCAGTTCACTATATCAGTACATTGGTTTAAAAAAAACAAAGATGGCCACCTGCATAGTCACCGAACTTCTTAGGCCTGGGCTACACTGGGGCCGGAGTGGGGAGGTTTTTCCAAACTAAGATATGCAACTAAGCGATTCGCGTAGCTGAAGTCGAAGTATCTTACTTCAACTTACCTGGCCGTCCTCACGGAGGCAAGTCGACCACGGCAGCTACCCCGTCGACTCCACTTACTCCTCTTGTGGAGCTGGAGTTCTGGAGTCAACGGGGAATGCGTTTGGGGACTGATTTATCGTGAATAGACAAGACACGATAAATTGATTCCTGATACATTGAACAGTACCCACTGATCCGGCGGGTAGTATAGCTATACCCTTATAGCCCTTAAAAAAATGACTCTCTTGTGTCTTCCTGTATGTCTTCTCAACCTTAACTCCACCTTAACAAAGGTTTTGTCTGGAGAGCTCCTGTGGTTTTTTAACAGTTTGACATGGTTATGACGTACACAGGGAACAAGACAGGCAAACAGGGAGGAAACCTGCTGAAGACACTATGTTCTGATAAGAAATGGGACCAGGTAAACCAGGAGCACTTCAAAGAACTCTGTGGAGCTGTGAAACTCTGCATGATCTTGGTTTCCTCGCTATCCTCTGGAAATCAGCTTTCCACTATTTACCTTCAAACCTTGATTCCTGCTTCTTCTCCCAGTTTTGCATCCCTGTGGACTTTCTGAAGTCCATAGATCTGGAGGAACCATCAACCCAATGTGGAATCTACTAATATCCATGGCAGATCCTTCAGACTTCAAAAATTCTGCAGGGAAGAATATCTGAGACAGAAGTTGGAATCAAGGTATGGAACTTGGGAGAGCTGATAAGTAAGGTGCAGATGACTCAAAGAAAGACCCAAGTAGGGCCAGAGAAATTCTGCTGAGCTTAGAAGCTTTGCTGACATGCTGTGCTGAGACAGGCATGGGAGACCCTGGGGACCCAGATGATATCTGTAGGGTTAGTGGGAGTGCTCAAGGCTACTGCTGGTTGTCACCTACCCATAATTCAGCTGCACGTACCAGCACATACAAAGTAACGATGCTAATGAAAGTCCATGATTCATAATCTTTTTCTTTAGCCCTATTACTTTTCCTTTCCCTTAACTTGGATTCTAAAGTTTTGTTACTATGGGGGAAGATGCCACCAAAAGTCCCTTTTGTGGCTGTGAAAATTTTGCCACTCTACCCCTTACTAGTGATATGGTGATTTTTCTGCCTACCTTCCTGCATGAGAGGGTGGGAAAATTCTCCTGCCACCTGCCTCCCCATGCATGATGCTGAAGATTATGGCCAAGATTTTCAAAAGCAACAAGTGATTTTGGGTGCCTCAGTTTTTGGGTGCCCACCCTGGGATGCCTCAGATGGGCCTGATTAACAGAAAGTGCTTAGCACTCACTCTCTAAATATCAGGCCCCTTGAAGGGACTTGAGCAGGGCACCCAAAATGCAGGCACCCCAAATTACTAGTCACTTATCAAAATCTTGGGTATACCACCACATGCCCCCTGGGGGTGAGGGCTTGAAGACTCAGCAACTGGAGAAGAATAACAGCATTTGTCTATTGCTGCCTCTGAGGAAGACTCATTGAGAAGGCTATCGCTGGGAGGAGAAGGCCTGGTGCCATGGACCCAAGGGCATGGAGCCAATCCACTGCTCTCTTTATGTACACAGGACAGAGTAATCTACCAATGAGAACTCTTAACACTCTTAACTTTGCTAACTCCTTTCAACCAATACAACTGTGGAATGCAAATTAACTAGATGGGGAATGGAGATGATTCGTTATGTCACTGCTGATATCACGTTGACAATATATAAGAATAACCTGAGCAATTGACACAACTCTAACCACAATCATAACAGGTAGGTACAATGATTATTAAAAATTTTACTTAATTACAACCTAATTTCTTTCAATGTTTTCAGTCAGTTTTAAAGGAAATTCCAAAGGTTTAGGGAAGGATTTTCAAAAGCACCTAAAGTGATCTAGGAGAACAAATCTCATGGAAAGTCCATGGGACTTGTGCTTCTAAATTCTTTATGTGATTTTGAAACAACCATCCTTAGTAAGAAGCCATTTTTAGCTAGACGAATCCTCTCCACATTTAAAAAAATTAATAGCAATTAATTGCACTATTAAACAATTATAGAATACCATTTATTTAAATTTTGTGGATGTTTTTTACATTTTCCAATATATTTATTTCAATTACAACACAGAATATAAAGTGTACAGTGCTCAGTTAATATTTATTTTTGATTTGCACTGTAAAAAACAGAAGAAATAGCATTTTTCAATTCTCCCATTGCAAGTACTGCAGTGAAATCTCTTCATCAAGAAAGTTGAATTGACAAATGTAGAATTATGTAAAAAACCCTACATTTAAAAGCAAAACTTTTGAGCCTACAAGTCCACTTGGTTCTACTTCTTGTTAAGTCAATCAATCAGACAAATAAGTTTGTTTACATTTGAAGTAGATAATGCTGACCGCTTCTTGTTTACAATGTCACCTGAAAGTGAGAACAGGTATTCACATGGCTCTGTTGTAGCTGGCATCACAAGATATTTACATGCCAAATGCACTAAAGATTCATATGTCCTTTTGTGCTTCAACCACCATTCCAGGGGACATGCATCCAGGCTGATGATGGATTCTGCTCGATGAACCATCCAAAGCAGTGCAGACCAACTCATGTTTATTTTTATCACCAGCAGTATGCTGATTGTCTTTTTTGGTCATTTGGGTTCTGTAGTTTCTGCATCGGACTGTTGCTCTTTTACCACTTCTAAAGCATGCTCCAAACCTAGACCCTCTTAGATTTTGCAAGGCACTTCAGAATCTTAACCTTGGGTCAAGTGCTGTAGCTATCTTTAGAAATCTCACATTGGTACCTTCTTTGTGTTTTGTCAAATCTGAATTGAAAGTGTTCTTAAAAGAAACAACATGTGCTGGGCTATCATCTGAGCCTGCTATAACATGAAATGTATGGCAGTATGCAGGTAAAACACAGCAGGAGACACAATTCTTCCCCAGAGAGTTCAGTCACAAATTTAATTAATACATTATTTTTTTAACAAGCATCATCAGCATGGAAGTGTGTCCTCTGGAATGGTGGCCGAATTATGAAGGGGCATACGAATGTTGAGCATATCTGGTACGTAAATACTTTGCAATGCTGGCTACAAAAGTGCCATGCAAATGCCTGTTCTCAGTATCACGTAACATTGTAAATAATAAGCAGGCAGCATTATGTCCTGTAAATGTAAACAAACTTGTTTGTCTTAGCAACTAGCTGAACAAGAAGTAAGACTGAGTGGACTTGTAGGTACTAAAGTTTTACATTGTTTTGTTTTTGAGTCCAGTTATGTAACAAAAAAATCTACATTTGTACGTTGCACTTTCATGATAAAGAGATTGCACTACAGTACCTGTATAAGGTGAATTGAAAAACACTATTTTTTTATCATTGATAGAGTTCAAATATTAGTAATAACAATAATAATATAAAGTGAGCACTGGACACTCGGAATTCTGTGTTGTAATTGAAATCAATATATTTTGAAAATATAGAAATACATCCAAAATATTTAATAAATTTCACTTAATTAATTGTGATTAAAACTGCAATTAATTGTGATTAATATTTTTATCGCGATTAATTTTTTTTTAGTTAATCATATGAGTTAACTGTGATTAATCAACAGCCCTAATTTTAACTCAAACTAAATAACAGATTATGGCCCGAATTAATCAAGGCATTTAACTACATGATTAAGTTCCACTGACATCAATGGGACTTCAGAAAGCACATGATTAAAGTTAAGCATAGACTTAAAAGCTCTGAGAATTGGATCTCGAGTGCTTAAAATTTGGGGAAGACACATCTTGTCCTTCACATAAACAAATCTCTTCTTTAAGTGAAAAACTGAATGCAACCAGAGAGACTACTATAACTTCTCAATGATATCTCCACCTCCAGTTCACTGTCTCCTGCAATCCTTCCTGGTATATCTGCCTTTCCTTCCTGCTTTCCACCAGTACATACGTGCCTCCATTGCTTAGGAGGACAGGACAATATCAGAAATTCACTGTGGTAACAAAGGTCAACACTTCTGTCTAAACAATCTGTGGAGTTCTCCTCAGAGAAACCTGAAGGGTATAAGCATGTGTCTGTGTATTTGGGGGTTCCCTCCCCATCCTCGCACGCAGGTTACCTCTTGCTTGTCATGGTTACACTTCTCGCACATGGCCGGCGAGGAGTAATGATGGAAGACGGAGCCCGATAGGTTATCGATGATCATTAACTCCCCGTCGAAGGAGTCCTTAATAATTAAAGAGACACTGTCCAGCCATAAGTTCTCCTATGGGACAAGAAAGGGGGAGGATGGGAGAAATTATTTAAAGAACCCAGAGTTTTTTGCTTTAATGTGTTGTGCGAATTTAGGGCCAGATTCTGCCACCCTTACTCAGAGGGAGTAGCACTTTCCTCTATAAGCAATCTCACTGATGTCAGTGAGGCTGGTTGTGGAGCAAGGTGTCACTTAAGGTGAGTGATGGTGGCAGAACCCAGGACTTAGAGCTTGTCTACACTTGAAGCGCTACAGATGCAGCGCTTCAGCTTAGATCAGTGGATTACAACCTGTGGTCCACAGACCCCTGGGGGTCCTCAGACTATGTCTAAGGAGTCCGCGAAAGGTTGTCATTACCACAGAACAGTGGTTTTCAACCTGTGTTTCACAGACCCCTGGGGATCTGCAGATTTCCAAAGGGGTCCGTGCTTCCATTTGAAATTTTGTAGGGGTCCACAAGTGAAAAAAAGGTTGAAAACCCTGGTATAGACCCTACCTATGCTGACAGGAGGGGTTCTCCCATTGGTGTAGGTAACCCACCTCCCTGAGAGGTGGTAGTTTGGTCAGTGGAAGAATTTTTCCATCGACCTAGCATTGTCTATGCCGGGGACAAGGCATAGCTACATTCGCTCAGGGGTGTGGCTTTTTCACACCCCTAAGTGATATAGCTGGGTTGATTTAGCTTTTTAGTTAGACCAGGCCTTAGTGCTCATGTGAAATGGAGGGACTAAACATCACTAGTTGCCAGTGAAGACCGGCACTGCGCAAGCTTCCCTTCCAGCTCTGCCAATGCACCTCACTCCTGTACCGCACCATCTCCTGCTATTCCAATCCAGAGCTCTTCACACAAAATACTTTGCTAATGCACCTTAATCTTGACCTGAAGCACCCCTCCTATCGTAATCCTGAGCTTGCTGCACAGCTCTGACAATGCACCTCCAACCTGTCCTGCAGTACCCCTTGCACCTCTTGCTACTCCTGTCCTGGCCCCACACAACTCCACCAATGCACCAGCACAACCCAATTCACCCAAGCTAGACCTGAATGCAAACCAGTCACCAGTCTGTATCCCATTACTAAGCCCTAAATCATCTAGACTGCCCTCTTTCTCCCCACTCCAGCCTACTGCAGTCTGGTAAGCATAACGGTTTACCCACCTGTGCTGGAGAGAAACATCTCATGCACAGACGTCCTTCAGGGTCCACTCTCCCACCACCTCCACCTCCTCCTCCCTGTCCTGAGCTCGGGGAGCCCACGCTGCGGGGGCAGAGCCCGTGTGCCATCTCAAGCTCAATCTCTGCATCCATTTCCGCATCCTCCTGTGCCTCTTTGTTGCTGTCGTCGAGGTGTTTCATGAGCACAGCTACCACTACGTTGATGAGGACGAACTGGGCTGTGAGCACAAAGCTGACAAAGTAGAGTGGCGAGATGAACTGCAGGTTGCTGAGGCAACTCCGGTCATCATGGGTGCAGTCCCGGAGGGTATCCTTGGGGAAAGGGCAGGTGTGAGAGGAAGTGGTGGGGGAAAAGGAGGGAAGGACGAGAGTAAGGATTTAAATTTGGCTGCTCCCTCAGTCAAAAAACACAGAACCCAATGTCAGGCAGGACTAAGGTCCTCCAATACCCAGTGCTGTCTGAGCATGTGGGATCCTCAGTGCCTGGCGCCCTCAGCAATCACAGGAAGACCATCACATTTGACAGTCTCTGCCCAGTGCTCCAGAAACAGGTGCTCTCTTCCCCATAGGCCTAAGGAAAAAATTCCTTCCAGACCCACAAATGTAATAATTTTAATCCTGCAAGTATGAGCAACAGTCACTGCAACTAAATGCCTAATCCCCTTCATCTCCCAAAGATACTACCCATGTTCAAAGAAAATGTACATTCCCCCCGTGCCCCCTTGAATCCTTGTGAACTACTTAATTTGGAACAATATGATTTGAATGTAGGGGAGAAAACTTATCTGCCTGATGTTTCTAAATCACAAACCACTCCCATTGGTTTGTGATTTAGAAACATCAGGCAGATAAGTTTCATACCAAATGCACCTCCCCCTGCCGCCCCTCCTCAGCCTGGGAGAAGGGGCAGGGTGGTGATGGCAGTGAATCTCCTTCCTCAGCATGGCCACAGTGTTGTCTTGCTCCTTAAGAAGAGAGTTTGCACTTCTCTCAGCCAGCTGCCTGCAAGACTAGATGGGCCCATCGTCTGATCTAGTCTGGCAGGAGGTAGGATCCTGGACTAGATGGGCCAGTGGTCTGAATTGGCAAGCCAATACCTACATTTCCCCATCATCTAGCTCTTGTGCAAACAGTTCCTGTCAGAAAACAGGGCCTGCAACAGATCCAGTCTCCAGGTCCTCTGATGAGTAGATTGCCTAATAGGTTATACTGTCTGACTGACTGGAAGAGTCAGCCGACCAGATCTGAAGTCCAGCAGCTGCTACTTTAAGGATCTGTCTCTGGCTGCAATAGCTTCTGTCTTGGACCCAGCCCTGCTCCTACCTAGCCTCACTCCAGGTAACCCAGTTTTGACCTGGGCCATGACTCCTGACTCCGGCTGTGACCCTGCGCTCTGGCATTGGGACTCTGACTCTGGTTCTGACTCCCACTCTAGCCTCTAGGCAGGGCCATGCATGTCTCAGTCACTGACAGTTCAAAGCAATGCTGATCCCTCCCACTCCAGCGTAGAATTTCTCATTCATTAGAACAGAGGCATTTCCTCCTCTGGGGCCCATGTTACCTTCATGATTCCATTCCAGTTGTCGCCAGTGGAGACCTGGAAGAGCGTGAGGAAGGCCATCCCAAAGTTCTCAAAGGTGGCATGGCGGCTCATGCCCTCACAGGGGTTCTCATCGTTGCACACTGCAAAGGAAGGGATTTATAACTGTGCGATGGATACGTTCCTAGTTCTTAGAGTGCGCCAGCAACTCAGAATAAGACCTCCTGTGACCATTCCACTCTGAAATTATTGGCTTCACATCCAGAAGTCTGCTCTCAGTGGCTCCAGTCTATAGTGCCATGGGCTGGGTTCATGACAGTAATGACCAATGGTTGGACATTGTCTAGCAATATCAGAATAATCACCCCAACCACAGGATATCAAGCAGCATAACTAATTTCCCAGGCATCCGACGAAGTGGGTATTAGCCCATGAAAGCTTATGCTCTAAAAAAATTTTAGTTAGTCTTTAAGGTGCCACAGGACTCTTTGTCACTTCTGCAATTCCAGACTAACACGGCTACCCCTCTGATTCTTAATTTCCCAGGGAGGTTTCCCAGCAGTAGTCCAAAACATAGTTCTCCCTTACCCCAGGGCTGCCGATCCACACCTGCAAGCTTGCTGTGCTGGCACATCCATTAAAATGAAGGGATTTTGAGGGCGTACCTGCTACATTCAGCAGCATAGCAAGTGCATGTGAGCCAGAAGTACTTGGCATACTAGTAGTGTGGTAAAATGCTACCCCCAGAACACCCAGCAGTAGTCACTTGATTAAGGACCTAATCCTCTCAGTGTGAAAGAAGATTTCCTGCCCCTTTTCATGTACTTGGCTGAAAGTTTTGCCCATTGACACATGTCAACATGAACCAGAGGGGTGCATGAACTTCCCTTGACTCTTTCCTGTAGCCGTTTGGCTGGCATTGGGACAGACAGGAGCTAATTTGCTGAGGCAGTGCATGGAAAGCAAGATTTAAGAATGAGAGAAAGCCATCTAACTCTCATTCTGAGACAGGTTTTTTGGAAAGGCGGAAATGCCTGTCATGGCAAATACCCACAGAGGAGGTTAAAGGTCATCAGAATACCCAGCCCTTTCACTGAATCAGAGCTGGGCCTGCTGCAATATGGGAAACTGCTTTTCTTAAAAAAAATAAAAATAAAAAAAATTGTGGCTCACCCAAGAGCACGGCACGCTTGAAACTTACCCAGCTTCCCAAAGAGCTCCACTCCTAGAGCAGCGTAGATGAAAAAGAGGAGCATGAAGAGCAGACCGAGGTTCCCCACCTGAAACCAAACCGAACCATATCAGCCTAACCCAAGCCAAGCCAGGTGTGACTGAATCACACTAGGCCAAGCCAGCTAGCATCATTCAAGCAGCAGAAACAGAACACCATCAAATATTTCCACTCCAAAACCTTTAGGAACTTCACAGCCACAACCACTCAGAACCCAGGAAGTCACCAGTGAAGCCACCAGTCATGCTCACAGCAACCTCATCTCCCCAGGACTTCCTACCCAAACATCATAACCCTCAAAGCCACTCACAGACGCCAAAGCTCCTTTCGTTTGTAGCCTATAGCCGGGCATCCAGTTCCTCACAATCCCACCCCTCAGACTTCAAGCTCAGAGAGATGAAGATAATCACATTTAGGAACATATGGAGTGGTGAAGCCTATCACATGTGACAAAATATGAGTTGAGAGTAAAATTTTACCCTGGAGGGGGCTGAGTAGCCCCTCTCCCCAGCTGCTCAGCTCCCCCTCAGTGCTGCTGCCCAGTACATTGTGGGAGTCAAGGTGCTAGTCAAATATGGGGGCAGAAGAAGGTGACAACAGGTCTGTCAGCGAGCACCGTGGGAGTGGGCACATGGCGGGGGGTAGAAGGAATGAATGAGGCCCTCCTGACATGTGCGGTGGGTAGGGAACAAGGGAAAAGAGAGACCACAAGGACTCAAGTAGGGAGCTAGGCCTGTGTATGAGGAGCTTGGAATGGAAGGAGCAGGTAGCCTGTGGGAGAAAGCCTAGTTTCTATTCCTACAGCTATTGACACTTGCAGGATTTCCCATGGGGCTGCTGTCTGGTGCACCATGGGAGCTGTGCCAGCAGTAACGGGGGAAAGCAGTCCCCCATTATCCCTCCCCAATATCCCACCTTGCCTCTCCTATTCCTGGCTCCAGAGGAGTGTGAGGAACAGGACGGTGTGTCCAGAAGGCAGACTGGGCAGCAACAGAAAAGAGAAGTAGCTGACACCAGCTGGTAGCTCTGTGGGCTGAGCTAGGGAAGGTGCTGATGAAGGAGAGGAGTAACTCTGATCTGATTGCATTTAAAAATTTGAAAAGCAGCCTTTGTGTGAGATGTCAGCACATGTGTCTGTGGACCTGTGTGTGTGCGCTTGTGCGTACACATTGACTGGGGGAGGGGAGGGTTCTAGCCACAGGGAGCTAAAAAAAGCGGAGATGCTCAGGGATAAATTTCCAAAAGGGATATTTTTTAAAAATTACATCTTTATTCACTTTTCAGAATGGATGCAGAGTAACAAAGACAGGCAGGGGATTCAAACAGGACAGCCAGAGAATCCTTCCATGCCATTAGCAAGTCAAATTCGTGATGACTCTCTGCTCTAGTAATAGAAAGAGAAAGGTCTAGAGGAGAAGAGAGTGCCGGGGAAAGGAGAGATTGTTTTAAAACACTTCTTCTGCCAACGTTAATAAATCTTGGAGAAAAACAGTATTATGGATAATTCAATTGTCCCCTGAAGAGTTAGTGTGTAAAATATGGAGACCAAATTCAATCATTTAAATGTGAAACAGAGGGGTTTTAGTATTGCCTTAAGAGCACATTTTAACACAGTTTTGACTGTGGAGTCATTTTTGATGCCTCCATAATGTAACTTTATTAAATGAAGTCAACCTTTCCCTATTACAGAATGAAGGACCATCAGACAGGAAGGTCCTGCCTACAGAGTCCTTCAGTGCCGGAAATTCCTATTGGAAATTCCTTGACCCAGTACTCTTTGCAAGGGGGAACCTTCTTTTAATAGTGACAAAGAGTCCTGTGGCACCGTAAAGACTAACAAAAGTATAGAAGCATAAGCTTTCGTGGGCTAATACCCACTTCGTCAGATGCATGCAGTGGAAGTATCCAGAGGCAGAAATAAATAAGAGGCAAGGACCAGGTTAGAAATAACAAAGTTAGTTCAATCAGGCTGAACCAGCTTGTTATCTCTAATCAGGAAGGATGAGGTCCCCTTCTAGCACCTGATCTGGAAGTGTGAACACCGAGAGGAGAAACTGCTTTTGTAGTTAGCTAGCCATTCATAGTCTTTGTTCAATCCTGAGCTGATGGTATCAAATTTGCAAATGAATTGCAGCTCAACAGTTTCTCATAGCTGTTTGCGTGTGTGCAGGGGCAGATATTAAGAATGCTTGCTTAGCAGTGAGACTCTTTGATAAAATAATGCGAAAAACCCAGGAACTATCAAGCATGGAAGAATGGTGACCTTGTGACCAAGGTACTGCCTTGGGATTCAGAAGATACGGATTCAGTTCTCAGCTCTGTCCCAGAATCCCTAGGTGACCCTAAGCAACTTACTGCACCTCTGTGGCTCAGTTTCCCCATCTGTAAAATGGAGAAAATAGCATGGACTTTGTTTCTATAGATTGTAAACTCTTTGAGGCAGGGGCTGTCTCTTACTCTGCATATTATACAAAAATGATAAAAGGTTTAGAAAATCTGATCCATGAGGAAAGGTTAAAAAAATTGGGCATGTTTAGTCTTGAGAAAAGAAGACTGAAGGGGGGGACCTGAGAAAAGTCTTCAGATATGCTAAGGGCTGTTATAAAGAGGATGGTGATAACTTGTTCTCCATGTCCACTGAAGGTAGGACTAGTGATCAGCTTAATCTGCAGCAGGGAGATTTAAGTTAGATATTAGGAAAAACTTTCTAACTATCAGGGTAGTTAAGAACTGGAACAGGTTACCAAGGAAGGTTGCAGGATCCCCGCCCGTCATTGGAAAGTTTTAAGAACACGTTAGACAAACACCTGTCAGGGTTGCCCTGCATTTCCCTGGTCCTGCCTCAGTACATGAGACTGGATAGGTTGACCTCTCAAAGTACCTTCCAGCCCTACCTCCCTATGATTTTATTATAGCATCTAGCACAATAGGGCCCTGGTCTCAGCTGGGGCCCCTTACTGCTACTGTGATAAATAAATAATCTCAATAAATAGAGGGAAGTCAGATGAAGCTCAGAATTCAGAGAAGACTGGAAACTGTGTTTCCATCTTGCTCTTATGCCAGGTGATTCCCTTTATTCAGATGGATGCAGTTTAGTGACAGAAATATCAGAATTAAGTTCCTTGTGCAACTGCTTCTGCTGTCCCCAAGTTGATTTTCAGCCTGGCCTCATTCATGAACACTGGTGTATTACCTGATAAGTCAGCTGACAAATACCTCTGCATTTCGATTTCAGATAAGATTACTGTCTGTTCTGGGCCTGCCAGAGGAATGATCTGATCTATGACCAATAGAGCTACTTGGTGCCATTATTCCTTCCTTAACATGTCTCTCTGGAGGATCCAAAAGAGAAAAGAGTGGTCTCTCTGGCTGCTCATCCATCACGGGGGCTTCTCTCAGCGGGCCTGATGCCTGCATGAGGTGGCGCATGAATAACTCATTCCAAAACAGCTGCCACTCACAGCTCATGAAATCCTTCCATCTAGCTGCCTTTCAGGGGGCATTTAGCTGCATGCTCTACAAGCACCACACACAGGTGGTGTCACTGCTTCTCATGGGGTGAGAGGCTCAAAATCACTTGCAGACCAAGGAGGAGAAGAGGGCAAATGGAAAGCTAGCAAGCAGGCGGGTGGCAGAAGTGAAACAAGCACAGCATGGAAGAAAACAGTGGAAAAGGAGCCCAAGTGGGAAAGAATGAGAGGGACACAGAAGAAATACTTGAACATCTGCTTTCTCCCTAAAATGGTCACGGTTTGCTCTCCATCCTCATGGCAAATGAGTGTGAGGAAAGTAACAGCAGCAAGGGGGAAGGGGCAGCCAGACAGAAAGCAGGGAAGCAGCTCTCACCCAGGAATGGAGCATTGCTTTATTCAATAACACCTTGGGGGGATAAAGTCGTGAGCAGACAAGGCCAGAAAGAAATGAATATAACCATGTGGTTGATATATCGACATGAGCACGACCGTCTGGCACATCTTAAAGAATCAGCAGACACCGTCTTTCTGATTCTAGGTGCGCTCAGGGAAATGAACTAGTGGAAAGACTGGTGCACAAAAGGGGTCCCTTTCTAGTAGCTGGTTTCTTTTACCTGCGGCAGAGCTTGCACAACTGTGTCCAGTAACGCCCGCATCCCTGTTGCCATCTTCAGCAGCTTCAGCACTGGTACCAGAACCAAAATGAAAGTGTCACTCAGTGCTGGGACTCAAGGGAGAGAAATCTGCTTCCAATATGCCAGGACAACTGGAAGGAGCACACCATGTGGGTGTCCTGTTGCTCTCCTCCACTGTAAAACTGACCCACCAACCTCTCACTCCTTCTCCAACGGGCCATTTTCCTTCCACCCACCACCCCCACGTCCACGCACATGGTCTCTTCCATTCTAACTCATCCCTCTGCATACTAACGACCCCTTCTCTCTCATTACATGCCTTCTCTGATCTCTTCCATCCTATCCCCATACACTCTGCACCCTGGCCCTCCCTTTCTCAACACCACACATCACCAATCTCTCCTACTCCAATTCCATTTCCGCCAACACCCGCTTCATTCCCTCCTCCTTTTCCTTTTTGCAAATGCAGCTTGGCAAGTATTCACTGCTCATCACTGTAAATCTGTCCTCCCCAGTTCAAACCATATAGGCCCTAGGTCTTTTCTATAAAAATTACAGCAACATTTGCAATACAAAAGAAAAGAAGAAAAAATTTAATTTCTCACAAAATCTGCCAATCGTTTTGGTCCCTCTCACAAAGTGAAAGCTATTACTGCTTTCCTGGACAAAGGTGTGTCTACATGTCAAGTTGAGGGCAATCAGGACACACCCTAAGGGATTGTCTATACATGAAAATCAATTAGGAATAAAGTGGTGGATTAACTATTTCTGATTAAACTCCATGTGTGAATGCTCTTATTCCAGAATAAGACTGCTTGGTTCTGAATAACTTAATCCAAAATGGATTAAACTAATTCAGAATAAGGAACTCTTATTCTGGAATGAGAGCATCCACACACGGAGTTAATCTGGAATAGCCATTCCAGAATATCTAAAGGTATTTTCACATGAGTTTCCATGGCCATCCGAGCTTACAGCTATGAGAAGCCAATTGGTGAACTGGCATCATAGGCAGCACCCAGTGCATACTGTCCCACCTAGGGCTGTCTGCCCCCCATCTCTCTCTCTCCGGTCTCTCACCTCGGGCAATGCGCAGCACCCTCATGATGCGGATGATAGTGGGGTTGATGGGGAGAGCTGCATTGATTTCTATCTCTTCCAGCGTGATGCCCATGACAGATAGCAGCACAATGGCCAGGTCCAGCTGGTTCCACCTTTAAAAAAGATAAAAAAAAGAATAGGGAAGAATGGAGCTTTCCAGTGTGACTGACAGGGAAATGTGAATTCATTATATTTTAAATAAAAAGTACAATAAAATCCTCCAAATCCACGACTCGGAGATTTTGCTGTGACAGTTAGTGCCTAATATGACTGGATGTCATTTATTCTACTCCCATCTACTCTGCTTCCTGGACCAATCAGCAGATTCCAACAAGAAGCACTGGATAATTCTTATTAACTGTTCCAGGTAGCAAAGATCTTACTAGCTTCACCTGAAACACACTGGAGCGATAACCAAAGAAGAAGTTGAGGGTCCCATGCTCTAGGATTCCACTGCAGATACAGATCCCTCCCCAAACTTCCCTGCCTCATCGGACAACCTGTGTCCCCTGCTGCTCACCTGTCTTTGAAGAATCGCCGCAGTCCAAACGCCACCAGCTTCAGAACCGCCTCCAGCACAAAGACTGTGGTGAACATGTAGTTGCAGTACTTCAGGGCAGTCTCGAGAGACTGTGGATGGAAAGAGAGGCTGAGAGAGGTGGAGAGTGAGAGGCATGAACTACAGGTGTGCTTGGGAAGTCACTGAGTTCCAGCCTGCTTGACTGGTCAGGAATGGTGGAAGCAGAAGGGGGCTGCCAAATCCCGGACTGCAGCTACTTAAATGCTGGCACAGACTTACCAAGAGCAGCAGCCATCACACTGCACTCCCATGCCAAGGGGCTCTCGGGATACCTGCTGCTCTGCCCAGCCATGGCTCAAGAGAATGGGCAGGCCTGGGGAAGGGCAGAGGTGTGCAAAGGGTTAACAAAGCATCATCACCCAGCACCTCTGACATCAGCAGCATCAGATTCATGGGACATCACCCAGGACATCACCTATAAATGGCTTCCATAAATCTACAGGGAATATATCAGGCAGGGAGAGTGCATCAGAGCAAATAACCTATCGCCATCTGAAGTAAGGGGAAGTCCTGTGTCTCTGGCTGGGGACCAGGTGGGGGTTTTGCAAGCTTCCACCCCCCACTCCACCGCCCTGGTTCTCCTAGGTGAGGTCCCTCTTATCCACCAAACAGTGGCACCAGATAGGGAGGGCTGTGAGGGCGAATACCGCCCTCCCCAAGCTTTTAGACTTACTCAAAGTCTAGCCTGCTCACTTTTAAGCAGTGGCTCCATACTAAATCAGTACAATGGCTGCTGGAGCAGTCAAATGTCGCTCTGGCTGAGTGGTCGCAACACCACTGAAATTTGACTTGGGTGCCCCTTTGTACATAGAAGGGAGACTCCCTGGCTGACGGAGACCTGCTGGAGGGGGCAGGGACTGGAATTAGGCCTCCTCCAAAGAAATATCTGAATTGGTGCCACTGTCACCAGAAGGTTTCTATTAATTGTATGTAGCATGTCTACAGCACCTTTTATCTGGAAATGTAAAAGCACTTCGCAAGAACTGATTAGTGAAGCCTCACGATATGCCTGTGAGGAAATGGATATGCTTATCCCTATTGCACAGATGAAGAAACTGAGGCATGGGGAAGCTAACTGACTTGCCCAAGACGTGATGTGTGGGTAAGAAGGGATAAGGGATGACAATTTTTGAAGAACAAATAAGGGATATAGGGAACACTGTGAGGAATCTGGGAGAAGGGTGGGGGACGAGGAGACAGTCCAGGAATACAAGATAAACAGTAACAAAATTAAACAGCCAATAAGAAAGATAAGATGGACCTATAGGAAAAACTTGTCAATGAATCTGAGCAACAATAGACAAGTCACAGCCCTAGTCACTTCTAATATGGGGGAGGCATAGCTCAGTGGTTTGAGCACTGGCCTGCTAACCCCAGGGCTGTGAGTTTAATCCTTGAGGGGGGCATTTGGGGATATGGTGCAAAAATCTGTTAGATTATTTAATTGGGGACTGGTCCTGCTTTGAGCAGGGGGTTGGACTAGATGATCTCCTGAGGTCTCTTCCAGCCCTGATATTCTATGATTCTAATACAACCAACTCCACCTATGAAATCAGATTTGTCACCTCGAACCCCTCAGGAGTTTACCCCAGGCTTCCTGGAGATGGAAAGGGGCTCCCTGGAACTGCATGCTTCTGGACAGACATAGCAGTGAGTGTGGTGCTCCTAGATAGAGAGAGAAAACCCCTTTCTCTATATGCAGCACGCATTTCCCCACTCCTGCACGTGTCTGTAACCCTGTCAACAAATACTGAGGATTTCCCAATCCCCCTGCCCCAAATATTGATCTTTCACAATCCTCAAGACCTTCTGCTGTGATCACCCTTCTTCCAGCTGAAGAGAAACTAGGTCAGGCTCTCTTCAGAGTCTGTCTACACTACTTCTCTTGTGGAAGGAGGATGACTTGGTGAGAGGCTCTCTTCAGCTATCTAAGGACTGAGTGTGCCAGTCCCTGTAGCACTCCCAACTCACTCCACTGAGGTTTGGGGGTGGCTACTGAGAAACTAAAATCTGATCCATCTAGCAGTGCAAAGCACTAGCTCCCAGGAGCAGTATACCACCCTCTGCTGGGGCCCAAGGGAAACTACAAAGAGAAGGAGACCAGGAGGCTAAATCTGAGTCATCTACATGACAGTGGAAAGAAGTAACTCCTCACTCTGACAGCTGAGTTAACTCTTGCAGAATTTTACACAACAGTTTTCACAGGGACCCTCCTCTACCATCTATCATGGTGGATCATGACATTGGAAGCTATAGTGAAATTACACAATTAGTCACTGGCTAGTGTTTTGAGCAGGTAGTGTTGCCAGGATAAGGAGTGGGGAGGAGGCATTACAGAGAGGATAAGTTTGAGGAAGACAGAGGTTAGAAAAGGTTACAGAATATATAGAGATTTCCTTTGGGTTGCAATTTGACACCGCCCCCCTGCAAAGCTTGCTGGGAGATGCTGCTCTTCCAAGTCAATCTCTAATGGTTGCTAAGTTTTACTTATAATCTAGTGACCCCTTATGTGTTTGCTTGGAAGGGTAAGTGTCAAGTCTCTTTTGTTATGGAAAATGAGATGGGGAAAAGAAAGAGGGAGATAGGGGCTGGGTTTGGTCCCTTGAACTCACTCACCACTGGCTGGTTGTAGTGCTCCAGGGACATGGTGACGACGTTGAGGCAGATGATGAAGGTGATGAAGATGTCCAAGTAGTGGCTGGTGCAGACCGAATGGATGAGGAGGCGGACAGAGCAGTAGGTGGCATAATACGGCAAGCGCTGTGCCTCTTCAATGGGAGGAGGGGAGAGAGAGAGAAGACAGAAGAGAGCGGAAAGAGAAACAAAGGGAATTAGGAAGGAAATTGAGGGGAAGAATAGAAGCAACGGAAAGGCAGGGAGGGAGGGAGAGACAGAAACAGTAACGGAGAAGGAAGAAGCAGAAGAAACAGATAGAAAAAGGAGGCAAAATAAAGAATGCAGAGAAAGAAAACAGAAATGGTGAGAAAAGAGAGAGTGTGAAAAGGAAGGAGGAGACAGGGAGAGACAAGAGAGGGAAGGTGGGAGCGATAGAAAGAATCCGTTAGTCCTATGTTTGTGGGAATGGCACTAAGTCAGCATTTCATGCCTCAACAAATTAAGATCACGAATGATACGAAGGAGCAAATGGCTCCAGGAACACCCAGAGGTGGCACCAAGGAGAGAAAAAACTGAAGTAGGGGAAGGAAGCCGGAAGCCCATAGGTTTGGAAAGGAGGAGAGTAATCAGACAGGATCTCCGGGGTAGGGGTAGGAGTAGGGGTAGGGAGGAGCAGGGGTTATGGCAGGAGCAGGCCTCAGGGTCAAGTGTGCATCAGTGATGTTTCTCTCATTGGAGCACAGGAAACAGACAAGTGGGAACCATCACTGTGGGGGGACCCTCTTGGTTCCAAGGAAGCGTTGGAACCCAATGAGAGAAACTGCCACAAAAATAGAAAGGCCCAGGAACACAGCATGGATTTTTTCCTCTTCTCCCCTGCCTCATTTTGCATTAAACAGGAAAGGACTAATGCAGGGGTCTGCCCCACAGCACTGGCTGGTGCCGTAGGGCTCTCCAAAGGAGTGTCTAAATCCCTGAGGGCTGGAGCGTGTGTCTGGGTGGAGGTTCCCACTTGATGAGAATACACACACACACACACACCTATGAATGTGTTATTTTCTAGAGGCAAGTGTTAAGAAAACAGGTGCTTTTCCCAACACCCCCAGTTGCCATCAGGCACCCTGTCACCTCTTCCCTCTGTTGCTGGGATTCTGACTTGAGGGTGTCAGGCTGGGGGGTGTCAGGTCCAGTAGTGCCTACGGCAGCCCAGCAGCAGTGTCCCACCAAGAGGAGAGCAGTGCTGAGAGCATTGACATAGACGCTGTTATAGAGGAACTGATCGGTCAAAAAATTAAAGAAGAAGAGGAGGAGGTTTTTCTCAGAGAACCTTGGCCTACAAAACAACCAAACACTTAGGCTGTGCCTTACTCCTGCGCTTCTTCTCCAGACGCCTCAGGCGCTTCTCCTCCCGCCGGCGCGCCTCCTCTGCCTCCTGGTGCTGCCGGCACTTGTGGAAGTTCTCCACCACCACCCCCACAAACATGTTGAGTACGAAGAAGCTGACTATGAGGAGGAATGAGATGAAGTAAAGGAGCATCCAGGGGTTGTTGTTGGTCACTGGCTGGAAAGAAAAGAAAGAAAAGAAAAAGAAAAAGAAAGGCTGTGATTGGCTGACCGGGAGTCAGAAGCAGGATTATGAAAACGAAGGAGAGAAGCGGGTTGTGATTGGCCGCTTGGGAACAGATTATGACAATGAGGGTAGGAGCAATAGACTGGATATCTGGAAGTCAAGGACAAGCTTATAATAATAGTAATAATAATAAAGCACTCAGGATGTTGCACCTAAAATTCCAGTATAATCACAACAACAGATCAAATGGACAATCAAAACACCAGAGAATATGACAGACACTAAAGATACCCGGAGAAAAGGTGTTGGGCTGAAGGTGGGTAAATTGCACCTCTACGGTGCAATGGGGGAACCCCTGAAAGGTGAGGGGTGCCTGAAAGCAGGTATCAGTCAGGATCAAGTAGAAAGGAAGGCTGGAGTTTCTAGGTTTCAAACCACTGAGGGTTTTAAAAGACAAACAGCACTTCTGGGGCTGAAAACAGAGGGTAAGGATAGTATTCTCCTGGCCTTTCAGTCCTCTGTCGCTGCAGCCTTTGCCAGGGGCCGGACCCTGCCTTACTCAAGTCAATGTGAGTATTGGACACCATTGGGACTTAGCTGCAGGGACAGAGAACCCCAGTTTATAAGCAATTAGAGGAACCAACTGTAAATCAGGTGGGTGCACCATGTCAAGAAAGACATGGGCTACTGCTGCTGCGAAGCTATCACAAGAGACAGAGGGACCCAGCCTACACAACTTCCCCTGCTGAATAAAGGACAAGGGCTACAATGAATGCCCACCAGGCTAATCACTTCCAAACACGCCTCCCCGCGAATGCAGAACCATAGCCCCGACCCACCAGTAATAAGGAAAGTGAAGAGAAGGGGCTCGCAAATGGGAGGGGGTCAGAGCAGTGCTATAAAATGCTATTGAGTGGAGAGGAAGTACCAAAAGCTGGCTGATAAAGCAGGCTTCCCCCTTCCTGCCTGAAGGAGGTCTAGATGGCATGGTCAGTTTGGAAGGAAGTCTCTATACCTGCTGGTCAACAGCCACAGCATCTAGTCCATTATACATAATATTGACCCAACCATCTTTGGAGGCCAGAACGAAGAGGGACATCAGGGCCTGGAACACAACAGAAACACGTCAGACACAGAGCATCTGTGTGTGGTGGGGTGTGTATGGTTCAGGTTTTAAATACTTAGGCACAAAACATAATTAAAGCTCAAGGTATCATCCTCCAACCACTTGTCATCTGCATAACTACTAACAGATGGGAGAGGGAGGGGAGCTGCCAGCAGAGAGGGACCATTATGAAAGTTTGCCCTGTGGAAGCACCAGAGTAAAAGGTTTCCCCTCCCCAGAGACAAATGAACTTGGCAACAATTGCATCAGGCTGACACATTAAACCACAGAAAACCCCAGCACGACAGGCCTGCTTCTTGTCTGTGAAAATATATAAAGGCCAGAGACATAGCGAAATCTACAAAAGCCATGGCAGATCTGGCCAACACAATCAGAAAACACCCACCGGCCATCCCTGCCTTTGAGGAAGCCTCCCTACTTGCATGCATGGGCCTCAGCTCAGAAATCAGCGAGCCTGGCTTGGCCTCTTGCCTTAGAAGGCAGCAGTCCACTGACAGGACTGGTAGGGAGGCTGTAGAGAGGAAGGGAGGATTCTGCCAATCCTGCAGACGTTTCCTTGGTGGAGCCTAAGCGGGCTGCAGACACGCAGATTGCACAGACACCGGTGGCCCAACTCGCCAGCGATGTAAATGGGGGTGTAAGTTGCCTATGAAGGGCCTGATTCTCCTTTCACTGGTTTTTAACTGCACTGATGTCAGCGAGTTACCCTTGATACACATCCTGCTCAGAGAATCAGGCTGTAAGGGCTCAAGGCTGCAATCATTTGCATGCAATGCCAGTGGAAGGTGCACTGGTGCAAGTGAAGGCAGGATTCACCCCTAAGCATGGGTTGGGAACCTAGTGTTACATGTTGAGGGAGGTCAGGGGCTAGCAAGAAGAGGCACTCCTAGGAGAGCGTAAGGAGAAGCAGCCCCCCACTCTCCATCCCCTGGCTTTAGCTTACACTCATGTGAGTTGCTTGAGTTGTTACATCCCCTTTTCCACCCCTTCAGCATGGAAGCTTCATCTTTACATGAGTTACTCTGCTTTATTCTGGACACTAATGTCTAATCAGCCTCCACGCCCCATCCCACCCCCCCATTCACATGACTGCAGCATCCATCCCCGGGTGTGTTCTGGAACACCCAATCCTTCCCCTCAAAATAAGCGAGTGTAACCTTGGCGGGAGATACCCAAACGGGCAAAGCACAGTCCAGGTTCACCTGAGAGGAGGGGGCGTGGAGGGTCCCGCACGTACCTGCCCAAGGTTGTCAAAGTTGTATTTGTGGTGTACCCACTTGTAATTGGCGGCCACACAGTCAGACCTGTTGGTGATGTTACGGATGTCAATCCCGAGGCAGTGGTAGAACTTCCCCTTGAAGAGCTATAAGATGGAAGCGACTTGGTCAGTGAGTCTCACTCAGACTTCCTCAATGTCAGGGGACAAAGAGCAATAGGAAGCTCCTCAGATTAGGAGCGGGACTGATTATAATCTTGCCCTGGGTCAGCAGTGACTTGAAAGTCCTCCCATGCTGATAGCCATGTGGCAGCCTGCTGGGGCTGGATTGGAACCAATTACCTAGAAATGAAACACCCCATGCCCAATCCCCCAGAGCCATCCACTCCCTCAGCTGGCTGCTAAGGGTACTGAAGGGAAAAGATCTCTTGTGAGAGCAAAGACCCAGAAAAATATCACCTGCTTCTCTGGAACTTTTAAATAAAGGGACACTGATGCGGTTCTTCTGCCCAAGGCTCCTTTTCCATATGGAGGGTACTGGACTGCGCATTTGTACAGGCTCATCAGAATAGTCTGCATACAGACTAAGAATAGCACATTCTTTGAAATGGAAGCAACACCCACTCCTGCACTCCTCTGCAGCACAAGCCTAAAATAAGGAGGATTAGCCGCCCTTCTCCCCCTGAGACACACCACATTGTGGGTGGATTTAGCGCTTGGAACGAAGGGGAGAGAAGGAACTGCCTGGGGCCAGGCCTCACCCCAAGTGACACTGCTCTGTCGGTGCACCACAGTCATGACCTTCAGCATGCCCAGCTGCTACTCCACTCCTGGGCCTCCCCTACAGCTCTGCTAATACTGTGATCTGAGTATCAGTCTCTACCATTGTAAGACCTCAGCACTGACCTTACCTGCCACTGCCAAAGGCTTAAGGATCATTATGATGAGAACTACACAAAGGACAGAGTGGGTCAGAGAATCAGGCAGGGGTCCTGGGATGCTTGGCCCACTCCCCCACCCCCGAGACACTCCATCTCCATAACTGTGTCTGCATTACGCTTCCTACCTGGCAGTACAGTGTCGAGTGCATTGTGGGTGCTTGATAAACAACTACAATCCTACCTGCACACCCAGGATGCCAAAGATGATGAAGAAGGCACAGCAAATGAGGACAATGTTCCCTATGGGTTTGAGGGACGAGATGAGTGTCTCCACCACCAGCTTCAGGCCTGGGGCACGGCTGATGACCCTGGAAGGGACGGAGCGTGAGGGAGTGACACAGAGAGATGGCAGAGTTCTTTCTTCCCCTGTGTGGCGCCCCAGATATCATGGTGTGGCTATCACCCAGTGGAGAGCGTGCTCTCCCTAGGCCTGAACGCTGTGGGTTTGAGTCCCTCACAGCAGGACTCGGACACATCATCTAAAGAGGATACTGTAGTGACTACCTTCAGGGCCGGAGGAGAAGCTGCACAGTTAAGAGAAAAATCCTTGTGGAGAGGACACTACACAACGTTCTCACCACTCAGCCCTTTTCTGATGCACAGCCCCACAGGACGCTAAGGTGTGTGTGTATGTGTGTGTGGCGGGGGGGGAGGTTAACTTGGGGGTCTTGGCCAACGCCCTGTCTTTCAATAAAGCATGTTCAAATACTGGTACTGAGTGGAAGCCATTCCCGGGTAGATAGAGGAAGGGACACATTGAGAGAGAGGATGGAAGACTAGGAATTTTCCCATGGGGCTCTCACCTGAGGGGACGTAGGGTGCGCAGCAATCGGAGGACCCGGAGCACCCCCAGAATTTTAGCTCCTCCTGCAGAGGCCACTGAGACCACAATGTCAATGAGGGACACAAAGACCAAGAAGCCATCTAGGATGTTCCAGCTGCTGCGGAGATAGGCCTCTTCCCCAAAATATAGGCCTAGAGAGACCACCTACAGGAGAGGAGAAGGGGAGAGCATGGGGAGTTAAACCCTCCACCATCCAGAAGGGAAGGTACTTAATAACTCGATAACAACAGGTGAAGAAGCAACGAGGATCCATCTTTCACCCGTCCATGATGCTCATCTCCTTTCTCAGAAAAGACCCCCAGTCTGTGAAGTAAAAATGGAGATACAGATGGCACAGAATTCAAATGCTGCAGTGCAAATGTTCTGGAAAAAACAATAAAGACCCACCAAAGTGTTGATGAAGTCTTCTTCCCTCTCACCCAATATCTTCTCCACTCCCCCGAGCACGACCACACTGGAGGGAGATGGTGATGTACAGAGGATAAGACAAGGTGCTTTCAGTCAGAGGACAGGGGCTCTCGTCCATGCTTTTCTAGAGACTTTGTCACTTAACCCAAATTTTTCAAACTCGAGTATGTAAAATTAAGCACCTAACGTCTATATTCAGACACTTAAATACGTGGTTTGCTTTCCAGAGCTGCTGAACACCAGCAGATGCTCCCGAAGTCAATGGAATCTGTGAATGCTCATTGCCTCTGAAAACCAGGCCCCTTGTTTAGATGTCTACAAGGTGTTCAATTTCATGCATCCAAATCTGAAAATGAGATTCAGACTCAACGGTTGGACATGCCCCTACCATGACAGAGTTCATGAGGAGTAGGTGCACCTCCTTGGAAGACTGAAAGGATGGACGGATTGAGGAAAGATGACGAGTAGAAGGCAGATGTGTTGGGCCCATGACACATGGGAAAAGGCTGATTGTCTCCAGGTGACTTACCTTTAGTGTCATCTCAGCTACGAAGATTGCTGTGAAAATGTAGTTGGATACTGTGAGAAAGATCCTCTCCTAGAAAGAACAGAAAAAAGCCCCTAAAACACGGAGAGACATTTCCACACTCCTTTGAGTTTACTAAATCCTTTGTTATGAACTTGACACACTTCACTGTCTCGTGAAGGTGGGAGTGAAAGCACTGGCTACAGCCAGGGGCACGTGCTCAACAACCTTCATCCCACCCGGCTCAACTAATGCACCTCAGTTCTGACCTTTCAGTGTTCCCTGCTACTCAAATCTTGCCACTCCCACACAGTTCTGCTAACGCACTGCAATCGCGATCTGCAGCATCTGCTACTAATCCAGCTACGGAGACCTTCATCACACAGCTCTGGCAATGCAACACAATGCTGACTGGCAGCCCAGCCCCCTCACCCCACTCTTGGATCTCTCCTGAGCCCAGACTTTGCATAATTGTGGTGTCGTTTGGTGATGTGGACTCAGCAGAGGCGCTCAGCTGTGACCTCCGTTAAGAATGAATTGAGGAGAACCAAGAATATATTCACCCACTGAAGCACACCAGCCTCTCCCCCGACACAGCACCCAGATCCACATTCAAAGCCAAAGCAGAAACAGCACATATGAATTTTGGCATGCCATTCCCACTGGGACACTGCTACATAATCAGGTTACCATCCTCTTTTAGTTTCATGGTCCCTGGCTATTTGACTCACATTGGCAAACTACCTCCCAACCATGAGGGTCTGGAGGGACCCTTCTATCTTCTATGGCATAGGAAGCTACTCTGGAGGAAGAAGGATTATACTATTTTAAGGCCTTGAAAGGGAGGCAAGCAGGCCTCTTATTCCATACAGAGAATCTGAGAAATCACCGAGGGGGGTGTGTGTCTTTCGGGGATGGGGGTTACTCTCTAGCGCTGGGGGTTATCCAGAGCCTATGCAATGCCCAGAGAATTAATGAACTTTGTCCACTACACCCGTCCAGGGGTTGTATTCAGCAAAATAGGTTGAGGGTGCAAGTTTGCTCACCGTGCTCCGATGCTCGATCTGTGGTCTCTCCAGGGCAATGGTGATGCAGTTCAGGAAGATGAAAGCCAGAACAACGTAGTCAAAGAGCTTGTGAGCAATGATGGTTTGGCAGAGGATGCGGAACCTGAAAGAGAGTTCCAGAAGGACACGTGCTTGGGGTGAAATTAAATTTGGTATGGCAGGGGATGAGAGAGAGGGGAGGGAGTAAGAGAGTTCTGCCTGAATGTAACAGTCTCCAGTGTAAAATCAGCTGCCCTGCACCAGACTGGACAGGAGATGTATTTGTTCAGGGAGGAACTGTCTTTTTGTTTGGTGTTTGTACAGCACCTAACACAACAGGGTCCTGCTCCATGACTGGGCTTATCTCAATGCAAGTAATAATAGTAATTCTCTAAAGAGCTCCTACTGAACAACCACCTGCATCTGTAAGGACCTTATCCCCCAAGCGCTGGCTGTCTAGCCTGGTTATTTATATGACCCCCATCACCATAGTACTTTTATTTATTTCTCTTCACTACACCCCTGTGAGGTAGAGGAGGGCTGTTATCCCCATTTTACAGATGGGGAGCTGAGGCTCATGGAGGCTAAGTGACTTACCCAACGTCACAGAGGAAATCTATGGTGGAGCAAGGAATTGAACTTCTGTCTCCCAAGCCCCAGAGAAATGCCCAAAGCACTGCTCCGCACTACCCTTCCTCTCTAAGCTCTGCTCCCACAGGGTGATGACAAGTCACAAACTTTAAGCCATCCCTGCTCCCTCAACTTACAATTTCCTGTCATGATATGCTTGTGCTGGGATTACCAGAGCATTCTAGGCATCAAACTCCCTTGTGCTCCTTGCTGATGAGGAATCGCTGCCATGAAAATAGGTGACTAGTTCTATTGCTCTCCAGCTTCTGTAAAAGCCACTATACCCAGTACAATAGGGAGGAGATCAGCACACACAGCCAAGATTCATCTTCCAACCATTATGATGAAACCCTCTTGTCTCCGTGAACTATTACCCTGTGGTGTAGCATGCTGATAGTTGGTGATAAACACGGTTTCCTTCTGAGGGAAGGAGGAGTTCTTCTAATATTTATTTTGGTAAGTGCAGTGAATACTAATTTTGCCCAGACAGTATGATAGGAGTGCTAATGAGTCAACTTTGTGGCCTCTGATGGAACAGGGGCCATTCTTGTGCCACCAGAGACATGGGCAATGGCACAGATTAGTTAATAATACACTCTTTCTCTTTTTTGGTCAGAGTTAGTATTCTCTGCCTTGCCTTAAGTTACTCTGTAGCAAATCAGAGCATTCCCCCAGAAGGAAAACAACAGTAACTTTCAGGATTCCTCTTTTCTACCCACACCTCAGGGACCAAACAAGAGTTGGGTGGAGAAGCTGTGACTGGAAGCAACAAATTGTTCCCATCTTGAAAGTTTAAAGCTGCAGGCTCAGCATCCAACCCATGTCCATGGCTGCTGCAACAGGATTATACTGAACCACCCCTCCATTGACAAAATTGGGACGAACCTGTTTTGTGGAGAGAAGAGGTAGATGGACCAATCCTCCCGTATCTCACACCAGTCTGGCTTGTAGACGTCGATCATCTTCCGGATGCGGAAACACAGGCTCTGCAGGACACAAGGGAATGGGTTGTCACTGGCCACCTCCCCACTTCACTGAGAAGTCCATTCTGTCTTTTTCCTTTAAACCTTAAATACCAGGAACTTGCATACATTACCTTCCCAGATCCTCCACTCTCTACCCTCTCCACCTCAACCCCACATAAGGAAAGGAGCTGAGCTGAGCTCAGAGTCATAGGAATGAGGGCGGGATGATGAGGCAGGTGGAAAATTCATTGGGGCTGCTATTCCATAAGCCTGTTTTCCTCCCAGAAGAAAGTATCACGATTCACTTCTGACTCCGTAAAACTGAGCCTGATGCTAGCCTGTCCTCTGTTATGGAACGCTGACACTGACGCTGCCCAACACACACTGGATCTTCGTACCAGCACTACCCACGAACCTCAGGGACAGCGGAGACAGAGTCAAGGAGCCTAAGACAGAATTGACATCTACTGGCATCTTTCCTCCTAACTGAAGTCCTAGTGATGTTATTTTATACAATGAAAACTTCTGCTAAAATCTCCCTGGCCCCTGAACCCACTGGTGTGTCACAGTAATCTCTTCACTTCTGGGCACTGGAGCCTTGGAGGCTGGCGAAGAAGCAGCACTCTGGTCTTCTTCTGCTTGAGCTCCAAGACACCTCAGGCTATCCCACAGAGATTCTATGATCTGCTCTTGCCCTGAGCACAGACGTCTCCCAGGCTAGCACAACCCACCTCCCATCTCTTGTGATTGCTGTTCCCCTTGCAAGCCCTTGGTGCTCCTTTGGTGAAGCTCCCTGTACTCACATAATCTATCTCCTCTTCGTCCTCTCCACGTTCCCTGCGGGTGTCCATCTTCGGGAAAATCTCTTTCGCGATATGGGGCATTTTGCCGTTGCAGTCCTGGTGCTCGCTGGTGCCCAGAGCCACACCCACCTTCCGTGCTGCCCTGTGACTGGATGGGACTGATGATGTCAGCTCCACCAGGTCACACAAATCTTTGGTGTCCAGGGAGAGTGTCCGCCGGTGATGAGGGGCCCTTCCCATCCCCTCTTGTTCTCCATCTGCAACCCTGTGCCTTTTCCCAGACAGCAGAGATTCATGCTCAGCAGATGGAGGCTTGTGTTTTAGGCTGTGTCCCCGTGCCAGGCTGTTCCAGCTGGAGCGGCGGCTCCCCCAGGCCCCACTGCGGCCCCATGCACCATAGTGAGAACTGCGAGAGCTAGACTGTAAGAGAGGAAGACAGATTCAGTGACCTGAGTCACAGAAAAGATGGGGCCTCAGCAGTTTAGATCAAAGACTCACCCTGGGCCCCCTAAATCTCCTAATACAAGTTTACAAAGCCCTGCTCTCCCACCCCTCCAGGAGAGATATTTTGTGAACTCAAAGGTGACCTCTGTAAATCTGCCATCAAATTAATTATTATTATTAATTAATAATTCTTAATTAGTCACTGTTATATTTATTTAATAGCCCCAGCTGTGTGCCAGGCACTTCACAGATAAGGTATGTTAGAAAGCAAAGGTAAGTTAGAAAGCAAAGGGCTTATTTACACCAGTGGAAAGTGGGGCTAAAGCCCTACAAAATCAAGTTGGTAGAATTTTGCATTTGCTTTGCACTGGTGCACAAGCAAAAGGGTGATGGATAAATCCAACCCATAGTCTTTGCCTCAAAGATCTTACAATCTAAATGAGAGGTGAAAGCAAGAGATCTGGGTTTGAGGGTCTCAGCCTAGTCCTCCACATCACCAAATCTCAACACCAGTTGTTACTAGCAGCCATCTCTGCTCAGGAGAAACAAAGGACTGGGATAGCAGGATACATCGCACATCAGGATTGAGGTGCACCAGTAAAGCTGTGCGTGTTGGTGGTTGAAGTGGCCAAGGACTGAACTAAGAGGGGTGCAAGAGGACAGGATTGAAGTGCACTGGCAGAACTGTGAGTGATGGTGGTCTGGTGGGATAGACAGGGGTAGCAGGTCTAGGAAGGAAAGGATGTGCTTTTTCACCTGAACTAAGGGCTCCAGAAACTTCTTCAGGTAGAGGACCTGTTAGGCCTGATATTACCCATCCTTTCTAATGGCAGAAGCTCTCCATGTGTTTTTTATGTTACCAAGGAAGCAGGGCACCATAATTCCATGCTCTGTGCTCCAGAACTGCAGTGGAGGGCGAAGAGGTCAATACACATTTCCTTCTAGAGGGAAGACTCCAGAGGGGATAACAAGGCAGTTGAATCCTAAACCCAGTCACAGTGGAGTATGGATCGATAAAATTGATATTGCAACCACTTCAGGCTAAATAGGGACAGGCAACAAGCTTCTGTTTGTAAGTTTTCAGTAGGGGTAGAACCCCCGATGGAATTCCAAGATGACGGCACTAAGACAATTGATCCCCTGGGTTTCAGAAGAAGTATGTTACTCCTGGTTCTACTCACTCACCAGTGACCTCTGGTCATAAGTCATTCTCCCCAGTGACATCACACTGCTCTTCCTGGAACCCAGGGCAATGAGGAGCTGGTCTGGCTGCAGTGAATTTCGGGCGGAACTTGTGACCCCATCAGCTGCCACTGGCTGGTTGGAAGAAGGTAGGCTGGGGTCAAGGTGTCCATTTGGGGTCATGGGAATTGCACAGAGCCTGGGATCTGAGCAGAAAAACACAGAGAGAGAAAGAAAGAGAGAAGACGACATTCCTTTCCCTTCTGCGGTTTCCTCCTGCACCATTCAGAGAATGTTTTAATGCTCTGTTTGTTTAGCCCTGTTAGAACCCAACACTGCTTCCTGGTGCCTTTTGGTTGTATAGAAAGGGTGGGTCAGGACAGTGATGGACTTGAGGCCATGGCCTCTCTCCCAAACACTAGGTGCACTGATTCCACAGAGTCTTTTGAACTACCTCTGTCTCTCCATGGGCACACCTCTAGGAGGTGAGGTGGGGTGCAGAAGAACAAAAGTGACAATGCAACTTGTCTGTCTACCCATCCCCTAGCATCTTCTCTCTGCCCTTTTGGGCAGTACTGGCAGCATTCCCTCTCTTCTGGCTTTGGAGGGGGAAGGGTGTTTCACACAACAGCTTTCACCTAGCTGAGTCCACCTGCTCAGCCTCCTTCGCTCTAAAAGCTCCAGAGCCGGAAGCGTGCCTATGAGAGAGCTCTGTGTAAGACCAGGCAGAGCCAATGGCAAGCCAGTCAGATAGCTTTCCCTGCAGACTCACACTGCGAGGCTCTTGCCTGGGAGCACATGAGGGAGACAGTGCCCCCATCCGCTAGAACTAGGGGGCAGTCATCCACATTTCTGAAACAAACGCTAGGACTGTGAGACCAGCAGCCACTGAATATTTTAGGCATGTTCCCTGTTTTTCTCAGATCATTTTGTTGGGCTGAGACACTGAGGGGCGGATTGAGACTCATTGGGGCCCAGTTCAACCAAAACTTTGTGGCCTCCTTGGAAATCCCTTATCTCTCTCCAAATTCCCATGCACACACTCCTCCGCCCAGCTGCTTTGAATTCTCACTGACTCACTGCTGCACTGGGGCCCCCCCACTGCTCACAGATACTAAGGATCCAGCAAACCTCCTTTAATTTGCTCCTGCGGGGTGCCAGGGAGAGGCACAGATGGGAGAAAGAAGAAATAAAAAAATTCTTAATAATGTGATATGCTGCTCTTTTCTATTAGATTCATAGATATGAAGGTCAGAAAAGACTATTTTGATCACCTAGTCTGCCCTCCTGTATAACACAGGCCATCATAGGTAATGACTTCCCCTCTGCCCAGTGGTTACTCCAGCCCTGGAGCACCCACGCAGATGGTGCCTATACCAATGGCTAATTATCATCACTGTCAGAAATATGCCTCTTATTTCTAAGCTGAATTTGTCCACACCTTCAGCTTCCACCCATTGGATCTCATTATGCCTTTTTCTGCTAGATTAAAGAGCCATCTACCATCAGAAATCTTTTCCCCTTGCAGGTGCTTGTAGACCATGATCAAGTCACCTCTTAAGTTTCTCTTGGATAAACTAAATCATTTAGATTTCTTTCTCTCTCACTATGAGGCAAGTTTTCTAGACTTTAAATCATTCTTGCAGCTCTTCTCTGAATCCTTTCCAATTTAAGTGTAGACACCAGAACTGGACACAGAATTCCAATAATGGTCTCACTGATGCTGTACGCAGATGTAGTAACACTTCCCTGCTCCTACTTGATGCAATATATCCAATCTGCTTCACTATCCAAGGATCATATTTGTTCTCTTAGCTACAGCATTACAGAATTTTGCCATGGCTCTAATTTTTCCAAGTGACATTACAAGCTGACAGTGACTGTAAAACAAACAAAATTGCATAAAATCGCATTGCCACGAAAGCGCTTTAGGCAGGGCCAAAGCACTCTGGTCCCACCTTGGAAAGAGGAAGGAGATTTTAGGGAGATTTGCACATTTACATTTTTCACCCAGCTGCTGATAGGACAAGAGCAAATGAGGTGGGAGGATCCACTGACCTGAGCCATCCTGGATGTCCTGGAACTTGTCAAAGTCCTCCATGTTCGATGAACTCTGATCATCCGAGTAGGACCGATTGGCATCACCCTGGAATGGAAAAATCAAAGCAGAGGTCTGTGACTCATGAGCCCCTCTGATTGTCCATTACCACAGATGATAGAGGAATCCCTGTGTGGGCTGCAAGTGCTTAGTTGCTGAACTCCTGCCCATGGAGGGGGACTGAGGCACCTTTGCAGGGTGCATAAGATGGGGTGGAAATTGTTAACCCTCTCCTCCATAGCAGTGGTTTGACACACCCAGGAAAGGGTCAAAGTAATGTTTTTAAAATGCCTCCTTCTGAACTTGAGGAGGGGGCCAATTGGAAAGTCATATCTTGGGATCCCCTCCTTTTCCCCTCAGGCCATCTCCCTCATCTGCACCTCACCTCCATGGAGTGGCAACTCACCTCAGCCTGGAAGCCCTCCACCAGGATAGCCACCAGCAGATTGAAAAGGACATAGTTGCCAAAAGTCATGAGGGCCACAAAGTAAAGGGATGCCCATGGTGAGGTGGAGGCCATGCCGTTATACAGCACGACGTTCCAGTCCTCCTGAGTGAGGATCTGCAAGACAGAAGAGAGGCAGTGTGAGCCCCCTGAAGCAAAGTGAGAGTGAAAGGGATTAGAGAGGAAGGAGGCTGTGTTAATGAGCAATGAGAGGAAAATCATCTGACCATCACATGCCTATTGCAGAGTGAGGCTCCCCCATCTTCTCCCAACATCCCACCACAGTTGCCTAATGACTTTCATCAGTGAACATGGTCCATTTCTCATGCTGTCTCCGTGGCAATAGCTCAAGGCGAACAGGAAGAGATGAACACACACAAGCAGAGTGTGCACGTTACAGTGACAACACTGAACACAGGAGTTGCCCCAGCAGTTCTGACCTTTCTAAATGCCTCATTCTTCCATTGTCTCCTTACTCCTTGGAGGTCGCAAAGATGTCAGCTGCTTGATTACAGCATGTCTGTCGCGCTCTCAGCATCACATGCTGGGGCCTCATAGGCTGGTTTTTGTGTCATCCGGAATGAGTGCAACATTCAATTGTACAAACCTACAACTAATTCCTGATCCAATTCACTTTGAGATCCCCCTCCAATCCTATTATCTGGCCTGCCCATGGAAGCTGTGTTTACTCACCTGGAACACAGTGACGATGGCCCAGAGCAGCGAGTCAAAATTCTTCCGGTCAGGGACTGTGTCTCCGGTGTCTGTCCGGAGGCTGAATTTGCACCCAAAGATGTGCATTCCCAGGATGCTGTTGGGTGGGGAAGAGGAGACGGTGTCCAATTTAAATATCTCTGCCACCAAAATGAGCTTGTTAGAGCGGTTCCCCTTTTTCCTTTTGCAATCCAACCTGCTGCCACTTATAACCAGAGTAAGGGATATAAAAATTTTGCTAAGCCATCAAGACCTACTGGTGAAGAAGAGCAAGACACTGATCAGTCTGTATCTCCTCATGCATCCTCTCCTTCCCCCTGTGCCACTATAAGCAACAAGACCCCCAGCTTCTGGCAATGCCATGGAGTCCTTCCTCCATGGCCGCAATTTCCACCGTTCTCTCTTGTTCCATTACCTGTCTCCACCCACTTCTAGCTTATCTGCATGGTGTGCTGTTAAATACCGCCAGGTGCTCCTGTCATAGTTAGCGGGGGGGGGGGGGGGAGGAGGAGTCAGAATATTCCCTGCAGTGAACAACAGGTCACTGACAGAATTTGTCCTTTCTAATGGAAACCCAGATCAGCACACTCCCTGGCTGGCAAAATTTCTCCACCCCCCATCAAGCCTCTACTTGTGTACATCTGATGGCCAGATCTTCAGCTGATACTATCAGTTTACACCAGCTGAGGCTCTGTTTCTGAGAACTAACCAAGTTCCTCTTGAGGTCTAAAGTAAAGTCTTTGGCAGGATGAGTCACAAAGAGATTGGCGCCAGGGTTTGTATATGCCCTGCGATGCCTCCTCACGCTGCTCTGAAGACAACATCTCCTCACCTGAATATAAAGATGAAGAGCATAAGGAGCATACAGAAGGTGGCCACATTGTCCATGGTCTTCATCAGCACCACCAGCTGGCGTCGCAGAGCAGGCATGAAACGCACGAGCTTCAGCACCCTCAGGAGGCGGAAAGTTCTCAGCACTGACAGCCCCCCATCCGACTGGCCAATGATCTCCCAGATGCTGTGGCCCAGAGACACAAAGGAGGCGAGAGAAAGTTGGACAAGGAGAGATGCAGACAGAGAGGGACAAAGAAAGACAGTGGTAGAAAAACAGGACAGAGGTAGTGAGAGAGGGAGAGAGAACTCTTTCACCAATGCAGCATCTGTGTGTATAAGGAGAGAATCTGTGTGAACCGAGAGAGTGTAAAAGAGAGAATTCGGTGTGAATCAAGCATGTGTGCTGGTAGGGTGTGTGTGTGCAAAAAAATCTGTGTGTAAAAGAGACTCTGAATCAGGTGTGTATGCAGTGTACATTTTGTATGTATATGTCTGGAAAACAGCATTTCTTGCTGGGGAAAACTGAAGTGCTGCTCAGCTATTCAGGGGTGTTCCAATGCTGCACCATAAGGACCTAAGCTGGAAAGCTCCTTTATAATACTTTGCACTTCTACAGCATTTTTCATCCAAGTACCTTAAAATGATTTACATGCACCAATTAATTAAGTCTCATAAACTTCTGAGGTAGATTATTATTATCCCCATTTTACAGAGGGGGAAACTGAGGCACAGAAAGGCTATGTGACTTGCCCAAGGTCAGTGAGTCAGTGTTCGAGTTGGGAATAAAAGATCTCCCAGTTCTTTGCCTTGTGCATTAACCATGCTTTCTCTCATATTTTAACTGCTTAAAAAGCTGAAGCAGGTATGGCACAGAAACACAGTCCAGGCACTGATCTGCCGCTCCGTGTCAGCACCTCAGTCTCCCCAGCCTGGTCTCCCTATTTTGGGGCCATCACCTGATGATGACAATGATGCTGTCGAAGATATTGTAGGGATTGCGGAGGTAATCGAAGAGGCCAAAGGCGGCGAGTTTCAGGATCATCTCCAGGGCAAACATACTGGTGAACACAACATTGCTGATCTCCAAGATGTTGGTCAGTTCTTCTGGCTGCAGGAGCGGTGAAAGCAAGGATCAGAATCGGGCAAGATCTGAAAATGTTACCTCAGAACCAAAGGATACCGCTCTTGTACGACACACGGTAGTGCATAGATGGGACTCATGCGGGAAATGGGAACGACGGTAAAGTTCAGGGGTAGGCAACCTACGGCACGCGTGACGAAGGCGGCACACGAGCTGATTTTCAGTGGCACTCACACTGCCTGGGTCCTGGACACCGGTCTGGCGGGCTCTGCATTTTAATTTAATTTTAAATGAAGTTTCTTAAACATTTTAAAAACCTTATTTACTTCACATACAACAGTAGTTTAGTTCTATATTACAGACTTATAGAAAGAGACCTTCTAAAAACGTTAAAATATATGACTGGCACGCGAAACCTTACATTAGAGTGAATAAATGAAGACTTGGCACCCCACTTCTGAAAGGTTGCCGATCCCTGGTATAGCTGATTACAGAGGAGACTGATGGTGCCATCGCTGGGCTTTTCTATACTTAAAATGCAACAGTGACACAGCTGTGCTGCTGTGGTACCTCAGTGTAGACACTACCTATGCTGACGGGAGGGGTTTTCCCATCACATAGGAACTCCACCTCCCTGAGAGGCAGCAGCTAGCTTGGCAGAAGAATTTTTCAATCCACCTGGTGCTGGGAGATTTAATTCAGCTTAAGTAAACGGCTCAAGGGTGTTGATTTTTCCACACTCCTCAGCGACAGAGTTATGACCTAATTTTCTAGTGCAGACCAGACCTCAGTGTTCTCTTTCTCCTTTGTGTTTACACAGTCCCTTCCTAGCAAGCTCCCAATCCTACTTCCCTACCTTTTCCCTGCCTCCTTTCCTTTCTCTTTCCACACATCAGTCCTTTGGTCCCTTGTTTTCTCTCTTTTCTACCCCACACCTCTCTCCCCCTCCCCTTTTTTCCTTGTCAGAATTCATTTGCTGGGCCCTGCTTTGGCAATCTTTTCTCATACCTTCCTCTTTGCAGTGGTCTAAGTAATTACCCAGGGGAATATCAGAGTGCATGAATAACGCATCAACAATGAGGAGTAGCCTGTTAATGTCTAACAACAAGGGACAGAGAGAACAAGAGGGAATAAAAAACACAAGGAAATGGACAATGAGGAAGAACGAGGAAACTGGTGAGACAACGGGAGACATTCCCAAGAAACCAAACAGGGCAAATGTGTCAGTAAAAGGAAATAACTTGTCCAGACCAGGATATTTGCATCATCTGAATCCGTGACACCTTTTGCCACAGGTAATTCAGCTTCTTCCAGCCAAAGGGTGGTGGTGGTGTGTGTGTGATAGGGAGAAAGAGAGAGAGAGCTTTAATGACTCAATCAGCTGAACAAGCCTGAACAAATTCAATTACTCCTCCTTTTGTTTTCAGAATTAATGGATGTTTCTTTGCTGTGCTCAGTTCTTGGAGGCCCCTCTGACAAGGCTGGGAAGGGGTCCAGCCTATTTGCTCAGAAATGATGAGTGGATGTTTATAAGGCTGGGGGATAAGCTGACACCATCGATGACAGATTCTTTTCATCCTCTTTCAGAAAGAGGTGGTGAGGGGAGGAAGCGGAGGAGGACCCTCCCCTTCCCCCGGTTGATTATGATGGACTTACTTATATGTGTGAGTATACTGGCTCCCCTCACTGGCTGAGTTGGAACTCCACTAGCTTAGCCAGCAAGGGGAATGGAAATAAATGTAAGACTGTCTGACACATTCCTGTCAGTAGGGGGCAGACTCTCTCTCTCTCTTTTGCTCTGTCATACATACTTCAGTGAGACTTTCATGGCATGACAAGCAACAAAAGTGTCACCAATGTGAAAGGAAAGTCAGATTCCTCGTGTATATGTCAATACAAGCCAGCCAGGATAGGATCACATATCTGAAGTCTGATCCCCCACCACGCTCCTGTCCCTTTCATCCCTAAAGGAGCAGCTCACCTTGTCCAGTCCTAGAGGGAACAGGCATGGAGAAGCTTAACCCATTCTATCAACAAGGGGGCAGCAGCATTCAGTCTCTGGTGTACACAGGCCCTCACATGGTGGGTGTCCATCACAGATCCACTTGGCTTCGTTGGTCATCTGGCCAGTCTCTTTCTTCATGTGGGGCTGAGCTATCCATAAATGCCAGGTCATACTTCTGACATCACACAAAATTAGTGACAGAGAGACTGCTGGCGCCCCCTGGTGGTGATAAGAAAGGACACGCTCTTGCGAAATTAGGGGATCACATCGGGAATGGAGACGGGGACTCCACCCAGGCCTAAGCAAACGTTCTCCACTGAAGTCAGCACTGCCCCATGGTGCTCCGTGCGGAGGAGACTCGCTTTTTTTCTTGATGATGACAAGGGCAGGGTTACAGTCCTTTTAAAGGAAAGGTGCTTAAATTGAGAAAATAATGGGGTCTCCTCCCCTCCCTACAGTCTGTACCAGCAGTACACTGCGGGGAGGGGTGCTCACAGGCACCCACACAGTAATCCAGTTCTGGTTCTTTCCCTCCTGCCTCCTCCCATGGGCTACACCTAGAGTCCATTCCAGGAGGCACAAGAATCCAACTCTGATTGTTCTTATCCCAAGTAAGTGAATGGGCTGGAACCTGCTCCCAAGTCACTGTACCCTCAATGTCCTTTTCTAACTGAGCTTTCCTTCCAGTCACTGAAGCCAGACCCCCACCCCCAACCATCTGTGTGCCTTTGACTTATACTGACCAAAACCACTTCTTCATTCAACCCTTTCTCTCCTCAGCACCTCTCCCTTTCCCCTTCTTCATTAGGACCTGGCTTTGATTTCATTCTGGCTGGGGGAAGGGGATATTGCAGGCTCTCCCCATGCCACAGAATTTTATACACTGCCAGTTTCTCTAAAATCAAAATAAAAGAGGGGGGAGACTCAATTTCCATCCATAATTACATTTGAATAACAAAATGGGTCCTGAAAAACTAGGGAGAGAGAGAAAGAGAGAGCACGGGGAGGAGAGAGATGAAGATAACCTCGAAGCCAGGCAGTAATGACACTTGCAGGGAATGAGATGCCCATATGCTAAACAGAGACGCCAATTTCAGCATGAATCAAATGATTATGTCAATGCGGATGAAGAATGTAAAAAGACAACAGGGTATAATGGTAGATTAGCCTGCTCTCTGCTGTCCAAGCATCCGCTCTCTCGCTGTCTTGTAGGGCACAAGTGATGCTTTAAAAGTCATGCTTGCATCTCTCTTGTGGAAAAGGTCACCTGTTCTCTCCAGCCCTCCTCCCCTCCCTGACATTTGTTTCTCTAGTCAAGCCCACACCTGTTAATCTTTTTCTAATGGGCCATCAATCACCTCCTTCCCCCAAGCATTCTTCCCAGAGAGAGGGGCAGGAAAGGAGAAAGGCAAAGGCAGGTGGAAGTGGTGGGAATAGGAAGGGTGATATAAGGGGAGAAAAGGAAAGAGGAAAAAACAAAATAGTTCCATACCACCAAAAAAAAAAAAAAAAAAGGAAGAAGGAGAGATGGTAAAGGAACAGGAGAGAAAAGAGAGAGGATAGAAAGGAAGAGAAAGAGTGATACAGAGAAAGATTAAAGAAGAAGTGGAAAAAGAGAAAAAGAGAAGGAGAGAAACCAGCTGGATCCATGAGGCCTGAGGCAACACACTCCTAGAGCAAAGACAGACCCTGCATTGCAGCTATTTCTGGAGAGACAGATAATTAGCTAGAGTGAAAAGAACCATTAGCATTGAGCCCAAGGTGCTGTTGGTGGGGCGAGAGGCCCCCATCCTCCAAGACAGTTTCCAACATATCTGGGACTAACAATATTATCAGGTGTTTTCAGCTTAACTGTGACTGACAGTGGACACAGCTGAATGGCTTGGGCAGAGTGTGTGGACGGGTGGGGGGAAGGGAGGAGCTTCTCTCTGGCAGAGGAATGGACGGGGGAGGCTGAAAGGAAGCCAACCAATCACTTTCCTTCCGGCTGCTCCCACACAAATAACCACAACCAACTTGTCCTGTGGCACCAATACTTATGCTTCAATACTTTTGTTAGTCTAAAGTGCCACAGGACTTTTTGTCGCTTCTGCAGCTCCAGACTAACACGGCTACCCCTCTGATTCTTCACAACCAACTTGTTAATGCAGGGTTGTAGGAAACTGCTTTGGATCAAATAAATAGCAGCCCACATTTTTTTCCCCACTACTTTGTTCCACTTTCCTTCTTGAGTCATTTCCAGGCTTCCTGGCTCTTTCCGGAGTCAGAAAAACTGACAAATCCAGGAGGAACTCTGCACTTCACACCTAAGTTCCCTCTAAGTTGCACGGCCACCTATTAAGTGATGCGCAGGCGCTCAGGGCTGCAGTGGGGAGAGATTCTACTTTCTCGGCCCCGGACCCAACCCAGCCTGGCCTAGAGCTGCCATGGTCATGGGAGAAGCATCCTTCCCTTGGCCACAACCCAGCCTGGCCCAGACCTGCCACAGTCATGGGAGAGGCACCTCTGCCATGGCCCCAACTCAGCCCTGGCGTGGAGCTGCTGCAACAGGGAGAGGCACCTCTCCCCACTAGTCCAGGTGCTGCTGCGGGAGAAAAAAACGAGAGAGTCCTCTCTCCCCATCGCAGCCCCGGGGCAGCCTGTACCTCAAACCCCTTATCCCTGGTCCCACCCCAGAGCCTCCAGCCGAAGCCCTCACCACCCCCACCACCACCCTCTGCCCCAGCCCTGAGCCCCCTCCCACACTCTGAACCCCTCAGCCTCACCCCCACCACATGAATTTTGTCATGTGCACCAATATGAAGGTGGTGTGTGACACATCCCCTCCATACTGGTGCACATAACAAAATTCATTCTGCACACGGGTTAGAAAAATGAGAGGTCACACTGATTCACACCATCTCCTGTCTAGCCAGAAGCAGGGAGTATCAGAAATCTCCAAAGAAGCTTGTTTTCTCTGTTTCGCACACACAGTTGCCAGCCCAGAGAATGCACAAGTCTCATGCATGAGTACTGGGGAAAAACACTTAAACTGAACTTTTCCTAAGTCTCAAGTGTTGAGGCCCGAGTGGGGGAGGGGGAAGGAAGCAGTCAGATGTGAATGGGAGTGGGTCATGGTTCGGGCCACTTCTTGTATCAGAACTAGTTTGTCTATGCTGACTCTGGATTTCTTTCCAAATCCATGAAACTATCTGATTCAGATTCCCGCGGCAGTGAACCCTCTCTCCCTATTAGGATTAAGCAGATGTGTGAAACAACGTAGTCCACTTCTACGCTGGTTTCATTTGGACCCTCCCTTAATGATCAGATGATGGAGCTGGGATGAAGGATCTTGCCTTCCCCCAGCCATCCACATTTCCTTACTTGAACAAAGGAATTGCTATCCTGGATAAAACCCTCGGGTCCATCTAATCCAATATTCTCTCTCTGACTGGGACCAGAACTAGATGCTTCAGAAGGAGATGCAAGAACTCTTGTAGTGTATCAGATGACCAGTCCATACAGGGAATTTCTCCTCCCACATCTAAATTAGCAACTATGTAGAAATCTTACTGGGGTAACTCCCTATGGGATCATAAGACCAGCCCCATATATCAGTATTCAGATATCAGAGTGTTAAGTACCTTATAAATACAATAGAGAGATTTCTCTAGTCTGGTCATATTGTAATTACATCAAAGTAACCCAACAGTAATTGGAGAATCACAGAAATTAGAGATGGAAAACACCAAGTTGGTCACATGTAGTCCAGTCTCCATCCCACATCCAATTCAGGACTTCACAATTCTTCGTCTCAGTCTATCTTTAGACAACTTAGGTGATGGGCTCCCCATCAGTACCCTGGGCAGATCAGTAAATAGTTTAATAAATCTTACTTCAGGAAGGTATCATTAATAGTATTTATTATTTATATTATGGTAATTCCTAGAGGTCACAGTGAGGATCCCATTGTGCTAGGTACTGTACCAATACACAGGAAGATATGGTCCTGAAGATCTTATAACCCAAGAATCCGAGAAAGAATTATCTCCACTTCAGATTTTCCTTTTGCTAAATTTCATTCCGTTGCTTCTAGTCATGCCTCCTCCAATGACCCTGAACAATTCCTCTCCCTGACTGGTGTTTACACCCTTTGAACACTGGTGGCCAGCGATCATGTTGTCCTGTGCCTCACCCTTTAGTCATAGCTTAGCTACATGATACAAATTTAGCTCTTTTAATCTTTTCTCATGATTCAGTCCCTCCAGTCTCTTTGTAATTTGTATTGCTCGCCTCTGAGTTCTCTGCAGCTCAACAGCATATTTCTGGTATTGAGGTGCTCAGAGCAGTTTTTACTCTGGGATCAAACTGTGGCTACTCCTACCCCTATCAGAGCCTGGCTAGGGTAGGAAACACAATCTAGAGGATAGGGTATTGGACGAGGACTGAGGAACCTTGGAGGTCAATTCATGGCTCAGCCAGAGACTTCCTGTGTGGCTTTGGGCAGGTCACTTAATCTACCCTGTGCCTCAGTTCCTCATCTGTAAGGGGATGATAACCCTTCTCTACCTCACCGGGGTGCTGTTAGGATAAAATCCATTAATGACTGTGAGCTGCTTGGGGACTATAGTGATGACAGCTATACACGGACCTAGATAGATACTCATTTTCCATGTCATGATCCACTTGCCAATTGATGCTGCCAGTCCTACAAAGGGGCTCAGGCCCCCCAAAGGGAACGGGAAGATTCTTGGTTGCAGTAACTACAAGACTCACCAGCTTTCCTCAGTCCTGCTCCACAGATACTGTGCTTGGCAAGATCTTAATTAAGCTGGAAAGACTAGTTGATGGATTTGAATTCAGATGCTGGTGAAGTTTCTGTGACATCCCTAGAGAGCACATTAAACTACACCAAACAGACTAAGGATTCAGTCAGCTAATGAAGAGAAAAATGAGGGAGAGAGATAGGGGACTGGAAAAGACAAGGGAAAAGAGAGGGATAGAGGAGACAAGGAGAGAGAAAAAATGTAGGGGATGAAACAGATGAGGAAAGGAGAAACAGAAGGAACAAAAGGAGATGAAAGGAAAAAAGATGGCCAAGGCCAACATGACTGAGTGAAGAATCAGGCACAGGATAGCCCCTGCACGGTCCCTGCTCCATCTCAAACCCATGATGGGATCCCATGCACTATGACCTGTGTCCAATTTGTTTAGTCTCCACCTCCGCTAGGCTGAAAGCTCCTTGGGGCAGGGTCCATGTCTCTTTAGGAGATTTATACAACATCGAGCGCACTGTTGGCACTCCATAAAAAATAACAGGAGGGAACAGAGAGATTTAATGTCAAGAGGAAGTGACCCAAGAGCTTCTCCTCAGATCCTCACTGGCTCACTCAACTTTGGATGCTGCCCAAGGAGACCCACCACTGGACGCAGCTCAGGTCTAGACCATGTGGTTTGGCAGGCCCATGCTTCCTGATTCTACCTCAGGCAACCCGCAGTGCTAGAGTCCAGACCCGTCCCGTCCCCATTCCCCGCCCCCACTCCCATTCTAAGTTGCTGGATATTATTGTGGTAGATAAGGTTTAAGGTTCCCACTTCCCCACAAGGGTATGTTACCTGTTCATGGTGCTCAATGCCCATGCTGATGGTATTTACTAGGATGGCTATCATGATCCCACGGTTGAAGTACTTGCTGTCCACAATCCCCCTTAGTTTGACCCTCACTTCTCGCCAGAGGTCACCACAGAGCCTCAGCCATCCGCCCTCTTCCCCCTCCTCTTCCTCCTTCTCCAGATCTGCGGCACCCTCATTTCCTCTTCTTCCTCCTCCTTGCTCTTCGCTGGCCCCTCCTTCTCCCTGGTCCGAATCAGCACTGTCCAGGATGGAGAGCCTCCGGGCTGCCTCACGCTGCACCCTGTGACATCTGGGGCAGTTGTTGGGGTCAGAGGTTAGGGTCAAAGCAATGGGCAGGACGAGGGCATGAGGAGTGTATTCGAGAGAGTTGTGTTTCCGGCAATGGTCTGGGAAAAGAAATCATTATAGTTAAAGGAACAGGGCTCAATTTTCAAATAAGGCATACAAATCAGTGCACCACTTGGATGCTTAAATAGCAAGAAGGCACCGAAAGTGGAAAGCCAGGTTTTTTAACAGTGAGAGTGATTAAAGACTGGAACAGCTTATCTAGGGAAGTGGTAAATTCATCATCATTTGGAGTCTTTAAATTGAGATTGGATGCCTCTGTAAAACGTACCCTCTAGTTCAGCCACAAGTGATTAGGCTCAACACTATTCACTCACACTGTAGGGAAGAATTATTTCCTCTGCTGCATGAATCAGAGGGTGAAATTCTATGGCCTGTGTCACACAGGAGATTGGACAAAATGATCACAGTCATCCCTTCTGGCCTTAAAAATCAATGAGAGCATATGGAGTGCCTTAAGGCAGAACTGGACCCCCTGATTTAGGAACCCTTTGACAGCTTCTTAAAGAGCCAGAAGAGTGACTTTGAAAAAAGCATTTCTTTATACAGTAACTCCTCACCTAAAGTCGTCTCGGTTAACATTGTTTCATTGTTACATTGCTGATCAATTAGGGAAATGCTCATTTAAAGTTGTGCAATGCTCCCATATAACGTTGTTTGGCAAACGCTTGCTTTGTCCACCGCTTGCAGGAAGAGCAGCCCGTTGTAGCTAGCTGGTAGGGGCTTGGAACCAGGGTGGACTAGCAGCCCTCCTATCAGCTCCCCACTCCCCTAAGTTCCCTGTGCAGCAGCTGCCCAGTAGGCTATCAATTGCCAGCAGTTCGGCTGTCCCTCCCCCCATTGCCATGGGCTGCTCCTGCCCCCTGCCTTGGAGCTGCTCCCAAGAGCCTCCTGCTTGCTGTGCAGTGGGCGGGGAGGAGAGCGGGGCTAATGCCAGGGTGTCCCCCCCACCTCTCTGCTCCTGCCTCCTGCTCCTTTATCCCATCTCCACAGAGCAGGGGCTGGGACACGACAAGGCTCAGGACAGGGCTCAGGATGGAGGGAGCTTGCTGGCAGCAGCTGCTGTCTCAACTAGCTGATCTACTTAAAAAGGCAATGTACTTAGAGTGGGGTCAACGTACTTAAAGGACCAATATACTTCTCTCTCTCACACACACACAGTGTGTATCTCTGTCTCTGTCTGCCATGCTGTATCATAGAATCATAGGATATTAGAGTTGGAAGGGACCTCCGGAGGTCATCTAGTCCAACTCCCTGCTCAAAGCAGGACCAATCACCAACTAAATTGTCCCAGACAAGGATGACCTTAAAAACCTCTAAGGAAGGAGATTCCACCACCTCCCTAGATAACTCATTCCAGTGGTTCACCATCCTCCTAGTGAAAATGTTTTTCGTAATATCCAACCTAAACCTCCCCCACTGCAACTTGAGACCATTACTCCTTGTTCTGTCATCTGGTACCACTGAGAACAGTCTAGATTCATCCTCTTTGGAACTCCATTTCAGGTAGTTGAAAGCAGCTATCAAATCCCCCCTCATTCTTCTCTTCTGCAGACTAAACAATCCCAGTTCCCTCAGCCTCCCCTCATAAATCATGTGCTCCAGCCCCCTAATCATTTTTGTTGCCTCCACTGGACTCTTTCCAATTTTTCCATATCCTTCTTGTAGTGTGGGGCCCAAAACTGGACACAGTACTCCAGATGAGACCTTACCAATGCCGAATAGAGGGGAATGCCCTCAATCTGCTGGCAACATTCCTACTTATACAACCCAAATTGCCATTAGCCTTCTTGGCAACAAGGGCACACTGTTGACTCCTATCCAGCTTCTCGTTCACTGTAATCCCCAGATTCTTTTCTGCAGAACTGCTGCTTAGCCACTCGGTGCCTAGTCTGTAGCAGTGCATGGGATTCTTCCTTCCTAAGTGCAGGACTCTGCACTTGTCCTTGTTGAACCGCATCAGATTTCTTTTGGCCCAATCCTCTAATTTGTCTAGGTCCTTCTGTATCCTATCCCTACTCTCCAGCATATCTACCACTCCTCCCAGTTTAGTGTCATCTGCAAACTTGCTGAGGATGAAGTCCACGCCAGACAGCAATAGAGAGCAATATATCTGCCCCAAATGGTCCTGCGGCCTCAGACTGATCACCTGAAACCTTAGGCAGATTGGGAACAGAAATCTGTCACACACATGCCCTTTGCAAGGTTGGTACATGGTGAAGTTCCCAGCTGCTGTTGCACTTCCTCTCCTGACATCCCCACCTTTGCTTGTGGGATTCTTACTATAGCGTCTCTGTCCTTTCCCGTTCACACCGAGCTTGGCACTTCCTGGCTCCATCCGGCCCTGGCGCCGGTCCTGCAGGATGTTGTAGAGGCTGAGTGTGCGACGCTTGGCTTTGCGCACGATGTGGCAGACGTACTGGAAGATCTCCTCATAGCAGTCTCCTGGTTCTGTGTAGCTGGCTACGGTGCTGGAGGACAAGTACCGTGCTCGCTGTTCCTGCATCAGCTGGTGCTCCCGCTGTTTGGTCTCAGAGAACTGAGTGGCTATGACCACCAGGCACAGGTTGATCATGAAGAAAGAGCCCACCTACAACCGATGAAGGAAGAGGAAAAAAGTGAGAGAGAGAGGGCAAGAAAGAGCATGGGGCAAAGAGAAAGAAAGGAGGGAAAAGAAAGAGGAAGGGGAAAATAAAACAGGACAAAGAGAGAGGAAAAAACAGAGACAGGTGAGATTCTGAACAAGGTGGGACTTTAGTCCTCAAAGGAAACCTTGTCTGGCTCACCTTCTTTCTGAGGACAATTCCCTTGATGTGATTTTCCCCATGTGGCCCAGTGGCTTGCACACTGGGCTGGGAGTCAGGAGATTTGGGCTCTCTGCTCGGCTCTGCCACTGATTTGCTGTATGACCTTGGGCAATTTACTTAAAGGTGACCTGCAAAAGCTTTTATAAAAATTGGACTTTTGCTCTAAGCCGCCTTCTTTTTGATGTATAAAAGAAATGTTTTGGTTTCTTTTCTCTTCTTGGTTTTTACTTTAGGAAAATTGGAAATGTCACCCCTGCTTTTCCTTAGTATTTCTGAACGACTTGTTGGTGGTCTGAGAGCATATTTGACCCTAGCTCTCTCACTTTCATTGAAAGGATGGGGATGCTGAATCTTTAACAAGGATGGCTCTTCTCCAAAATGTTAACTAGGCACTGAAGTCAAATAGATATTTACAAAAATAAATAAAAAATGAAGAACATTAAGCAGTCTGACCAAAAATCCCTTCCTGGATTAACTTTCACTCTCTTGGCTCTTGTAATGTCCTACATTCATTAGTCTCCGAATCATGAGAGTCTTCCAGACAGGCTTTCAATTGTTAATGTAAAAAACAAGCAGAAATCTTCATTTTTGAAATAAAATGTTTCAGGCCTTCATTATCCATTCTAAAAAAGCCAAACAGGGCAAACACCCTATTTTATTTATTTGCAGATTTCCTTTAATCTAGCTATGCCTCAGTTTCCCCATCCCTAAAATGGAGACAATAATGCTGAATGCTTGGAGATGTATGGATAAAAATCATGATATCGGTTTTAAGTATCACCACTGTGGGATCAATCTGAATCTCTATAATGGGATCAACACCTTACTGCAGGGATGGGGATAGAAATTCAACAGGAATGCAAATCCAGCCCACACTAGGACTTTTAACCACTCATTTTGAACACTGTTACAACATGGCTGGCATCTGCCCTGCAGAGAGTTGTGAATTGTGATATGCCAGTGCTAAAAAGAGGGATTGTTTTAGAACTCTGACTGGATTTTTGTGCTCATCTGGAATGGAGCCTGGATGTGACCTGTGGAAAAGACTGAGCTAAATCTTCACAGAGAGATCCTACAGAATGGACTCCGGGTGCAGGCGCCTGGGAAGGGAAGAGCCTGAAGTGGATTGCTGTGCCCTTGGAGTGGACTCTGGCTGCAGCCCTCTGGGAAGGAGGAGAAAAACCTGAACTGGATTCTAGTTCTCCACTGAAAGGGCTTCTGAAGGTACCATCAGTGCTGTGATCTCATCACAATCCTTTTTCACTTTAGGACCACTAGCAGAACTACTAGTCCTTCCCAGGGTGACATCTCTGATGCAGCTCAGGAATACAACAGAGCTGTATCCAATACCTTCCTACTCATCCTGTTTGGCAACTCCTCTCCTGGGTCATTAAAAGCTTAATCCTCCAAAAGGGAGGGGAGAGTGCAGGTGGGTGAAGGAGAGAACCCCTACTCCAACTCCACTATCTCCCTGAGTCAGAAAAGAAAACAGTGGGGATTGTTTATGAACAGTGTTCAAGCATCATTTCCTCTACTCGAATAGATATCCCCCACTTCACTACCCATACCTAGTCACACCTCCACCCCAAACACTCGCACGCTCGCTCTCACACACACACAGGTGGCTAAGGGTTCCATCATGAGATTCAATCCAGTGGCTTTTACAATTTCAAAGGGGAGACATCTCGGCTGACATATAAATAACCCTTTGAAAAACAAAGCCATTCCTGGCCAGATCAGCATTAGGACAACATATGCAATTTCAAAATAAAGTGCTTCCCCCTGGCCTCTCAATGCCCTTCAAAGCAGTTCTAAATCCATTCCCCTTCAGCCACAGAGCCCGCCACCACTTCAGCCCATCTGCCCTTCAGATTTTTTTTATGGCCTAGAAAGGAGGGGAGAAAAAAAGGAAACTGCTGTTTGCTTCAGATCTCTTTCCCCCAAAGGATTCTGGGTAGTTCATACTCTCATCTTGTTTTCATTGACGAGTGAGTGGGAGTCCAAATCTCCTTCAGACACGCCCTCCCCACCGCACATACACTTTCCCATTTACATTGTTTCCCTCCCCTCCTATGGAATGAACCAGAGTGTGGAGTTTGGGAAGAGTTGTTGTTTTTTCAATAGGCATTTCTAAGGTGCCCTTCACTGTGCTGTCTAGGAATCTCAGAAACTAACTGTGGGGGGGAGGGGGTACGAGGAAGATTTATTCCCATTTTACAGATGGAGAAACTGAGGCACAGAAAAGTGAAGTGATTTGCCAAAGGTCACAAAGTATGGCTGCGTCAGAATCATGAACAGAACTCAGATCTCCTATCTCCTAATCCTGTGCCATAAAGCAGTCCTTCCTCTAGGAGCTCATCTAAAATCAAGAGGAAGGGAGAGGAGGCCTGGATACATACTGGATGGCCAGCTCATGAACCACTATGCTGAACTTATTAAATATAAGTGCATGTGTTTTTGTTTTATTCCTAGGACAACAAAAAAGTCCATGGACACAGAGGAGAAGAGTCAAATGGTGCATTGGGCTCAGTTCTGATTTCCGAATTAGCAGCTTCAGGCATCAAGAACCAGTAGTCTTTTTTTTCTGTTAAGTGCCTAACTCACCTCATACATATCGCCTACGAGGGCTTTGGCAAGGAGGCTGGCAGTTATTATTTACTGAGTGTGAATGGTGCGTTTCACAGCGTGGTCTGTCTCCTTTAAGAGCAGTGGGAGCTGGGAGATGGGGGAGTCAGTCAATCCTGTTCCAAGGCATGGCCCCTTTAAGAACAGGAAGTCCTGAGAAGGATCACCAGATCAAGCTGGGAATGGTTCCTGGAGCCTAAGCCATAGTGGCCACTTGCTGAGGATTAGAGAGAAGGGCACTTAGTCCTGTCCCAAGTGAGAACCATGAGTGACTGATGTGGGGAGGAAGAAGAGAACGTAGATCTAGGATGAGGGTGGGTTGAGGAAGCCTGCCTGGATTATAGCATAGCCCCAAGGCGGGTTGTGAAGCCTCTTTCCCAACAGAAGGAATTTGAGCCCAGGGACCAGGGCTAGAGAAGACCTAGAGGGAGGTCTCCCCAGAGAGACACATGGCCTGGAGTAGCACCGGTAGAGCTTCCCTGCTCCGAGGGAGCTGGGGAGTGGAGAGAGAGTTGGGGCCTGAAGACCCACAGCAGGAAGGGGCAGAGGAACTGTATTTGTTTTGTGAGGTCTTAATACATTAGACCCCAAGAAGGGGAATGTTATTAAAACTTCTGAGTGCATGTGAATGGATTGGAGACCCTCGAGGGGGCACTGAGATAGTGTGATGGCAGTGCCATGCTGTGGAGTGGGGTGTGCTGAGACTACTCCCTTGTTACACAGTACCCTACATAAGCAGAGATGATGACATGGGATCAAGTGCATCCCTGGCATAATTCCACTGAAGGCAATGGAATTACCTCAGAAATGAATTTGGCCTTGGGTCTCTGTGCTGAGCAGCACTAACCAGTGGTTTTTCGTCCGCCATGCCTGCCAAAAAACCCCCCCTAACATGAATGGGGTGTGCACAGAAAAAAAAATCAATGGCATTCAGCTGCACAGTCTCAGGCTGAGTGTTTAATTGAGGGTTTCAGATGACTGTACAAATGCAGAGACAAAGTTCAAATCACTACGAGTTAGTCTTGAATTGGCAAGACACCTCCCACCTCCTCTTCCAGAGATGGAACGTTCACCTGTAGCATCCAGGTGGTTTGGGAGGGAACCAGCCCCCACATTTAAATTCTGCCTTTAGAAAGGTATGCACAACTCCTGCAGATGTGAACACAAGGCTAAATTCTATCCTTAGTTACACTGTACAAACCTGGTTACATCAATGGTGCTAATTCAGGTGAAAATGGGGCCAAAAATGTCTGTTCCAGTGGGGAAATGAATGAATTGCAAGGGAAAGAAAATTGTTTCAAACTCATAGAAAACACAGAGGGCTTGGTTTGCCCCTTTGGGAGCTGTTTCTTGGACAAACTGCTTCAGACATAACATCTCTTATTGGGGTGATAGGGGAGTTCTACCAAAAGGTGCTAGGGTGGAGACTTCAGCAGACCGCTTTCCATTTTAGAGGTGGGGTGGGGAGAGGCTGTCCCACCATTTTAAGGGATCCTGCCTCAAGATTTTTAAAAGTCTATTAGATTTGAAGAGTGTGATAAACCAAAGGATGGGTGCAGGTCTGTCTTTCCTTCAGCCATAAACAGTGCACCTCAAAGCAAAAATACCTCCCTGCATCCACGCTCTCTCCTAGCCCATGCTTCGGCCTGTCAATACACAATGCCACTGGGAATGGGGACGGCTTTCTGTTGTCTTCTTTCTGAAAATATGGCTTTCCCTCTCCATTTCCATTTCTCCTTCCCCTCACTGGGGACTCTGTTCCTACACTAGTGGGTGTGCAATGGGATCAACACTCCAGAAAACAAAGACGAATGTTTAAAAAAAGGACACAACGGCACCCCACCTAGAGGAAACATTTTATTCTGAATGAGATGATGAGCTAAGCAGGTGGATATGGAGAATTCCACTGGGGATGGGCTCCAAGAACATTCCTGAGATCCTGTTTTCCTGCAGGAGTGGGTGGCAGGGAGAGGTTCACAAACCCAACTGAATGGTATAAAACACGCCCTTAGCTAGGCCGGTCTCATCTCCATTCCACATCCACTTGGGATATATCTACACTTTCAACCAGCCTGCGAGCTTTGATTGAGTAAGCATGCTAAAAACAGAAGTGTAATTGCTGCTGTGTGTTGGGATGGGCTAACGGCCTGAGCACGACCCCATCCTGACTTCTGCTGGCTAGCCCACCATGCCACTCATACTGCTGCAGCTACGCTGCTATTTTTAGCGTGGTAGGTCAATTACAGCTAGCATGCCTATGTCTATTTCAGCTGAAAATTACACCTCAAGCTCAAAAGGTAGATGTACCCTGAGACTTCGAAGATACAGACTAAGCTCCTTACAAGGGAAGTGACCAAGAAGTGAGACGGAGCTTTCCCCAGATACATCTTATATATTCTACAACCCATTTTAGGGCTTCCCCTCTGTTCTTGGGTCTGGTTCCTGTGTAGCCAGACTCCATGATAGTTTTTGAAAAAAAAAAATCCCTTTTTAGAGGAGGAGGAGGAGGAGGATAAAGAGGAGGGAGGCTGTTGATGTCTGCAGGTCCCATGGGAGTGGGGACAAAAAAAGCAATGGCATCCAGCTTCCCATGCATCCTCACATTTAGGCACTCAGTGCTCTTGTTTATTTCAGACCCAAGCAGAAAGAAGGATCATAGGCACTTCCTGAGCAATAAAGGGAAAGAGGAGAAAGAAAGGGATCTCCACTCAAAGAGACAGACAGAAACAAAGTGTAGCTAGGGCGAAGTGACACGTCCAGCTCTCAGCCACAATGAAGCTCTTTAATCAGGCTTTGTTTAAAAATATTCCCTCCTTTTCCTTTTCCATTAGCCCTTATTGCTTCTCTTTTCGTCTCCCCCGTATTCTCCAGTAACCTGGAAACCAGGAGATACCCAGAATCCAGATACCATGGTGATGATTGTGTCATAAATGACTTGACAGGCCGAATTTCTGCATGTATGTACCCAAAAGAGATTAAGTCCAGCTTGTCAGTGGTTTGTTAAGAGCTCTCGAGCACGTCTTTAAAACAAAACCACACAAAAACCCGTAACGCTTCCAAACTGTACACTTAACTAATATAAACAACCTTATTTTCCTATTCCTTTCACACTTCTCTTCCTCCTTGGCCTCCATCCCTTGTGCACTACACCAACTTCTTATGTTCTGCCTCTAGTTAGACTGTAAGATCTTTGAGATAGAGACTTTTTTTATTTTAGGTGATTATGTCACTCAGCACTTGATTGTGACAGGGTGCTACTGTAAGAGAAATACATTAATAATAGGAGGAACTTATTATCCCTCCCCACTGCCAAATGTGTAAAGAGGATCTACAGGGAAGGAGGTGGAAATGGATTTCGGTGCACTTGGAATGGAATCGACATACAGCACCACCAGGCAGAAGGTCATGATCTGGCTTCTAGATTCCCTGGGAATGGACTGTGGGTGCAGATCCCTAGAAAGAGGAAAAAATCCTGAATTGGATTTCTGTGCCTCCTGGAACAAATTCTGGGTGCATCTTTCTGGAAGGAAGAAAAAAACTTGACTTGCATTTATGCTTTGGAACAGACTCTGGATGCAGCTGCCAGGAAGACAAGAACCTGACCTAGATTCCTCAGCTCCCTGGACTAGATTGGTTACAACTCTTCGCCATCCACTACCTTTTGTTTACAGTATATATGCCCTTTCTCAGACCCGTGACTTGAAAAGCTGGAACACTCTTGGTCATAAAATAGGATTCTGCTAGGGTGAGAGACCACTCTGTACTTACGATTATCAGCAAGATAAAGTAGATAAAGTTGTAGAACGAATGAGCATCCATCACATAATACATGATCTCCACCCACCCTTCCAGTGTGATCACCTGCAAAGAAAAGAGAGCGAGACAGCCAGGATGTGGGACTCCTGGATTCATTCAACAGCTGGGATATTCATTTCTACATGTGGCACCGGCCGATGCTGGTGAGCAGAGCAGGCAATTCAAACCTCAACAAAGGTGAGAAAATGAATTCATCCCAAGGAGGCCAAATTTCCAGGCCAGAGTATCAGTGGGATTCTCCTAGGTGAAGAAACACGCTAACAGAGGTCTACACATACATGGGATGTGACTGCAGCTCAAGTAGACATATCTAAACTAGTTAGGTCCCAGAGCAGTGAAGCTGTGGCCCCATGGGCTTCGGTGCAGGCTGTACGAACTCACCCAGAACCCTGGGTAACTACTTCCAGAGTTAGACTTTGTTGGCAGATGTGCACAGTTCCAGGAGCCGAACTAACTGATTAATGTTAGTTCAAGTATGTCTGTTCGAGCTGCAATCCCAGTCTGTGACTGCAATTGCACATAACCCAGAACTGCGCTAGTCACCAATTTATATTCATTTAAATAGGTTGTTTCTCTGGAACAAAAAGAAAGAAAATCCAAACTGTATTTCTGTGCCCTCTGGCTTGAACTCAGGGTACAGCTTCTGGAATGGGGAGGAGGAGAAACAGGCCTGGATTTCTGTTCCCACCTGGAATGGGTTCTTAGAATCTAGGTCTGGATTACAAATTTAGCCTCCTTTTTCAATCTGCAGGGAGAAACACAACAAGACTTAGAATGTGGAGCCTAACTCATTTCAATTACAGGCTGAAAAAGCATGGGGGCAAGAGAAGGATCTGATCACAAACCTGGATTGAGGATTGGAAGCCAACCTTATCTTACCTGAAATATAACGATCCAGGCGTAGCCAATATTGTCAAAGTTGATGGCACCCTTATGTGGGTTGGCATTGCCTGTACGGCACACGTTGTAGTACTGGTTCCAGTTGACGCACATGCCGCTGACATTGAACTCCTGCCGGACGGAGTTGTAGTAATAATAGTCATCCTTGTCCAGGCAGCACTCATGGCCCCTCTCCTTCAGCGGGGGGATCTCATGACACCCCATGATACCATTGTCTCCTGACAGTGAGCAGATGAAGGGCATCTCATCGTCCTCCTCGGGTTGGTAATAGCGGGGGAGGATGATGTCGCCTTGTCTAGGAAGAGATAAAACATGATAATGAAGTTACTGTGACAAACATGCACCTCAGTGACATTTGTGGAACTGAGAACTCCCACTTTGGTGCAAGAAATCTGCATACAATGGTGCTTCAGATTTATTTTGGTGAGGGACTGAGTAGTGACGTGGGAAATTTCTTGAGTTGGTCCCTGGTTTTGCAGAGTCCTGTTCAGAGCCAGACTGCACTGTCCCAAGACAAATCCCACCATCAGCAGATCTGGGGGATGGGAACAAGATATTACAGTTGCCAAAGGAAAGGTTTCATTTTCTCAAGAATGAGGGGGGAATTTGTGCAGCCAGCTCTCCCACCCAGTTGGCACCAAAGCCTAAAATTGGTGCAATGTAAAGCAAATGTACAGAGCTACATGGTGCTGCACCTGTGAATGTGACCATCAATTTGATAACATTTGGCAATAAACTTTCTGTAATAAAGTACAAACCCCCATTAATGCAAAGTAAAAGTTGTATAATTAAGCTCTCAAGAGTCAGTAAATAAAGACGTTGAAACTGAATGAACAACCTTAACTCTGAGCCCTTGTGGTTATGTATTACAGAGAACTTCTTAATTTCAAGATCATGATATTTCTGCAATAACACAGTCTGTCCTACAACCTTCAAAATACATGTGTATCGGAAATAATCTGTGCTCATCTAATCTAAGACTAGACAATAATGAGCAAATGAAAAGGAGAAGATTTAGGATTTTGCATTCAGCCTTAACTCATGCATTTCCAGTCTTCACAGAGCCACAATACACAACCCGAATGTTGCATTAATATAGATTTTTTGCATTACATATTGTGATGGATGGGAAGATGTCCAAAGAAAAAAGAAAAGCTCTTAATTCTGTCACTAATAGACACTAATCTATAAAGGCATATCAGTGGATATTAATATCATTAGTAAACTGAATCTCTGTAGACTTAGCCAGAAATGGCACAGACAAAGATTAACTAGTATCTGATGGTTGTGCAGGCTGTGGGCCTCATTCACCTCACAGTTAGAGTAGCTCTGAACAGGTGTAATTCCAGAGTCTCATCGGCATTACTTCTGATTTATACTGGTGCGCATGAGAGAAGAACAAAGTGCTGCTTATGCATTTTCCCTTAGAAATGCACAGTGTAAGACAGCTTTAAGCAGCTTCTACCCCCTGGTTAGCACTCCAGTCCCATTGCTGCCCTCTAAATTGTGTTTTTGCAATATTTTTTTTTTCAGTCTAAGATGATGTAGGGACTTAAAATTATTTAAACAGTTTAAACTGATCCAACACTTCAGATCTTTAAGCAGTTTAAACTGATCTAAGGCCTTAGATTTGTTTAAGGGACTAAGACACTTGAAAGCTGTAGATCAGTTTAAGCTGCAAAGAAGATAATAAGCGTCTGGAGGGATCGTGGCAGTCTGGCACCGGCGCTCTGCCTCCCCTCCGCCGCAAGCCATGCAGGTAACTGGAGTTCTGAGCACTCACAGAAGTTTTCATGGTTCAGTGGGTTACTGAAGGAAGTAAATGGAGCTGTACATGCTCTGTCTCACCATAGATAATATTAATCATGCCTATCTCTTATATGGCACTTTCCATTAGTAGATCTCAAAGCACTTCACAATCTCTCTCCTCTCTCCCCCGCCCATGTATTTATCCTCACCAAATCCCTGTAAGGTAGGGAAGTACTATTATCCACATTTTACGGGGACTGAGGACAGAGACTAAGTAACTTGCCCAAGGTCACATAGGAAGTCCATGACAGAGATGGGTCTCTCACGCTCTAAGCCAGTGCCCTACCCACTGGACCATTCTTCCCTTCTTCGGGTAGAGCACCCTGATCACTCTTAAGCACGTGCCGTGGAGCACAGAGATCCCGTCTGACATTCCACATATGCCTAGAGCTTTGTCTCCCAGCTTGAAGAGTCCATTATCCAATACTTCTTCCCTGTGTAGGTCCTACAGGCCATGATTCCTGGCAACTGGAATGATCTTCTGAGGCTGTGGGCAGCCAGACGTAATTAGGGCTGGACCAGTCCCCAGTTCACCAAAGATGTGCAGGCCTCTTTGCCCTCCTTCCCGTTCTGATTTTTGCAGAATACAGCTCAGTATCAGAGTCGTGGCTTCTACATCCCATTTGCACATGTGACTGCAAGATGCAAGGCCATGGAAGACTGGGTCTCTTGACTGTAGAGATGAGATTCTTTTCATTGGGACGGTTTGAGCTGATTTCATGAAATCCAGGGGGATAGGAGAGGTAGCAGTGGGATCCCAGAAATAAAGACTGCTTTGGCTGATGCAGAAGAGGAATGCTTCTGTAGCCCAGTATACTGACAGGTTCCTTCCACGAGCAGAGGTCGCTTTCAGAAAGTGTGTGCGTGTAAGAAAACAGAAACCTTTCTGGCTGGGGGAAAGGGTGGAAACAGGGGAAGGGCTAGACTTTTTAGAACCTTAGGCCCTGCCTCTGGAAATCTTCAGTGCCTGAGTGAAGGGACAAGGAAGTAAAGAGTGGGGTGGAGGAGGAAGGACTCCACAGCGGACAGGACAAGAGGGTAGCCTCTCCCGTGCACTCACATTGTGAAGTTCTCCTCCATGAAACAGCGATTCCTGAGCAGACCAGCCCACAGCTGCACTCCAATGATGCCAAAGATGAAGAAGACAAAGAAGCAGAGAAGCAGAACATTCCCCAGCATGGGCAGGGTGTCCAGGAGCAAATTCACCAGGATCCGCATGCCTGCAGGTGGGGAAGAGACAGAGGAGGAGGAGGAGAGATTGAGATGGAGGGAGAGAAAGGGAGCAGAAAAAGAGAAGAGTAGAAGAGGAGAATAGAAAAAAAGACAGAGAGAAAAAATTAAATGAAAATAAAACAGGCAGATTGGAAATTCATTATTGTCCAAATCAGGCTGGGTCATTCAGGTATGGTCATTGCTCCCGCCCCGCGGTCCCACTCCCATATGACAGGCAGGGGACAAAGCCATTTCTGTCCAGCATTCCCTTTACCCCGGGCCTCACATTATAGCCCCAGGGACGAAGGATGATCATAAGCTTGTGACAGGGTTGCTTGCAATAGCAGAGGACTAGACTCCAAGACCCAGGACATCCCTGACAGTCCTATCTTCCTAAGGGGTTTCTGGAATGATCACCATTTGATATGATATTCCATTTTCTTCCTTTCCCACAGAAGGGCAATGGGGTGAAAACACCACCCTGAAATCCATGCAGATCAACAACGCCAGCCTCAGCTGGCTGCCCGGTGACCCGTGAGAAATGAGCCCAAACCCAGTTCCTAGTGGGATGAGTATGCACACAGCACACAAAACACAAACCCCTCAACAAACTGGTATGGGTTGGCCTGCTCAGTGACAGCCTCATCAAAGAGACCCGGTGGATGAGGCAATATCTCTTATTAGACTAACTTCTCGTGGTGAGAGAAACCAGCTTTCGAGACACACAGTGCTCAGGGAGACCAAACTCCCTTCTCCTCTCTAGTGGTCCATCCATAACAGGCTGAGGCATGCTGGAGGGACTGTATGAAGGACGTTTTCACTACTGCTGCTCATGCTGTATCTGTTCTCTGGCAAAACCGGGCATTCAGGGCTGTTGATACAGCACCTTTGACCAGTGCAAACATTTCATAACAAAACAACTTTGTGTTGAAATTACTATATGAAGAATTTGGGTGGTTTTGTTTTTGGACCGGCAGGGCCAGGCCAGCCTCCTGCCGCTTCTCAATTAATCACATTTCCTCTGGTCTCCAAGGAGGCCAAAATTCTAGAAATCATTCGGAGCATGAAACAAACCCCTTCTCTCTCTCTCTCTGTCACACATACACACACACACACCCCTTCCCCCCCCACGCCTCCCCCCATCCTCTGCTGAGACTCCTTCTCCAGGGGTCCAGGGAATTCCATCATGCAAGACGCTCCATGTAGGCCAGCATATAATTAGCTAATTAGATATTTATAACTAGTTCATTACTTCAGATGGCAATGGAAGGAGAAGTGGGAGGCAAGATAAGATTAGGATTCAGTAACAGCCCCTAGAGGCACCAGCTAATCCCTCTTTTATGCCCACTGTCAAGTCATTAGCCACATCAAGTTGTGCTTTCCACAGTGTCACAGTTTCTTGTGGGTTTTTTTTGTTCCTATTGCAGGGGAAGAGGACCCTGCGCATGTAAAGAAATGTCATGTGTGGGCAACAAGCGTGGATGAGATTTAAGGTGTATTTGTACTGGTGGGGATGTTTATTATAACTGAGTAAGAAGGTGAGCGAGGAGGAGGAGAGAAGAGCGTATCTGTATAGTGAGAGGGTGTGGATCTAGTGTGAAGTGTGTACATGGGGCAGACAGGTATGTGTATCTATGTGACAAGATGGTATGGGTGTGAGGGGTATGTACCTTCTAGGTTGACCAGGTGTGTGTTCTGGCCTTACAATTTGTGAGGCCCTAAGCCAGCAGAGGGGGTTCTGATGGTAAATTTCCTTTCCTTCTGGTTCCACTGCTGGAGGGAGTAGAGAGCTTGTCCATGTGTGATTTGATGAGATAATACAGGGCTTTATATGTTCACCCTGGCATTGGTCTGTGTGTGCGGGGGGAGGGGAGGTAAAGGGGGGGTACAGAATTCCAGTATTGGGGGAAACATGCATGAGAGGGAGTGGGTAGAAGGAATAATTGAACAGTCCCTTCTAGACTTAATAAGCATAAGTCGTGGGATGGCTGCAAAGCCCCAGTCTCTTAGCTGCCTGGATGTGCCATTAGTCTTCAGTTAGTCATAATCTAGCCCAGGGGTCTCCAAACTTTATGAGACGAGGGTCATATTAGATTTTTGAAGGGGCTTCGCAGGCTGAAGCGACTGAGAAAAAATTCAAAATATACAAATATATGGAAAATCCCCCCCCCCCCTTGGTCCCCTGGGTGGTGGCGGCCCCCCCCCCCCCCCGCCCCGTCCTCCATCGCGGGGGCACTCACCCCTCCGCACTTGGGGCTGCCCGGCAGCAGCTCGCGGGGGAGGGGGGGCAGCAGCGGCTTCTCCATGTGCCTACTCGGCCTGCCTGCTCAGCTGGAGGGCCAGACAAATCAAAGTCACAGGCCGGATCCGGTCCCCGGCCGTAGTTTGGAGACCCCTGATCTAGCCTAGTAAGGCATCAATAGTTCACTAGCACAGGGTCACAGCTCCAGCCTCTTGCCTGAGAGTATTTGCCCATATCTGGTTTCCTGATTTGTAATAATACAAAGCCCCACAGTCCAGCCACAGGGCTGTGTGCTGCCAGTCACCCAGACCTCCCGGTTTCTGGAAGCAACCTTTTTACAGCATTACCAACTTACAACTTCACCCCCTCACCATAATGTAATGTGCTTCCAGCAACAATAGTGCCACCCGTTGTGATCTTATTAGCTCTCCTAAGCGAGACTGGGTCAGGCTGGGTAATACATAGATGGGAGACCTGTAGGGAAACCCAGGCCTCATAGGAGGCTGTGCAGGTAACACAGTAGGTGATCCACTGACTTTTGACTGAGTCACTGCTAAACCAATGCTCCATCCTGGTATTTGGGGATGGTGCTATCTTTCAGATGAGACACAGACCTGAGGTCCTCACTACAGCCAGTCAGAGAGATTCAGAAGAAACATTGTTTTGTCAGAATTTGCCAAATTTTGCTGAAGTTTCAATGGAACACAGGCAGATTCCAAAATCTACCTGCCTCTCCTGTGGACACCTGTCTGGCTTCCTGCCAGGCTCCTCATCAAGCTGGGAATCACACCCCCAGCTCACAGAGTAGACATTAACTCAGTAAGAAATAATGAAAAAGTTAACAAGGGACTCTGGGCTAATCATGCAACAATGAGATGTCAGGTGATGTGTAGAGAAACAAGGGTAGGTGAGAGAATATCTTTTATTGGGCAAATGTCTGTTGGTGAGAGGGATACGGTTTTGAGCTTACACGGCGCTCTCTCTTTCAGGTGTGGGAAACATACTCGGGTCTAGTCTACACTACAGACCTATATACAGATATGTCACTCGGGAGTGTGAAAAATCCACCCCCCACGAGTGATGCAGTTTCTGACCTAACGTCTGTGTAGACAGCGCTATGTCAGGGGGAAGATTTCTCCCACCAACACAGCTACCGTGTCTCAGGGAGGTGGATTCACTACGCCGATGGGAGAGCTCTCTCCTATTGACACAGAGCAGGGGTTGACAATCTTTCATAGGCGGGGTGCTGAGTCTTCATTTATTCACTCTAATTTAAGGTTTCCCGTGCCAGTAATACATTTTAACATTTTTAGAAGGTCTCTTTCCATAAGTCTATAATATAGAACTAAACTATTGTTGTATGTAAAGTAAATAAGGGTTTTGAAATGTTAAGAAGCTTAATTTAAAATTAAATTAACATGCAGAGTCTCCCCCACCCTCCACCCCCCACCTGACTGGTGGCCAGGATCCAGGCAGTGTGAGTGCCACTGAAAAATCAGCTCGCATGCCGCCTTTAGCACCAGTGCCATAGGTTGCCTACCTCTGACAGAGCATCTTTCTTTAAAGCACTATGCCAGTGGTTCTCAAACTTATGAGAACTGCGACCCCTTTTTGGTGCTTCGGCTGCCACGGCGGACCCTTGTATATCTGCCGAAAAGCTGCCGAATGCATTACTTCCACATTCGACGGCTTTTCGGCAGACACGCTGAGCGCTCCCAACTGCAGCCGAAGAGAATGCTCGGTATGTCTGCTGAGAAGCCGCCGAATGTGGAAGTAATGCGTTTGGCGGCTTTTCAGCAGCACCGGGAGCTCGCGACCCCTCTGGAAGCGCTCAGTGACCCCCAGGGGGGTCGCAACCCCCAGTTTGAGAACCGCTGCACTATGCTATTTGGCACAGCTGCATCAGTGCAGCTATGCCAAGGCAGCATTTTAAGTGTAGACTATCACCTCGGGGTATCACAGCTAAATACAAGGTGGAATAGATTGTTTAGCATAAGTAGTTAACACATATTTCAAGGGACAGCCATTAACACCCCTCCAGTCATAGGGGGAACATAAAGCGGGGCATGGAAAGGCAGCTGGAGAGATGTTGTGAGTTGGTTACAGATTGTTGTAATAAGATATAAATCCCGTGTTTCTATTCAGTCTATGATTTTGAGTGTCTAGCAGAATTATGAATTTAAGCTCATGAATTCCTTTGTGATGTGTTACTTACACCACTCATTAGTGCCTCTTTGGATTATTTTAAATGAATTTAACCTATTGAAATGTGTGGGCCATGTGTGGAATGAAGGCTGGGAAAGAAGCAAGTTCTAAGGGAGGGTTTGAATCAGGAGAGTGAGGCTGCACTGTGCTTGGGGACAGGGATGCTGTTTCAGTCACAGAGTATAGCATGAGAAAAGACTAACATCTCTCTCTGCTACTGTCTACCCAAATCTTGCCTACTACTATATCTCATCTCTGGTTTCTGAAAATTCCCACCAAAGAGCAGACAACAGAAAAATCCAGCCAGTCCAATGACATCCCTGTGAATTGTCATGCAGCTGGGCCATGGAAGGAGGGAACACTAGGACAAATTCAGATGGGGGCATATTGCCTAGATGAGGGACAGAATTGTGCTTCAGATTCTGCAGTGGCTATTGGAATCACCAAAATTATGTATCCCAGTGCCCCTGCAGATCATTGTGTCCCAAATGTTGATGGGGAAGATAACTGCTTTGGCTGCCACAAAAATCCAAACTGGTAGTTTGGCCCATTACGCTGTTAAGGTGAGTACTGGAAATTATACTCTCTTCTACCTGGTTTGTTTGAACCAGTGGATACTGAAAAAACAGAAGTCTTTGGTGCCTCAAATCTTGCATCTCCTTTTCATACTACAGGTGCTAGTCATGTCCATTAATGCACTAGAGCGTGCCCAGATACCATGGTGATGGGGCAAGGTATAATAACCTGAGTGGAATAGAATTTTCCCACCTGTCCAGTGTCTTCCATCAGTTTTGATACTGGACTGATGAGGGCCATGAAAAGAAATGTATTGGGCTTTAGTCACTTGTTTTTAAAAGGGTAGGTGGTCTCTTCTGCACATACTGTGTTAGCTTAGTATGCAAGTTGCAGCATACACCCCCTGCTTTGTTCTTTCTGGGTTGTTCACCGTGGTTCTGCTTTCCCAAGGGTTGGCACATGCCAGGTGTTTCCACTCAGGAAGGTTTCAGCTGTGACGGCCAAGCTAATTGGCGCTGACAGGAACTGTCTGGAGGGAACCATGGACTCTTCGAAGTTGACAGAAGCTTGTCAGAAAGGACCCTGGGGCTCCTCCAGAGCAAGGAGCAGAGTTGCTCTGTCCAAATCCAAGACGGAATTCAGCCACTTTCCCAAAATATGGGCTCTTGTCAGTGGATTTTGGTTTTGTTTTCTTAAAAGGTTCCTTCTAGTGTAACCCTCTCTCCCCTCCACCCCCACCTGCTCTCATGGCAGGATGTCCTGCCTAGTTTGATGAAGCACTACCATGTTGGAGTCAGTGAGATGTTTCCATCATGCCCATCGTCTGAGTCCTGGGGACACCCCACTGAGAGTAGCCTCAGCTGGCTAACACCTGCCGGGCATGCTCTTCCATTCTCCACCCTTTGTGAGTGCACAGGGGTGGGTAGTAGAGGACTATTATCTAACATTTCACAAGCTCTGTCTTCTGGGGGGAACCAGCCAGCAAGAATCCTCCCTTGGTTGCCTGCAGCAGACAAGGCCTTGTGTGTCCCCTCAGTCTGCCTGAGAGGGTGAATGGGGAGGGTGAGATGCCTTTCATAGCCCACACCTGGCACTCATGAATATTTCATGCTTCTTGCTTTTCTTCCCCTTGAAGAGCAAGCCTTTTCATATTTAATGCCCTGGAAGCCTGTTTGGCTGCTGAGTGTTGCTTCATTAATGCCCTCCCTTCCCCCTTTCTCTCTGGACTGCCCAGCCCCTCTTCCTTTCTCTTCTCAGGGAACGCTGTTTTTCAAAGGCTGCCTCAGAAAAGGTCATTGTCCCTTTCATATTCACTCCTCGCTGTGAGCCAGTGTGGCTTCTGCTCTGCCAATGGAAAAGGACAAATGGAGATGGGGGGAAAGACAACGGATGAGAGGGAGGGAGAGTCAGCCAAAGAGAGAGGGGGAGGCACAGACCTGGTGAGAGAAGAAAAGGAGAGAGAGAGAGAATGAGAATGAGAAAAAAACACAGTGAGACAAAAATACATGGGTAGAGAGACTGGAAGGAAAACATTAAGTGAAGAGGTGAGGAAGCAGCTGGAGAGGAAGACCCCAAAGAGTCAGTTTCCCGAGACCTTTGAAAACTCATTCTGTACATTGCTCCAGTGTCCCCTCATAGCCCAAATGGCAACAGTTGCCCTGCCTAACACTTATGCTTTCCTCTCCGTCACAATGGGTGTCTGAGGCAAGGTATCCAGATTCCCCAGTGATAATGCACTACAAAAAGAAGCATTGGTGCTGTACGCTCCCTCTGAGCATCAGCTTCCTCTCCATTTACGTCCTGCCTTCTCCCCACTGCCGTCATATATACACTGCTCCCTCTCCGCCTCCTGCTGACCTGCACCCCCACTTGATTACTCTGGTGACCCCCCTCTCTGAACCTCCACTGTTTCTTGCAAAGCACCAGCTTCCTGTTCAGGAGCCCTTTGGTCTTTCTCCTTCTTTCCTTCACTGCTCCCTGGTACACCCGTGCTTTCTTCTGACAGGCTGCAGCACCATTCGCCTCCCCTGCCCACTCACTGAGCAGTCCAGAAAACACATTGAATTGCCACTGCTCCTTGAGACTGGTCCACCCGCCTTCCTTCTTCAAAGGCCTTCAGGAGATGGATCTAGCCTCAGCACTGCGTGATGGAGGAGAAAATCAGAGCCCTCCAAGCTGGGAGAGCAGGTCCTGGGAATTGTGGGGTGCCGGAGTTTGGCCCTAAAGGCAACTGGGCAAGACCTCATTCCATAGGGAGCCAGCCAGCCAGAGGAAGTTGTGCACTGGGCATGGATTAAAATCAGGGAAAGGAATGGGATCAGCTCTGAGGAAGCGGTATGATATCCCCAGGGGGAGCAGCTGGGTCATGGTTTCTGTTTTCCACCTCTCTCCTGTGTCGGCCTCTACTACCCCCACAGTACTCCTGTCCCCAGCAATTTCAGCTACGCAACTTATCACACCCTCTCCACTGCTGATGGGGTGCACAGGAACAAGAAGGCCACACAAGCCTTGCTAGACAGCTGGAGCATGAGGAGGTGGCTGCACATAGCCCAGTCCTCAGACACACCCACCAGAGGCAGGAGGGTCAGAGGGAAAGCTTCAATGGGCCAAGGCCAAAGTGCTGGCTTGCACTGGCACTGATTCTGGGGACAACATTAATATGCCACATCAACAGTTCTAGCTCTGCATCAACAGGCGCTAGCTCTCAGCAGGTGCCTGGGCTGTGAGGGTGACAGGCAGCATAGTGCAGCATGAGGATTTGGCAGGGTGCAGTGTTGCTGGTCAGTGTTCTGCAGGGGACAGATTTCAGAGACTCTGGCTCCGAGTAATACAGGCGGCACAGCGGAGCAGGGGAAGACCAAGAACTGAAAGTACAATGATAACGAACTTGTATTTACAAAGCACCTCTCATCCAAATGCATCCCAGAGCACTTCGAAACTTTTACTAACTGGCTGTCCAATCTTTACCCCCAGGAATCATGTTGTCTTCTGCCAAAAAGCAGCAATCTCTGGGGGAAATCATTCACAGCTAAAGTCTACAGCGGTTTAGGACAGGAAGTGAAGAAAACTGTATCTAAATTGAAATGATGGAATCCTTTGACGAGGAATAGGCAAACAATCACTTCAATTGCCAAGGGTTGGGGCACTGGGACAGGCAGTCTTGCTTCTAAAAGAAGGCCATGAGATCTTTAATGAACACAAATGGTCCGGACTGGAGCTGGGCAGAAAAAGCTAATTCCATAGGCTTTTGGTTTTGTTCCAATTAGGATCGAAAAACAAAAAAATTGAGGCTTGACTAGCCACCATGAGTACGTGTCCATCTGAGACCCTACGCACATACTCTGGATGGCTAGAACATCTCCTGCTACTCACGCTGCCACAACTACATTCTGCTGTTAGGGCACTAGCTTGAAGAGAGCTAGCGTGTCTCCTCGAGCTAGGAATCGCACTCCCAGCTCCATGGGCAGACACACCCCAATGTGCTGATTCTGCGAACACTAACACATGTGACTGACTGGAATCCCTGGGACTACTCCTGTACACAAACTTAAGCATGGGCCTGTTCCAAAGCCCACTGAAGTCAAGAGGAATCTTTGCATTGACTCCAATGAGCTTTGCATCAGGCTTCATGCGTATAAAGGTACATCTACACTGTGAGGAAAAAATCCATGGTTCAGACTCAGCTGACTCCAGCTTGCGGGTCTCAGGCTGTGGGGCTAAAAATGTGTAGGGGCTGCCAATTAAGGAATAAGCCAATGTCATTCTGAGATAATGTTATACGCTGTGCAAGAAAGGAACAGGACCAAACTATGATCCTTCAGCAATTCAAGGTCACTTATCTCAGCATAACACTTGCCCCCCTGTTTTGTTTTATATTCACAGTTTAAAAAGGGCACAACAGAGATTCCAGCCACTGCTAAAAACTGTAGTGTAGACGTATGAGCTTGGGCTGGAGCCTGGGTTCTGAGACCCTCCCCCCCTGCGCGGGGTCTCTAGCCCGAGCGTCAACATTGCAATGATATAGCCCTCCCTAGCCCCGGTCTCATGAGCCTGAGTCACTGACCTAGGCCAGCCACGCCTGTACTGCAGGTCTGTTATTGCAGTGTGGGCTAAGTGTTTGCAGAAGGTGTTTGTTTAGATTGTAACTCCTCAGGGCAGGGAGCTGTCCTTTCCATTTGCCTATAAAGTGCCATACACAGCTATAGGGCTGGACATGTAATAAAGAACAATACAAAATATGACATAAAACTGTGTAAATGCAACTCTATGGTTAAGATCTAAAGGGGCTGTCTTCTTGTTATTGGTATGAATCAGGTATAATTCTATCACAGGCAACCAAGTTACTCTGGTATGAAACTGAGCGTATGTTTACACTGCAGTCAAAGGTGTGACTGCAGCAGACCTATGCTAGCTTTTCTCTAGCCAATTTGAATAACAATAGCAGTGAAGCCTCAGCAGCACAGGTTGCAGCATGGGCTTTACAAGCCATGCCTAGAACTTGGGGTACGTACTTGAGCTGCTATGGCTTTAGTGCTAGTGTTATTCAAGTTCGCTACGACAAAGTGGGCGCTGCAGTCACACCTTTGACTGCACTCTAGACATATCCTGATTGAGTGGAAAATCAGGCCCTAATTGCACAAAGATCAAGAAATTCAAGGTTATGGTTACAGGTTTCAGAGTAGCAGCCATGTTAGTCTGTATCCACAAAAAGAACGAAGAGTACTTGTGGCACCTTAGAGACTAACAAATTTATCTGGGCATAAGCTTTCATGGGCTACAGCTCACTTCATTAGATGCATAGAATGGAACATACTGTAGGAAGATATATATGCATATACACAGAGAACATGAAAAGGTGGAGGTCGCCATACCAACTCTAAGAGGCTAATTCATTAAGATGAGCTATTGTCAGCAGGAAAAAACTTCTGTAGTGGTAATCAGGATGGACCATTTCAGACAGGTGTGAGTAACAGTAGGGGGATAGTTAACATGGGGAAATAGATTCAATTTGTGTAATGACCCAACCACTCTCAGTCTTTATTCAAGCCTAAATTAATGGTATCCAACTTGCAAATTAATTCCAGTTCAGCAGTTTCTCGTTGGAGTCTGTTTTTGAAGTTTTTTTGTTGAAAAATTGCCACTTTTAAGTCTGTTACTGAGTGACCCAAATAAAGAATAAAGAATAAATGGACACAGATCTGACATTAGGAATCATAACATTCAAAAACTAGTAGGAGAACACTTCAACCTCTCAGGTCACTCAGTAACAGACTATGTTAACTATCCCCTCCACCTTTCTATGTTCTCTGTGTGTATACAGAGGAGCCCTGGTATAACGCGAGTTCGGTTATAGCGCGATTATACCATGGCTCCCAAGTCATTCTCTGTCCCCAGCAGGTGCTGGGGCCAGGGCTTCTCTCCCCTGCTGGGCAGCGAGGAGAGAAGCTGCAGCCTCCCCTGCCAGGGACAGTGAACTCAGGACTGCAGGTAGGGGCTGCGGCTTCTCTCCCCTCTGCCCAGCAGGGGAGAGAAGCTGCGGCCCCCACCTGCGGGGACAGAGATCTCCGGGGCTGCAGACTGTAGCCCCAGAGTTCTCTGTCCCTGGCAGGTGGGGCTGCAGCTTCTCTCCCCTGCTGGGCAGCCAGGAGAGAAGCGCAGCCCCCAGCCTGCCGGGGAGTGGGGCCCTGCTATAACACGACCCTGCATTTAGCGCGATGGGATTTTATGGATCCCATCTGTCACATTATAGCGGGGCTCCACTGTATATATCTTCCTACTGTACATTCCATTCTATGCATCTGATGAAGTGGGCTGTAGCCCACAAAAGCTTATGCCCAAATAAACTTGTTAGTCTCTAAGATGCCACAAGTACTCCTCGTTCTTTTTAGGTTATGGATGTAGCTTGGCCCATCCATACATACACAGTAACTTGCATTACTGTATAATGCATTATTTTTACACCATACTAAATTGGCATTATTACACATATTGCCATGGTAATCCACCACTTTATCGTGCCAGATTTTCCAAACATCTCAGCTCCAATGCAGGGTGCAAAATAAGCAGCCGAATATTCAAGGGAGCTCAGCCTGTCAGGTACTTGGCTTTTCTGAAAATCTGGCCATAAGTGTCACAATGGAAGCTGCTGGGTTCTGAGCACACTGGAAAATCCTGCCTGTCAAAGGGATGATTTGGTCAGGGCTTTAAAAGGAAAAAGGAAGCTCAACTAAGGCCCTTTCAGATCCCTTCCTTTAGGGTTTGCTTTATCTCCAAAACCAAAACCCAACACCACAGCCTTTCTGACTCTGGAGATTTGATTGCAAGTCTTGTGATATTTGGTGTAAAGCCCCAGCTCCCGCAGCCTTGTGAATATAGGACAATCCCAGCTTCTGCTTAAAAGAATAAAAGCTTCTATCCCTTCTGGCTGCAGAGAAAAGATTAAAAACAGGACCCAGGTCAAATGGTTCAATAGCCACATGGTAAATAAAAAGAACCCCGTGTTTACTTTTTAAAAAACTTTCATTATTTCTAAGTGAATCTCATGATTTTTGAGGCGTGACTTTTGAATGCTTGGGTTTGGCAATACTGCATCCAGAACAAATCAACTCAAACTATGGGGTAATAACTAACTGAGGCCTTTCCAGCTTCAGCCAGCTTCTCTTTTCCTTTTATAGCCCTGCCCAAATTGGCCATCTGACAGGCAGGAACCCAGTACATTCTGGAGCGCCTTTACACCTTCTCACTGGCCTGTTTATGAGCCTGAAAGGGAGCAGAGCTCTTTTGAAAATTTGTCCCCACATGCGCAATGTAGTAGCATTAACAACACTGTAGGAAGTTTAACTTTGGAATTCTCTGGCTCTCATGGATCTAAAATCTTTTCCATGATGCTGCACTGACATAGGTTTAATTGAATGTAATTCAGTTTTTGTTTAAAAACATTATTTTGATGGATCGCTCATTTAAATAAAGGCCAGTGAATTACATTTTAATTTGACTGTATTTGTATGACAACACCGGGGTTATTTCTAGATAAACCTATGTGTGTCTAGAACGCTAGACTCTGGTAAGTTTATTAATAAGGTAGTAGTAAATACTGATTTTCAAACACTTCTCACTTAGGTATTCGATTGTAAATGAACTTTCTTCCTACTGGCACTTGCCCCATCTCTGCTGACATTTCCCTTCTTCCCAATCCTCACCCCTAGTATTTTCCCTTCTTCCCACTCTTCTTCTAAGATCAATGTCACGTCTTTCTTCACGCCACATGTAGGGCAGGAATGGTTTCTCACTTCTTGTTTATACCCACTTTTCTCCCTGCTTCGGACCCACCTCTTTCCCTTCAGGCTGCCCTATTCATTCTCCATCTTTTCTTTGTATTGTTCTTCCATAGACTGTACATGATTCCCTGATTTAGAGCTACATTAAGGTATTGCTCCTTAGCTATAGCAAGGGGTGACAAACAGCCCAGGAGCAGTCTATGGGAGGAACCGCGACTCTGAGTTACAACTCCTTTTGTGATCGCCCCCGGCTCTCAAAGGAATGCCATCTTCTGCTAGGGTGACCAGATGTCCCAATTCTATATGGACAATCCTGATTTTTGGGTCTTTTTTTTATATAGACTCCTATTACCCTCCATCCCGTCCTGATTTTTCACACTTGCTGTCTGGTCACCCTATCTTCTACTGGCCTACAGCAGGCATAGATTTCATCCCCCTCTGCTTTGGCTCAGCTCCACTGGACAGCATGTTGTGGGATAAAGCCAAAGCCCTGCCTATTCCTCACTCCTTTTCACCCATTCCCTGCCCACCTGCCAGGGCACAGAATCACAGCTCCACAGAGCCTGCTCTCTTCCCTGTTTATGGACTGGCTTTGTAGGTAACCCACGCAGAGGAATAAGGAGGGCTCTTATGCCCCTTACCTTTGCAGCCTGGGCACAAAGGGCAAGTAATAATCTTGTCCTTAGGCTATGTCTACTCTAGCATTCTTGTCAGCAAAACTTCTGTTGGTCAGGGTTGTGAAAAAAACACTCACCCTGACTGACAGAAGTTTCACTGACAGGAGCGTCAGTGTGGACATCTGAATGTAGGGAGACGAGGGGGAAGACGCTGTCCTGCTGACATAGCTCTCACTGCTCTTTGGGGGTGGTTTAATTATGCTGGCAGGAGAGCTCTCTCCCACTGGCATAGAGCAGCTACACAGGAGACCTTACAACGGTGCTGCTGCAGCAGTAGCAGTGCTGTCACATCCATAGGACAGACAGCCTTAGACTGTAAACTCCTTTGCCTTGCCTTTTTTTTTTTTTTTTGCTTTAAGATCTACTGATGAAAAATGCTGTGCAATTGCCAGGTATTGTTACTTTGTGTGTGCGTGAGGCGGTGGTGGCAGGGAGGACATGTACACATATGGTGCTCCACAAACATTTATTAACAACAACAGAAAACTTAGTGCATGGCAATTTTGAAATTTGGGGGGAGGGGTGAGGGGGGGGAAATCTGGCTTTGAGCTATCTATGCACAAAAACCCCATCTGAAATATGAAAATACAGTTCAAAAATGGTCAAATGGAATTTTACATTTTCCAAAAATAAGTCACCTTTGTACAGAAGACAAATAAGAATAATTTTTTTCAGAAAGTTAAAAGTATCTAAAACAAGGGACTTAGAATGGAATTTTTAAAGTTAGAAATGGAAAAAACCTATTAGATCCCCAAGCCAGGGCAGGACAGTTTCCCATGGGGAAACAGGCTTTTGTCTAATCTAGTTTTAAGACAGACTGTTCCACTGCCTAATACATCTCCCTATCAGAAGCTAATTTCACATATACTCTCCATTGAAATTAGTTCCTCAAAAACACATTGGAGAGAAGTCAAAAGCCATCATTTCTCCACCGTGCTGCAAGTAGGGTTTACATCCATATAAATCTCTCTGTCCTAGGCACTGATATGACACCAAACATCTAGGGGTGTGTCACGGAGTCCCCAGGGTGATGGTCTGGACCTTCTCCTTCAGAAGCCAGTCAGGACTCTGAGGGGAAGCTTCTTCTCTGCAAACAGCCTGTCTCCAAGGCTAGGAGCTTCACAGCTTCCACCTTCCTGGGTCTGACCTCAGAGCATTCAGCACCTTCTGCCCCTCCGTGTGCTTACCCCAGCAAGCCCGCCAGGCAGGGTCCTGGAGAAGCCCGTGGGTCTGCACCCCAACTCCATAGTCAGATGTGACTCTCAGCCAGCCAGTAAAACAGAGGTTTATTAGATGACAGATACATGGTTTAGCACAGACCACACAGCAAGCGCGACCCCTCAGCTGGATCCATTTTGGGGGGCCAGAGAGCCAGGCCAGCCTGCCTGTAGCTCCCTGCCTCTTCCCAGCCAGACCCAGACTGAAACTCACTCCCCAGCTCCTCCCCTGCTTCCTTTATCCCCTTTCCGGGTACGAGGCCAGGTGACCTCTTCCCCCCACCTGGAGTCAAGTTGCAGCTTCAGGCATGGACACCTTCACACAATAGTCAGAGGAACCATTGAGAGCATTTCTATTCCATCACAGTGTGGAATACAGATTTAAGGCAGGCAAGTAAATATTGAACTGCTTTGTTCTTGCCATCCTAGGGTTCAGCTGCTTTAGATTATTTCTATGTTATTGTTTTGGTCTAGTGCAGGGATGGTCAACATGCAGCTCTTCAGAAGTTAATATGCGGCTCCTTGTATGGGCACTGACTCCGGCTCTGCCACGGGCTCTGCCCCCACTCCACCCCTTCCTGCCCCCTCTCTTGAGCCTGCCATGTCCTCACTCCTCCCCTCACCCCCCACAGAGCCTCCTGCACACCACAAAACAGCTGACCGAGAGGTGCAGGGAGGGATGGGGAGAAGCTGATAGGCGGAGCTGCCGGTGGGTGGGAGGTGCTAGGCATGGGGTTGGGGAGCTGCTGACGTATTACTGTGGCTCTTTGGCAATGTACATTGCCAAATTCAGGCTTCTTCTCAGGCTCAGGGTGGCCACCCCTGGTCTAGAGGACTGAACATAGGACTGTAAATCAGAAGATATTGGTTCTATTCCTGATTCTGCAGGTGACTCATTGTGCCTCAGTCACTCATTCTGTAACAAGAAGATGATAATACTAATACACTTTTGGAAAGCTTTTTGAGACTGGCAATTGAAAAGCTTGGGAACTTGACCGGAATGGCTTCTAGAAGCTTCTGCAGTACAAATGAACAACAACAACAGAGCTGGTGGAAAATTTTGTAGTGGAACAGTTTTCCATCAGAAAGTGCCATTTCATCAAAACTGAAACTTCCCACAGGAATGTGTCAATGTCAAAGAAATTTCATTCTGGAAATTTTTTTGAAAGAAAAAAGTTTCAATAAGGTGAAAACTTTTTGTTTCAATATTTTCAGATGTATTGATTTTTCATTTCAAAATTTATTTTATTTTGTTGCTAAAAAATTGTATCAATGTCACAATCCAAAATGAAATGTTTTGATCGACCGAACATTATTTTCTTTTATAGTGGGAGGGAAGAAATTTTGTTTCAAGTGAAAATGTGAACTCTTTTGTTTTTGTTCCAATTCAGCTTGAAACAAACCTTGAAATCACAGAATTCTGCACAAAATGGAAATCCCTGTTCCCACACAACTCTAAATAATAATATGCCACTATATTGAGACATGTATATGCAACCTCCCCACACATATATTCCTACACTCATACACTATATATTAATAGACACATATGCTTCCTATTCAACAAAGTTGCTATGCAACAGTCTACTACAGATCCGTCCACAGAACCCTCACATTAGCAGATTTCCTCACCTCTGTGCAGTCTGTGATGACTCTTCTCAGATTAAGAATCAGTGACTATAAATTTGACGTAGAGATTGGGAGACACATAGTACAGTGCAAAAGGACCGTGAAACCAATGTGACAGCAGAGTGAATTGAAGAGACATTTTGTGCTCCAGTGTCAGAAATATGATAGAGTTTGAGATATCTCCTCAAATTATAAGAAATGATTAAAGACTTTCCATTAAAAAGCAGTTAGGAAAAACTGCATTACCCTGAGAGGATGGGAAGAAAAGAGATGACAGAGATGACATTTTATATAGCAACCTGCCACTGAATCAGAAATGGACAATAATAACCAAAGAATGTGGAAAAATACCCCAAACCCAGTGTGAAGACCTACCATGAGCAGATTGTAACTACCTTTGACAGAGACCTGAAGGGTCTTTTTCCTCTTTACACTTTATCGGCTTGCATAGCTTGTCATGCCAATACACTGTTACTGAATTAAATCAAATGGTTATAGGACCACAATAGCCTCTCATTTCTGTTTCATGCACCTTCAGACAAAACCCTGAAAGGCAACACTTGCAAGGCTAAAGGCAGGAATGTGAGAGAGAAGCATGAATGCTAATGCATGGGTGAGATATACAGTATTATAACAACTGGGCTTCTAGTATTTTGTCCAGTCTAATTTAAAAATTATACAGGAGTTGCCAGACTGGATCTGACCCTGGGCCCATCCAGTCCAGTATCGTGTCTCTGAAAGTGGCCAGTACCAGGTGCTTCAGACGAAAGTACAAGAAAGCTCTATTCCCCAGTAGTTTAGAGACTGGCTCAAATTCTGAAACATGTTAATTAATATCTCTTCCAAAACTTGTTATCATTAACTATGATAATTCTGGATAGTCTTAACTTCCATACAAATGTCTAATCTCCTTTTGAATCTTGCTAAGTTTTGGCTTCAATGACTTCTTGGGGCAGTGAATTCCATGGTCTAATTATGCATTGTGGTGAAAAAGCATTTCCTGTCAATTTCATTGACTGTCCCCTTGTTCTTGCGCTAACAGATGATTCCAATCGACTTTGTCTGTACCATTCATTATTTTATATACTTCTATCATGTCATGTACAATCAATGGGGCATAAGAACATAAGAATGGCCATACTGGGTCAGACGAAAGGTTCATCCAGCCCAGTATCCTGTCTGCCAACAGTGGCCAATGTCAGGTGCCCCAGAGTGAGTGAACCTAACAGGTAATGATCAAATGATCTCTCTCCTACCATCCATCTCCACCTGCTGACAAACAGAGACTAGGGACACCATTCCTTACCCAGCCTGGCTAATAGCCATTAATGGACTTAGCCTCCATGAATTTATCCAGTTCTCTTTTAAACTCTGTTAAAGTCCTAGCCTTCATAACCTCCTCAGGCAAGGAGTTCCACAGGTTGACTGTGTACTGTGTGAAGAAAAACTTTCTTTTATTTGTTTTAAACCTGCTGCCCACTAATTTCAATGGGTGGCCCCTAGTTCTTATATTATGGGAACAAGTAAATAACTTTTCCTTATTCACTTTCTCCACAGCATTCATGATTTTATATACCTCTATTAAATTCCCCCTTAGTCTCTTCTTTTCCAAGCTGAAAAGTCCTTGCCTCTTTAATCTCTCTTCATATGGGACCTGTTCCAAACCCCTAATCATTTTAGTTGCCCTTCTCTGAACCTTTTCTAATGCCAGTATCTCTTTTTTGAGATGAGGAGACCACATCTGTATGCAGTATTCAAGATGTGGGTGCACCATGGATTTATATAAGAGAAATAAGATATTTTTCATCGTATTCTCTATCCCTTTTTTAATGATTCCTGACATCCTGTTTGCTTTTTTGACTGCCGCTGCACACTGCATGGATGTCTTTAGAGAATTATCCATGATGACTCCAAGATCTTTTTCCTGATTAGCTATAGCTAAATTAGCCCCCATCATATTGTATGTATAGTTGGGGTTATTTTTTCCAATGTGCATTTCTTTACTTTTATACACATTAAATTTCATTTGTCATTTTGTTGCCTGATCACTTAGTTTTTTGAGATCTTTTTGGAGTTCTTCACAGTCTGCTTTGGTCTTAACTATCTTGAGCAGCTTAGCACCATCTGCAAACTTTACCACCTCACTGTTTACCCCTTTCTCCAGATCATTTATGAATAAGCTGAATAGGATTGGTTCTAGAACTGACCCTTGGGGAACACCACTAGTTACCTCTCAGCATTCTGAAAAATTACCATTTACTCCTACCCTTTGTTCCCTGTCTCTTAACCAGTTCTCAGTCCATGAAAGGATGTTCCCTCTTATCCCATGACAACATAATTTACAAAGAGCCTTTGGTGAGGGACGTTCTCAAAGGCTTTCTGGAAATCTAAGTACACTATGTCCACTGGATCCCACCACTTTCCTTGAGATACTATTCCATGGCTACCAGATCTCAGTATAAGGAAGTTCTTCCTGTTATTGATTGTAAATTTCTTCTTTATTAATTTCATCCCATCATTCTAAGTTATAGCTCAGCAATACACCAAAAAATCAGTTCTCTTTCGTGTTTACACACAATTATTTGTGGGTTACCATGACCATCCCGTTTAGACATCCCTGCTTAGCCAAGCTAGACTTATTTTGCTTTTTAAAAATCTTCTTTCATCAATCAAATCCCTCCTAATCATGATGGTTGCTCTTCTATGAATTCTTTTTAATATATTCTGCTAGTACAGTGACATGATCTGAAAACAGTGTTCTAGATAAGGCCATGTAGAGAGGGAATATTAGGAACACAGGACTGGAAGGGACCTCCTAGGTCACTGAGTCCACTTCCCTGCTATTGCAAGCAACCCCGTCATATAGTCCCATTCATAAACATATCAAGCCTCATTTTAAGACTAGATAGGTTGCTTGCCCCAGTACTCCTATTGGAAAGCTGGCCCAGAATCTTAATCCTTTGATGGTTAGAAAACTTCTTCTAATTTCTAGTCTAGATTTACTCTTGGCATATGAAGCCCAAAGTTATAACAACCTTGTATGCTGCCATTGCATGTTGCAAACTCATCTTGTCTTTGCTGCCTGCTCTCACTCCCATGGACAAGAATTTTCAGAAGAGTGCAGCACACTTGACTGGGAAGAGTTTCCAAAGAACTCAGGCACCAAAACACATAGCCAGATTTGCAAAAGAGCTCAGCTTACTGGATGCACATTGGATGCTGAGGTCTTTTGAAAGTCTGGCCCCTATTTAGTTGCCTAAATGTGGCACTAAGCTCTTTTGAAAACGTGGCCCTGTGTCTATCTCACCATTGCTATCTCCCAGAGTCCTCCTCCCTCAGATTCAATACTTGTGTTTCAGATCATTCTCGTCCCCCTCTCCAGTTCTCTCCTTTTGTTAGTTTCTGCCCAGGTGTCCACTCTCTCTCCGTCCCTTTGTATTATTTCTCTGTCCTGCCTAGTGTCTGCAACTCCTCCAGTTTGACTATCATCTGCAAATCTCCTTGATGTGCTTTGCTCCTTCTTCCACATCAATAATGAAGAATTTGAAAAAGACATTCAGTAAGATTTCTGACAAAAGAGCCTATTGGTGATATTGGCTGTACCTGACTAGACACTTGCTTCCACCTCAGCACATTCCCATTTATCATTAGCCTTTGTTTACAGCCTTTTAGCCAGTTTTCACTCCACAGGACAGTCTTTCTATCCAAGGAAATTAATTTTTTCATTTAATTTTGAAAGTGCCTCTCCATCCAGAACTACTGCACATATAACCATATATCTATGCGGACAGACAGAGATATAAATGTCTGATAGCAGAATAGAAACTAAAACAGTATTAGTTCAACACAGACACTGCTACAGTGGAGAGAAGTAGAATTTAGAAGAGGGACCAGTGTAGGGAAGAAATGCCTAGAGGTGGCTGTATGGCAAGCTATTGGGCTCTATAAAGGGGTAAGTGGGTGAAATTCTATGGCCTGTGTTACGCAAGAGGTCAGACTAGATGATCACAATGGTCCCTTCTGCTTTAACAGCTCTGAATCTAGGTTTGTGGGCCTGATTCTGATCTTACACTGGTTTTCCTCAGGGGTGATTGCATTGATTCTAGTGGAGTCACTCCTTAATTACACTGGCATAAGAGAGATAAGAATGCAGGGATTCATTTTGATCTGTCTAGCTTTGTTTTTAGTTCTGGGCCCCAATAATTAAAATTTCCTTGGCACACATCCTCAGGAGACAGCCTGTCAACAGGGTTTCTTTCATTTAGTTTCTTGCCTGCTCTCACCTGTAATCAACTTCCCCTCAGCTCTGGAGAAGGGAATGAAGCCGCTGAGGTATGGAATGGGATTGGCCTCAGCACTGCGGGAGAGCCCTAAGACAGTCTTGGTCATTACGGATAGCCTAATAAAAATGGGAGCAGGGGGCATTAAAGGGGGGAGAAGAAAGAGACTTCTTGTTATATGGTAAGGAAGAAAAACTCAGTATAAAACCTGGGGAGAAATGACGAAAGCTTCATAATGTCTTTCATGACAGCTATTTTCACTGAGCTGGCATACCAAACAGACACAGAAGTGACAAAGAGTCCTGTGGCACCTTACAGACACAGTGGGACAAATTCATTGCTGGTGTAATTCCACTGTCTTCAATGACTTGAAATTGGCCCACTGCATCAAATCTTCTCCTCTATTATAACCATCATGATACCTGTCCCATATACAGTGGATACTTCCTGCGGTGACACGGGCAATCCTTGTCTATCTTACTGTGCTCTATAGCTATCAAAACTGAATCAAGAAAGAGGAGATCCAGAGGAAAAGGGAAAGGAAGAGAGGTGGAGTGTAATAAAGATGTGACATGCAGGTAAGAGGTTAGTTTCTATTTCCCAGTCCCTGCCCCATGAGATGGGGCAGGGTTACAAAAGATTATACCCCGTCACATGGCAGAAATCAGCGTCCATTAACTGCAGGGGAAAGACGGAAAGAGAGAAGTGTCATATGAACACAGCAGCTACGTAACTGATCCTGTGTGTGGTATTCCTCCTCACTCCCTCCCCTCCACAGTGAAATAAACACCAAGGTGGGCCCGTTTCTCAGATCTGAGCCAAACCAGCAGGAAAGCCATTTAGCTGGGCCAGGAAGCTGTAGAAAGCTGCTTGTGCCTCCAGGTTCAGGCTCAGCCCATCAGATCCTGACAGCTCAATCCCCAACAGAGCTCCCAGCCCTGACTCATACATGCTGCATAGACACAGCGCTGCAGAGGTGGGAACCAGGACGAGAGGGAAAGGAGAAAGTGCGCAACAAGGAATAGATAAAATACGCCATTGTTGTTCACCCCCACGCAGAGCTGGCTGGTGTATTTTTCAATGAGAGGAAACTGAAGAATGGTGCAGAAGGTAGCAGAGATCAACTCCCTCACTCCTGTTCCCACCTGATCTCACTGCTCATCCACCCCCCACCACACATCTCACCATGACTCTGCAGGAGGTCTCACTCCTTCCATATTCTTACATGAGACAAAAAATAATAATCTTGCTTTATTGCCAGCTCCCAGCTCCAGCACTTAGGTCATCATTTGGGCACTATAGACAGAATGACTCCACATGTAGCCTTACTGTTCACATGCTCCTCACAACCCAGCCAGGCAGTCTCTGCAGGGCCCTTTGAGAAGAAGGGTTTTTTAGAGGGTGGAAAGGGGGTGGTTGGAGACAAAATGAAGGGCTAGGCTGAGAATCTCAGGTACACAGGAACTTAGCCTACACCTGGATTAGAACTAGTGGTTCTGTGTCCCATTCTCCCAACATCTCTGAGTTCTTCGGTACTCACTGCCAAACTGAGGCTAGATTGGTGACTGAGAGCTGTGAAGCTAAGTATTCCAAACCTATTTCCCAGCTTTTGAGTCAGCCATCTGGGACTGGAATCTAAGGGTCATGGTTTTGGTGATCCACACAGAGTATACATCAGGGGTGGGCAAATGTTTTGGCCCAAGGGCCACACTGGGGTTCAGGATTGTGCAGAGGGCCAGGTAGGGAAGGCCCCATCCCCATCTGACCCCCACCCACTTCCTGACCCCTGACTGCCCCCCTCAGAACCCCTGACCCATCCAACCCCCACTTCCTTGTCTCCTGATCGCCCCCTCCGGAGGCCTCCCCACTCTAATTGCCCCCCAGGGCCCCACCCTCTATCTAGCCCCCCTGCTTTCTGTTCCCTTACTGCCCTCTCCCGAGACACCCCACCACCTTAACTACCACCCCCCGGGACCCCACCACCTAAGACCCCCTGCCCCCCAGAACTTGCTTACCTGTTGAGCCGGGTGTGGAGCCCCGCTCTGTCTCCATGGCTTGGGAGCGCAGAGCCCAAAGCTTGCCAGGCTCGGCCCAGCCTCTGGCTCGGAAGCGTGGGGCTCCGCGGCTTGCCTCACTCGGCCCCGCCCCTGGCTTGGGAGCGCGGGGCCGTGCAGCTTGCCGTGGTCACCTGGCACCCCGAGCCGGGAGGGAGCACGGGGCCCCTCAGCTTGCCGCCATCAGCCCGACCCCCAGCTCGGGAGCAGGGGCCACGTGGCTTGCAGCGCTCACCCCGCACCCCGGGCCAGGAGGGCGGGGCCAGTGACCCCGCCCCAACCTCATGGGCCAGATAAAAATGGCCAGTGGGCCACATGTGGCCCGTGGGCCATACTTTGCCCACCACTGGTATACATGCATATCTATCTTATAGGCAACAAGGTCCATCCAGCTACCTGGAGGTCCAGGGCGGGACAATCAATGGGGGAAGAGATCCCAGACATAGCAGCAGAAGAATGGATAAAAACGGCACAGACAAGGGTGAAGTGCAAATGAAATGGGGTGCCGGCGAGAGGGAGGAATGACTTACTAGGCACCCGGTTGATGGCTTTGAGCGGCCTCAGGACACGGACAGTACGGATTGCAGACAAGTTAATGTTTTGGAGGTCCAGGGAATATTCCACCATCCTGCAACAGGAGAGAGAGAGAGTGAGTTTAAAACAATATAAGACTTAGTTTTAGCCACAGGTCTGACATCAGCAGGAGGAAGTGAGGGGTCCTTGAGATGAGCGGACAGGGCTGTTCCTGCCCTCCATGCAGTGCAAAAACCTTTCAGTGCATCTGTGTTTTTCCCTCCGGCTGGTGGGGAAAGCGTTAAAAACAAGGAGTACCCATGACCACATCGATAATATGCGAATGTGCTCCCCACTGAGGCTGGAGAGGTGGAGGAAATGAATGACAACTGGCTTTACAAAGCACAGGGTGCATTTTTATTCAAGAGTTTATGGCAACATCATGAGTCCTGAGAGTGGAGCTGGAGTCCTCGGGAGCCCTACAAGAGCAGAACTCAAGTCCCCAGAACCCCAAGGTAGAAAATTCAGCCCTTCAATCCACACATTTTGGAATGGAAATGAGAGCGAGCGCAGCCGTGACAAGCCATCAGGCTCCAACTCAGCCAGCTGCAATGATCCCAGCCTGGCACTTACTTGTGGCGACTGTCACAAAGGGAAAGGGCTGAGCAAGAATGGACAAGAGGATGGTGGCAGAACAGCCCCACAGGTGACCCCTGCAGAGAGAGACGGGCTGGAGTCCACTGGCAGCTGAATATTCTGGAGCACAGCAGTCACCTTCCCTTCCCAGCTGGTGCAGCTGGACTTACTGGGGGATACACATCCATGGATTCCCATAGCAAGGATCTAATCAAGGATCCTTATAGCACTGGGTAGGGCCCATGAGCAGGAGGAGCGATCACACCTCAGCTGTACATTACTCCTGTTGGACACCATCCTAAGGGGAATGTCCTTATTTTATGATATATACAGGATCTGGGTTTTTTTTAAACTTGCAATCTACGCAGCGAGTTCTCTCCCCAAATAACCTTGAGAACTGAGCAGCTATGAGTAATGCATTGGCTTTAACCCACCCCTGCCAGGCAGACAAATATTAAGGAAACATTCCCTTTTTTTAAATAAGCAGAGAAGAGAGGAAACATGGGCCGCAGAAGGCACTTACTGTAAGAGGATCTCAAAACACTTTATACACATTAATGAATTTAGGCTCAGGACCCCTCTGGAAAGTAGGCAAACATTGTTATTCCCAATTTACATGAAGGGAAACTGAGGTACACAGCAGTAAAGTGACTGGCCTCAGCTTGGTCACTGAGTCAGTGGCAGACTCAGGAATAGAACCCAGATCTTCTGAATCCTTCTCCTCGGCATTAACCACAAGGCCATGAAAAAAAAAATGACATTCTTTTGCTGTTTTGAACTGCACAGGAGAGGGATAGGAGACTTCTCCTTTCTGCGGCACATACTCCAAAACCTGAAACACTTGCTTAACATGCTGCACTTGTCATAGAGGCCTTTGGACCTCAGGACACCTTTCGCCAGCACCAAATCCACTTTATATTAAAATACCAAGTTGCTTTGTCTCAATTCTTTTGAGCACTAAGGGGTGGTCTACACTACGAGTTTATGTCAACTGTAGCAGCATTAAGTTGACTGAACTCTGTATCCGTCCTCACCTGGATGCCTTTTCCATCAACTTTAATGGCCCTTAAAATCGACTTCTCCGACAAGGGGAGTAGTGCTGAAATCGACATCTCTGGATCAACTGCGGGTTAGCGAGGACGCATGTCGATGCTATTGGCCTCCAGGAGCTGTCCCAAAATGCTCCATTGTGACCGCTCTGGACAGCATTCTCAATTCACATGCACTGGCCCAGTAGACAGGAAAAGCCCCGGGAACTTTTGAATTTCATTTTCTGTTTGGCCAGCGTGGCGAGCTCACCTGCACAGGTCACCATGCAGAGCTCTTCAGCACAGGAGACCATGTAGTCCCAGAATCACAAAAGAGCTCCAGCCTGGTCCACACAGAGGTGCTGGATCTGATAGCTATATGGGGAGAGGAATCCGTGATGGCAGAACTCCGTTCAAACAAATGAAATGCTAATACGTTTGACAGAGTCTCCAAGGCCATGCTGGATAGGGGCCACAACAGGGACGGACAACAGTGCCGTGTGAAAATTAAAGAGCTGAGGCAAGCGTACCAGAAAACCAAAGAGGCAAATGGATGCTCAGGGGCACAGCCGCAGACATGCCACTTCTACAACTAACTGAATCAAATACTGGGGGGGCCCCACCACTGACCCATCGTTGTCTGTGGACTCCGCCGATGGGGTACTCCTGAGCAGGCATGAGGATTCAGATGATGATAAAGCTGATGAGGATGATGAGGATACCACACAGCAGCAGGCAAGCGGAGAAACTCTGTTCCCCGACAGCCAGGAACTGTTTATCACCATGGAGCCAATACCCTCCCAACCCTCCCAGGGCAGTACCCCAGAAGGAGAAGTCCATAAAGGCACCTCTGGTGAGTATCCCTGTAGGGATAAGATAAGGCATGATTTAAAAGGAAGCTTTTATTAATGATTAACTTGCCCTGAGGACTTGGAATGCATTCATGGCTAGTATAGCTACTGGAAAAGTCTGTTAATGTTCCTGGGGATGGAGTGGAAATCCTCCAGGGACCTTTCCATCAAGCTCTCCTGTAGATACTGTAGAAGCCTTTGCAGGAGGTTTCTGGGGAGACCAGCCTTATTCCGTCCTCCATGATAGGACAATTTACCATGCCAGGCCAGCAGCAAGTAGTCGGGTATCATAGCATGATAAAGCATAGCAGCGTATGGTCACGGGGTTTGCTGGCATTCCAGCAATATCCGCTCTTCATCTCTCTGTGTTATCCTCATCAGAGTGATATCGTTCGTGGTAACCTGTTTGAAATATGGGAATATAAGTAAGGGGCAGTCATTTGCAGCTGTTCCCACTGGGCTGCTCGGATGTGGCTGAAAAGAAATCCTCCCCACAGTAACTCAAGCGGTGTGTGTGTGTGTTTTGGGGGTGAGGGCGGGAGGAAATCACGATGGGCTGCTCGCGGTTCGCTAGCAGGCATCCTCCATGATATCAGCCATGCAGTGAGGGGAGGGGAGAGCCACGCGGTGTTGGGGTTTGTCGGGTTTGCTTGGTATGGGAAAGGAGAGTGCTGCTGTAAAGAATGTGGATGAAACTGAAAGAATATGGTTTACCATGGCTGCCTGCACGGTGATTTCCGTTGCCCGGCTCTGCATGTCTGATCTCTCTGACATGAAAGCCATAGGCACTCAACTTAAGGTGCAAAATGCAACCTTGTACCGAAAACATATGTGCTATGTGAATACTTTGTTTCACTCTGAAAGATTATATCCATTGTTCTGTAAAATATATCTTTCTTATACACTTCTCTCCCTTTTCTTCCTCCCGCAGGTGCTGCAAATGTCTCAGTCCTCCCCCTTTCCTCCGCGTCACAGAGGCTAGCGCAGATAAGAAAGAGAAAAAAATGCATGTGTGATGAAATGTTCTCTGAACTTATGAATTCCTCCCGCAATGAAGGAGCTCGGCAGAGTGCATGAAGGGAAACATTTTTAGAGTCCCAGAATGCATGGAGGAAAACCTTTTTAGAGTCCAGGACAGCAGTAGCAGAACGGGAGGAGAGATAGCAGGAGTGCAATGAAAGGAGGATGGATACAATGCTGCGGATAATGGAGGATCAAAGTGACATGCTCTGGTGTCTGGTGGAGCTTCAGCGGGACCAAAGATCGCCACTGCAGCCCCTGTGTGACCGCCCCCCTCCTCCTCAAGTTCTATAGCCTTGTCACCCAGGCTCCCAAGAACGTGGGTGGGGGAAGGGTCCGGGGACCGAACCACTCCACCCCAGAGAACAGCACATGCAGCAGAAGGCTGACTTTGACCAAAAAGTTTTAAAATATGTTGTCTCCTTTTCCCCCGCTCCCCTCATCCACCACCCCAACTGGTGGTTTCGCTCCTCACCCACCCATTCTGGGCTACCTTGCCCCCGTGTTTGTGACGAATCAATAAAGAACGCATGATTTGTAAACAAATGAATTTATTTCCTCTGCAAGCGTTGGGGGGAGGAGGAGAGGGCAGCAGGCTTAAAGTGGAGCAGAGCAAGGGAGCGAGTTATGAATGGCAGTTTGGCCAGTGTAGGGGAAGGGTCCTGTGGAAGAATGGTGAGGAGCTGGAGCAAGTAATGGCAGACTGTGATCAAGGGCAGTGCAAGGATGTGATGAGTGTGGGGTCAGCAAAGCAACATCCTGGTAAGGAACAGCTGTAACAGCTGTAAGCCCAGGAGAGCTAATTAGGCATATATTGGTTTGTAAACAGGATAATCTATAATAATTTATACACTCACTGCTTGGCCGTACGTAACCCTAACGGGCCATGGAGAAGGGATAAAAACCTCTGTGAATGACTCTGATGCCAGAGTCTCGCCTGATCAGCTGTCCCGAGCTGTCAGAGGATCACCATCGCAACCGCTCCGCGAGTCCCTGGGGCTCCCTGCACTGATTGGAGTGTAAGGGCTTGGTTACACTGGCACTTTATAGCGCTATAAAGCCCCCACGAGCGCTATAACCTCCTCCCCGTCCACACTGGCAAGGCACGTAGAGCGCTATAACTGCTGAGTTATAGCGCTATTGTTAATCCACCTCCGCATGGGGAATAAGGGCTGTAGCGCAGCTGCTGTAGTGCTACAGCAAGAATGTGGACACCCACTGCGCTACAAGTGATCTCTGGAGATGCCTAGAGCCATTTAACGCAATTGACGTCTCTTCCCTTTGTTTTGAACTCGGCTGGAGGAATGCGGAAGTACCTCTTTAGAGTTTCTCTCTTAACTCGGCAGATAAGCAATGCAAATGTTTAAGGAGGGAGCCTGTGTGAAAACAAAGCCTTCTGTGAACGGAGGCTCACTGACAGGCTTTCAGAAGAACGGAAAAATCACTATCTCTCTCCCTCCGCATACACACAACGCATCCCCCCTCACCCCCCTCGTTTAAAAAGCACATTGCACCCAGCTGAATGCTGGGATACCTGCCCTAATGCGCTGCTCTTAATGCCACATTAAGTGCCCCAAATGTGGCCATGCTATACCGCTGGCGCGTCTGA
>ML677350.1:2107346-2253649 GCA_007922305.1 Dermatemys mawii
ACGGGAGCGCTGGTTGTGGGGGGTTCACAGTAGGGAAGGGGGTAGGAGCGCTGGCTGTAGTGGGTCACTGTAGGGAAGGGGGCGCGGGCTGTGGGGGTGGGGGTCGCTGGAGGGAACAGGGCTGGGGAGCTGGCTGGGGAGAGGTTGCTGTAGGGATGTGCTAGCAGTGGGGAGGTGCTGCCTGAAAGGGAACAGTTACTAGAGAAGTGGGAATGAAAGGAGTTAAAACAAAAAAGCCTCATGTAAGTCTGATCCCCACCCTCTTGCTGAGATTGGTTTTCAGATCCCCATCCACAGAGCAGTTGACATGACTTCTCAGGCATGCAGCATTAATTAGTAGGGGTTTGGGGTGGTGCGTAAAAAATCCATTGTGACATCTCCGAGGCAGGGCCAGCGGCTCTCGTCAAGGAAAGTTACTTCAATTCTTCCTGTGCTTTATACGCCCAGGAAGGGGCCAGTTAGTCATTTCAAGAAGAAGAGGGGGCAACGAAGAGTGAAAACAGAAAAAGGAAAAGGTGGGCAGAGGCGAGACACAGTTTTTGCCCTGTGCATTTCAGCTGTCAAAATCAATATGATATTTGCGCCACAGAATTCTCAAGTAACAGGCGTCTGTAGTTTCAGATATTCTCTATGGCTCTGCCTCAATCCCTCTTGCTCCAGTTTTCTCCCCTTCTTATCCCTGTGCTGCTTTCTCTCCATCTCCCTGTCTCATGCCTCTGCATCTTCATCCCCTTGCCTCTCTACTCCTCCCTCCCATCCTTCATGGATGTCCTTCTTTCATTCTTCCACCTTCATAACGCATAGTCCCCTTTTCCCTTCTATTCTCTTTCCACTCTCCCTTTCCTCTTTTCTCTCTCTATTTCTTCCTCTTCTCCCTCTCCTCTATTCCTACTCTCTGGTTTGACTGTAATCATTATCTGTGCTTTGGCAAGTCTGTCTAGTCCCATGGCATAGGAAAGATAGGAAGTATGGCAAGAGAACACCCTGGCTTAACCAGGAGATCTTCAATGATCTGAAACTCAAAAGAGAGTTCTACAAAAAGTGGAAACTAGGTCAAATTATGAAGGATGAATATAAACACAAAAAACACAAGTATGAAGGGACAAAATTAGAAAGGCCAAGGCACAAAACAAGATTAAACTAGCTACAGACATAAAAGGTAACAAGAAAACATCCTACAAATACATTAGAAGCAAGAGAAAGTACAATGAGAAGATAGACTCATTACTCCATGGGGCGGGGAGCGGGAGAATAATAACAGAAAATGTGGAAATGGCAGAAGTGCTAAATGACTTTTTTGTTTTAGGGCATGTCTACACTTGCCATTTGAAGTGCAAAAAGTCCCCTTTTTACACAAAAAGTAAACTGCAGAAGCATCTACGCTTGCCAATGCTTTTTTGCGGAGAAACTCAGAAGTTTCACCGCAAACAGAAAACCAGCTCCACGAGAGGCGTACAGCTCTTACCAGTGATACTTTTGCAGTGATGTGCAAGTGAAGACACGTTCTTCCTGTTTACATAGCTTTTAGCCACTGGAGGATATCCCACAGTGCCTAGGTGACCACTCTGGCCAGCAGCTCTGCTGCTCTGATGTCAAGTAAACAGACATCCACCATTCCCCCTGTAAAGCCCTGGGAACTTTGAAATTCCCCTTCCTGTTTTCCTGGCAAGTGCTCACTTATCATCTCGCCAGGTGACAATAGCTGCTCCCTGGAGCAAATGATCCCCTGCTTGGAGTAATGCTGAGCTACTGGAGCTGATCAGTGTTTGGGGAGAGGAGGCTGTGCAGGGACCCAGGGTGTCCTGCAACCATACCCCCTCCCCCTTCCCACAAGACCTATCATCAAAATGGAGAGAGCTGCACTGTGGCATAGCTGCCCTCAGTGCACTGCTCTCATCAGCGATGGAAGTGCTGGAAATGTGAACACGATCTGATGCCTGTGGAAGTAAGTGAGAACACAAACCAGCGCTTTTCTTTTACCGGTTCCCTATCTCCAGTGAAAGTGACAGTGCAAAAACTCTGCAAGTGTAGATATAGCCTTAGTTTTCACCAAAAAGTTTAGTAGTGACTGGACATCTAACACAACGAATGCCAGTGATAATGAGGTAGGATCAAAGGCTAAAAGGTCATGTCTTCACTAGCATTATTAAAGCTCTCTTCCAGCGGTGTAAAAAACCCAACCCCACGAGGGAGTAACTACCAGTGCTGGAAGCATAGCTGAGCGAGCAAGGTGCAACCCTGTAAAATGGCAGTGTAGACAAGTCCTTAGACATTGCTTAGATGTCTTCAAGTCACAACGAGGAAATAGTCTGGTGAAATACTCAAAGAGCTGACTGAGGAAATATCTGAGCCATTCACAATTGTCTTCAATAAGTCATGGAAGATGGGAGAGATTCCAGATGACTGGAAAAGGGCAAATATAGTACCAATCTACAAAAAGAGAAATAAGGACAACCCGGGGAATTACAGACCAGTCAGCTTAACTTCAGTACCAGGAAAGATAATGAAGCAAATAATTAAGCAATCAGTTGCAAACACCTAGAAGATAATAAGGTGATAAGTAACAGTCAGCATGGATTTGTCAAGAACAAATCCTGTTAAACCAACCTAATGGTGTTCTTCGACAGGGTAACAAGCCTAGTGGATAGGGTGAAGCAGTAGACAGGGGTACCAGAACAATTTTTATAGCGGGGGTACTGAGAGCCATTGAATCAAACTGTAAACTCTGGATATAATGGAAACCACTTCAAGCCAGAGGGTGCAGTAGCACCCCCCGCATTCTTCGTTCCAGCACCCATGATTGTAGATGTGATCTATTATGACTTTAGTAAGGCTTTTGATATTGTCTCGCATGACCTTCTCATAAACAAACTAGGGAAATACAATCTAGAGGAGTTATTATAAGGTGGGTGCATAACTTGCTAGAAAATCATTCCCGGCATGTACTTATCGGTGGCTCACAGTCAAGCTGGAAGGGCATAATAAGTAGAGTCCTGCAGGGATCTGTCCTGAGTCTGGTTCTGTTCAATATCTTCATCAATGATTTAGATAATGGCATACAGAGTATACAAGTTAGAGGATGATACTAAGCTGGGAGAGGTTGGAAGTGCTTTGGAAGATAGGATTAAAATTAAAAATGATCTGGGAAAACTGGAGAAATGGTCCGAAGTAAATAGGATGAAATTCAATAAGGATAAATGCAAAATACTCCATTTAGGATGGAGCAATCAGCTGAAGACATACAAAATGGGAAATGACTGCCTAGGAAGAAGTACTGAGGGAAGGGATCTGGGGGTCAGAATGGACCACAAGCTAATTATGAGTCAACAGTGTAATACTGTTGTAAATATTAGCTGGAGTATTGTAAGCAGGACACAAGTAGTAATTATTCCACTGCACTCCACGCTCATTAGGCTTCAACTGGAATATTGTGTCCAGTTCGGGGTGCCACATTTCAGGAAAGATGTGGACAAACTGGAGAAAGTCCACAGAAGAGCAACAAAAATGATCAAAGGTCTAGAAAGTGAGGGAAGATTGAAAAAACTGAGTTTGTTTTGTTTGGAGAAGAAGACAGAAAGGGGACATGATAACAGTTTTCTTGTACATAAAAGGTTGTTACAAGGAGGAGTGAGAAATATTGTTCTCATTAACCTCTGAGGATAGGACAAGAAGCAATGAGCTTAAATTACGGCAAGGGAGGCTTAAACTGGACATTAGGAAATACTTCCTAGCTGTCAGGGTAGTTAAGCATTGGAATAAATTGCTCAGGGAGACTGTGAAATCTCTGCCATTGGAGATTTTAAAGAGCAGGTTAGACAAACACCTGCTGCAGAGGACTGGACTATAGGACCTCTCGAGGTCCTTTCCAGTCCTACGATTCTATGATATACAAGAGACCTTGAATTACAAGGAAGGACAGTCCCACTCACTTGCTCCATGTGCTGACCAATCTATTAACATATTGACCCTGATCTGAAAGTACCAAAAGGGTCTGGCCTGGAGCATGCCAACCACTGAAGCAGAGGACAAGAATACAGGGAAGAGGGACACTGATTGTGACGTCTGAGCCCAAGCCAAATAGCTTCACCAGCCGCAACTTTGCACTTCTTTTGCTCCTTTTACCTGTATGCTCCAGAGAGAAGAATGATGTTTGGAACCTGAGAGCAGCAAAAGAACCCAGCCAAACTGACTATGCCAGGTGACAAGAAGAAGTCACGAACAAGAGACCTTTGGTAGCCACAATTTAGGTGGTTTTTTTTCCCAAATGAGCTGGATTCCTTACATACAAAAGCCACACACAGAATGGACACAAAAGGGACATGAAATAAACATGAAAGGGACACGTAATGGGCACAAGGTAGCACAAAGTAAGCACATAAAGGATAGAAAAGCCATATGCAATGGGAACAAAGAACACTGGCAAAGGTTACACAGCAAGGACATGCGAGTCCACACTGAATGATTATAGAACCATTATAGGAAGGAGAAGAAAGTTGGTCTTGTTGCCAAGGCACTGGCCTGAGTCTCAAAAGATCTGGGTTCAATAATTCCCTTCTCTAATGTGGACTTTCTTTGAGCAAGTCACTTAGGACTGGGCTACACTGGGTGGTGAAGGGGTCGACCTAAGATATGCAAATTAAGCTATGCCATTAGTGTAGCTGAAGTTGCAGTATCTTAGGTCGACTTACCTGACCGTACTCACGGTGGAGAGTTGATTGTGGCTGCTCCCCCATTGGCTCCGCTTACTCCTCCTGCCAAGATGGAGTTCCAGAGTTGACAGAGAGCGCGTTTAGGGATTGATTTCTTGTATCTAGATGAGATGCAATAAATCGATCCCTGATACTTCAAATTCTACCTGTCGATCAGGCGGGTAGTATAGCCGAACCCTCAATCTCTCTGTGCTACTTCCTTTCCTCTTACTGGTCTTATCTACTTAGGCTATGTCTACACTATGAGCTAGCGCTGTGATTCCCAGCTCTGGAAGTATAAATAGCAGTGTAGCAGTGGGAGCAAGGTCATTGGCAGTATGATTTGACCATGTGGCGTACAAACCCACCTGAATCTCGGCTAAGCCATGCGACCACTGTCTGTGTGATGGTGGCTACCCTACTACTTATACTCATCGAGCTAGCACAAGTATGTGTGGGCGAGCTGGGAATCACACGTCTTGCTTATATCGTAGAGTAGCCTTAGCTTGTCAACTCTTTGGGGCGGGGACTGTCTGTTGCTACAGAATACACAGCAGAGGCACAGACATGAAATAAGCGCAGAAGAGGTGTGCAAATGACTTTAATTATTATAGTTTATAAGAGTCTAGTGAGGGCTTCCCGAGAGAAAAAAACAGCCCTGGCCCATATCCCAAAGGGCTTGCAATTGTGATGCAAAGGAGAGGGGACAGAAAGGTGCGGAGAGGCTAGAGGAGGAGGAAAAGAGTTACAGCAATAGGATGACATTACTCAGTGAAGGCTGCACAGCAAGGTGGGATTTTTTTTTCCTCTGGTATCTAAAACATCGTGGGTGACTCTCTTCACGGCAGAAATGAGTCTCGGGAATGGAATGAGAAGGTGCTGCCCAGGCAGACCAGGTTGCAGAGGCAACAGGGTATCGAGGTTGACAACATTAGCAGGAGGGCAAAGGCCAGGGAATGCGAATATAGTTCTCTCTTCCATGAGGAGGCAGCCAGCATGGCAGTGTCTCTTTCAGTCTGTGTGGTCAGCTATGTGTCCAGCCTTAGATGCCGACTGTGGTACTTCATTCCAGGGGCGATGACTCCATGCAGTCATGTGTCTCCCCTTCCCAAAAAAGACCTAGGGAACATTTTAGCTACTTACCAAAGCTTGACCAAGCTTGAGAGTGTCAAGTTGTTTGCAGACCTGACCCAAGCCGAATACAACACTTCTAGCTAGGTCCCACTGGGTACAGATCGGGTTGCAAGGCTCTACTCAAGGCTCTTTATAGCAGCAAGGACACTATCAGCTCTCCATAGATATTGCTTAGCAATAGCACATGCTATGTATCCAGACAAACACGCAAGCATGAGGTTTGAAGACTCTTGCACACATTTTGCAATCATAACTTAAGTGGCAAGACTCGAAAACAGGCCCTAAAGGGTTAAGCAAAACTACTGAGGAAACCATTGAACATCACCTTTCATTCCTCCCACTGAGAAACCATCAAATGACATCAGATGAGACTTGGCCAATGACAGTTTGCTTTAGATTTCTTTGCATACCACAATGTGATTGGCTAAGCGGTCTTATTTATTTCCTTTAAAATCAGATTTCATGGCGCTGCAATTATAACCCTTTACTAGCAGCAGAGCTGGGAGATACAGTATAATTCTTGCCCTGCTTGTTTTGCTGGCAATGGGAATTTTTGCTCCATTTCTTATTAAAAACAAAAAATAAACAAAACAAAACTTACTCAACTTACATAACTTAATTGAGTAAGTCATTTTTGATTTAATCAGAGTTTTTTATTTCTCTCCAAGCAAAGGCTTGCTGAAAGCTGCCTGAGTTTATGATAGCTTTCCCTAGCTGCATGGGATGTGATTATTTCACGTCCCTGTATGTTCACATTTCCCTCCAAATCTAGTAATAAGAGAACATGTCGGAATGTACTAAGAGTTGGAGAGACACTTTGTGACTAATATAGAAGACATAATCAGATTTTCTCTCTGTGATGAGAAAGATAGGGGAGCCTGAATAGCTCAGGGAATTGAAGAAAGAATGCAGGGCCTAGGTTTTTAAAACCAGAAACCTAAAAATAAGCTCATAAATCCATATTTAGGTACTTCAGTAGGTGACTTGATTTCCACAAATGCTGAGTGTTACAACCTGGCCCAATACCCCTCTGTGTAGTCATCAGTCTGTTGTGGGTGGACCCAGATGCTTGTACTTCCAAGCCAACTAGGTATGGGTAAAGCCTAGCAGCTATTTCTTAGCTCTGGAATTCTAGGGAATACTCCCAAACTCAGACCTCTTTATCCAGTGCCCTGCCTTGGGATGTGGGACTCCACCATCCGGCTGTCCTGGCTCCTGAAACCAGTGTCTGAGACCTCCAGAGTCCCCAAGCTACTTAAGCATGCTCCTCAGAACTCCACCTAGATTCTGGGCCACTCTGGACTTCTAGGCAGCAAAGCACAGAACACAGGCTTAGTAAAGAACACACTCACTTTGACTCTTAAAATAGTCAGCAGTTATAGATTCTTGAAAACAACAAAAATCCCTAGGCACACCTTGTCCTAGTCAGAGCTCAATTCTTCTTGTGAATCTGAGGTTTGCCAGAGTTTCAGGATGCATACAGTCCCTCTTGCTTTCATCCTCCTACAAGTTCTTATATGTGGCCATGGTTACCCCCTCAACACAGAGCAGGACCCTGCTCTCAAAGAGGACCCGAGTCTCTGTACCACATGTTCACGCTGAGGCCAGTCTACACTAGCGGCTTATCAACATTACAAGTGCTTCGCTGGCATAGCTATATTGGTATTGTCACATGGGCAAAGCCACCTAGTAGAGATGCAAGTTATACTAAGCAAAGGAGTTCTTCTGCCAGTATAGTAAAACCAACTCCTTAAGCTATACAGGCAAAGGGATTCCTGCATCTACACTAGGGCTTTTGGCAACATATCTATGTCCCCTTGGGGGTGTGATTTTTTTCCACACTCCTAGCCCCTATAACTATGCCGGAACAACTAATCTGCAATCACAGATTTTTCCAGCACCCGGAGTGAAACAAGCTATATCAGTAAAATTGTATCTACATCAGGGGCTTTTGCCAGCATTGGTATGTCAGTCAGGGAACTCATCTCTTCACACCTCTGACTGAGAGAGCTCTGAACATTTGCTGGCATAGCTTAGACCTGGCTTGAAAAACGCCTGACTCAGCAGTCAGGCTCGCTTGCCCTTATAGATTCCTGTATAGATGAGAGTCATTTGGTGTTGATAGCAAGAGATGGCTCTTGGTGACAGTCCTGCAGCGAGGTGTTTAACACCTTCTCTGAGAAGGGCAGCTGACTGGACTGAAGTGCAACAGGCTGCCCTTGGGCAAGCCCAGACTTGTGCAGTCACTGTGCTCATCCAGAACCTGTGGAAACAGAGTTCATAAACTGATACTGTCATATCTCAATGAGTAACCAGCAGCTTCCATTCAGGGTAAGTTGTGTTTTCAGCCTGTTGTTTATTCTCTAGGAGAGTCACCTGGCTGGGCTTCTGGGCCTCTAAATGGGCCAGGAGAGACAGTTTGTTTATGTCTCTCTAAGGACTGTGTGCTGGGAACTTTGGGTCTGTACTTACCCGCTGAGTTTGAAGTTCGAGCAGTTAATCCTTCCCTGTTAGTGAGGGGCTGAAGCTAGAAGTGTAGCAGTCATTTGCCAGATGAGTGGGAGTGGCAAACAGAGGAGCTGAGAGAGGGAGTATGAGAGGCTCTTTCTAGGTACAGTTCTATGTTCAGTACCCTGATGCCAGCAATGCACATTGTTTTCCTGCTTGGAGCCAGGACTTCCTGTCTTCCTCTGCATGAAGTGGAAGTTGGTGGCTTTTCTGGAAAAATAGATTTGTGATTTGGAAGGACAAGTACTGACTCTACAGAGCTGAGGAGTACTTGGCAAACCAGTGTAAGGAGTACTTGGCAAACCAAATCATGAAATATCACACGCCCCCCTCTCCTCTCAGAATCAAGAAAGAAAGAAATTGGTGACAAAGGAATCAGTGAAGAGGCTTGGCAGTTTATAACCACCAGAGGCAAGAAGACCAGGCAGCATTGTGCATGTCTGGAGGCATATGAGAAAGGGCTGCTTATGACCACCAGAGAGAAGAAGACCAAGAAGAATACCCACAGAGCTAGAAGTACAGTAACTCCTCACTTAAAGTCGTCCTGGTTAATATTGTTGTGTTGTTATGTTGCTGATCAATTAGGGAACATGCTTGTTTAAGGTTGTGCAATGCTCCCTTCTAACTAACATCCTTTGGCAGCTGCCTGCTTTGTCCACTGCTTGCCGGAAGAGCAGCCCATTGCAGCTAGCTGTTGGGGGCTTGGAACCAGGATGGACTGGCAGCCCCCCATTAGCTCCCCCTATCAGCTCCCCACTCCCCTAAGTTCCCTGTGCAGCTGCTGACCAGCAGGCTATCAATTGTCAGCAGTTCAGCTGTCCCTCCCTCCACTGCCATGTGCTGCTCCTGCCCTCTGCCTTGGAGGTGCTCCCAGGAGCCTCCTGCTTGCTGTACTGGGGGGTGTGGGAGCAGAGGGGAGGGCTAATGTCAGGGTGTCCCCCTCCCCCCTGCTTCTGCCCCCTGCTTACACCTTCTCCATATAGAGCAGGGTGGGGACACGACAGGGGTCAGGACGGAGAGAGCTTGCTGGCCACAACTGCTGTCTCAATTTCCTGATATACTTAAAAGGGCAGTGTACTTAGAGTGGTGTCAGCATACTTAAAGGGGCAATGAGCATCTCTCTCTCTCTCCCACAGACAGGATTTGTGTGGGGTTACCATATTTCAACAATCAAAAAAGAGGACAGGAGAGAACCCTGCCCTAGCCCTGCCCCCACCCACTCCCCGCCCCCTGACTGCCCCCCTCAGAACTTCGAACCCCTCCCTCCTGTGCTCCTTGTCCCTGACTGCCCCCTCCTCGGACCCCTGCCCCTAACTGCCCCCCTAGGACCCCACCCCCTACCTAAGCCTCCCTGCTCCTTGTCCCCTGATTTCCCCCTCCTGAGGCCTCCCCCACCCCAACTACCCCCCTAGGACCCTACCCCCTACCTCTCCCCTGATTGCCCCGACCCTTATTCATACCCCGTCCCCAGACAGATCCCTGGGACTCCCACACTCTATCCAACTGCTCCCCGCCCCCTGACAGGACCCCCAGAACTCCCAACCCATCCAACCCCCCCTGCTTCTTGTTCTCTGACTGCTCTGATCTCTCTCCAGACCCCCGCCCTAACTGATCCCCCAGAAATTCCGACTTCTCCAACCCTCCCCCTGCTCCCTGACTGCCCCTCGGGACTCCCCTTACTACCACACCGCTCAATCAGATGTTGGCTCCACGTGAAGCCAAACAAACAGGCTGCCGAGCGCACAGCCCCTCCGCCCGCAGAGTGTTGATGCAGCAGGAGGGGGAGCAGGGGAGGGGCTCTGGCTACTGGAAGCCCAGTGGGAGCGGCTCAGTCAGGCCCAGCTGCTCAATCAGTCGTGCTGCACTCTGCATGGGGGGAAGGAGAGGGGGAAAAATCCCGGACCTTTTTACCTTATTACAAATTCCTCCCGGACAGCTATTTAAAGACAAAAAAGCTGGACATGTCCGGGGAAAATACAAATGGATGGTAACCCTAGGTGTGTGTCTCTGTCTCTAGTGGCCATGCTGTCTCCCCTCCCTCCATTCGTGCTGCCTTGTGGAGTGCGAGGCGACATTAAGAACATGTTAAACCTTGAGGGATCAGCCGAATGCTAGTTCATCATTTAGTGGGAAGGCATTCCCTGGGAAATATCCCATCCTCTTCCACCCTCTAACTTCACCATCTCAACCAAGCTTCACAGTCATGATTGCTGTGTACAGTATTAAACTGTTTGTTTAAAATTTATACTCTCTGTGTGTATATATATAACATAGATTTTTGTCTGGTGAAAAAAAATTCCCTGGAACCTAACCCCCCTTATTTATATTATTTCTTATGGGGAAATTGGATTCGCTTAACATTGTTTTGCTTAAAGTTGAGTTTTTCAGGAACAGAACTACAACGTTAAGTGAGGAGTTACTGTACTATTCAGCCCAACCCGCAAGTCTATCAAGAGTGCCCATGGAAAGATCTCCAACCATTCAAAGAAGGCAGCCTGTGTTTGTCAGGGATCCTATGCTAAAAGAATGGAAAGAAGGTTGTGCAAGGGACAGGCAGACAATAGGGTGGAGTGCTGTCATCCTGGAGTCAAACCAAGAGATGTGACTGCAAAATACCATGGGCTTCTGTAGTCAGCAGGCACGGCTCTGGTGATGCTGCATATAAGCACTAGTGACACTGCTTCACACGACACCTACACCACAGATTATAGATAAGGCTCCGTTTCACGGAGGTCATGGAAGTCACACAATCCATGATTTTTGTGACTCTCCACTTCAGCCTTAGGGCTGCGGGACTCTGGAGCTGGCAGCCAGCAGGGCCCTGGCAGGGCTCCAACAAGAGGAGACAGCAGTGATAAGTGACAGGGGGCCCCCTTCAAGGTCCGAGTGACAGGCGACAGACTCCTGAGGGGCTCTCCTCGGGGTTCCAGCGACAAGTGACAGCCTTGGGCGAGTGGCTGGGGGTGTCCTGTTTTCTCTTTGAGAAATAGGGTCACCCTGCAACCCTCAGCTCCCAGCCACCATGCTGGCGGGAGAAACCATGGAGCCACTGCAGCAAAAGTCACAGACAGGTCACCACTTCCATGAATTTTTGTTTATTGCTTGTGACCTGTCCATGACAGGAATGTCTACGTGATCTTTCTCAGAGATCCTTCCTGTCCGGTACACAAAGGAAGATAGAGATTCTGGGTAGTGAACTGGTGCCTAGATAAGTTGCATAAGGCAAAGGGTTTGGTTTTATGGAATATTAGCCACCATCTGTGAGTAGAAGGGGCTATACAATTTGGATGATCTCAGCTTGAAGAAGGCGATCCAATCATCTGTGGCGCAGATTGACTTGATTAGTCAGGGGGGCATTAGCAATGAAAGGGGAGAGTGAAAATGGGAACAAATGAGCTCTGATTTCCTACAAAATCAAGGTGTCAGTAACAAAATAATCAAGGACTAAAGGAGGAGAAGAAAAAATTTAATTGCCTAGGCAGGACTGGCTCCCTAAGCACCTACCACTAATGTGTAGGGGAAAAAACTGCATCATCATGAGAGATTTCAGTTTGAGTGACGTATGCTGGAGGTCTCATGCTCCCAGTACTATAACATCTTTGAAATTTCTAAACATTATAAATGAAAATTTTGTAACTCAGAAAGTGTAACATCCAGCGTGGGAGAATTCTATATTAGATGTCATTTCAACAGATATACAGACATTCACAGAACTAAAAGTTAGCTTAGGAGAAACTGATCATGATTTAATCACATTGGTTATGTGCAAACAGAATGAAGTCCAAATGAGTAATATATATACTTCGTGCTTTAAAAGGGCCATTTTCCCAAAGCTTAGAACAATTATAAGCCAAATCATCTGAGAGAGAATTTAAAACAGAAAAATTTGAATTATAGTTGGGAGCTGTTTAAGAACGTTTTACTAGATGCCCCAAAAGCCACAATCCCATAATCAAGAAGAACGTCTAGTATCCTAGTTTAAAAAAAATAACCTGGCTTAGAAGGGAAATGAAAGCAGCAATAACAAAAAAGGCAAAAAATACAAATGGGAAAAGGGCAGCAATGAACATAAATTAGAAACTAGAATATGTAGGAAAATCATTATGGAAGCAAAATGACACAAGGAAAACTCTATGGCCAGCAGAGTTAAGATAAGTAGAAAGATTTTTTTTACATATATCAAGAACAAAAGGAATCCTAGTAATAGTATTGATCCATTAATAGATGGAAGTGGTAGAATTGTAATAATAATGCAGAAGAGAAGAAATATTCAATAAATATTTCTGTTCTATATTTGGATAAAATCCAGATGATGTATTTACATCATAAAATGATGGTGAAATCCTTTCCATTCCAACAGTAACCAAGAAGCATTTTAAACAGAAGCTACTGATGATAGACATTTTCGAATCAGCAGGTGCATGAAAGAGTTTTGAAAGAGCTGGCCAAGAACCTCTCTGGACTGTTAACATTGATTTTTAATATTTTCTGAAAAACTGGGAAAGTTCTAGAGGACTCTAAGAAAGCTAATGTTGGGCCACTATTTAAAGAGCGTAAACAGGGTGACCTGAGTAAGTGAAGGCCTGTCAGCCTGACATCAATCCTGTCATGGCCCAAGTTATAGGTGGTCAGTTCTAGTGGTGGTCACACCTAGTGGTCGGAGCCAGGACTCAGAGCCAGGGATCAGGAACAAGAGATAGATACAGGGTCAGGGGTCAGAGCCAGAGCAAAAAGTCAAGTCAAGGATTGTAGTCAGATGTGGGGCATAGAAGCAGGGATCTGGAACAAGGCAAGAAGAAGGCAAGGTCCAATGTAGCAGCCAGTTGCTCAGGCAACTTCCTGTGCCTCCTTCTGGCTGAGTCAGAGAGGCCTGACAACTCCTCCAACCAGGAGCTTTGTGGGTGGTGCCTCTGATGAGCTAGGGTCCACCAGCCTACACTCCCTGGTGGTATCACTGAGCTGCTGAATAGTGGCAGCAGTCTGGGGATTACCTGGGCAACTGCTGATCTGGGTTTGAGACCCATGATCCCTCACAGGTCTCAGACAAATTAATGGGATAGTTGATATGGAATTCAATTAATAAAGAATTAAAGGAGGGTAATATAATTAATGCCAATCAACATGGGCTTATGGAAAATAGGTCTTATCAAACTAACTTGATATTATTGCAGGTTTTGTTGATAAAGACTATAATAGTATTGATGTAACTAAAACACCACAAAATCAACATGGCACAGATTAAATGGATTAAAAATTAGCTAACTGATAGGTCTCAAAATGTAACTGTAAATAGGGAATTATCATCAAGCAGGTGTATTACTTAGGGTGACCAGACAGCAAGTGTGAAAAATAAGGACAGGCACTGGGGCGAGGGGGGAGGGGGTAATAGACACTTATATAAGACAAAGCGCCAAATATCAGGACTGTCCCTATAAAACTGGGACATCTGGTGACCCTAGTGTTACTAGGGTCCCACATTAGTTCTTGGTCCTACATTATTTAATATTTGTATCAGTGACTTTGGAAAAAAATAAAATCATTACTGATAAAATTTGCAGGTAACACAATGGTAGAGGAAGTACTAAATAATGAAGAGGTCAGAACTCTGATACAGAGCAATCTGGAGCAAACAATATACGTTTCAATGTGGTCAAATGTAAGTTCAGACATCTAGGAAAAAAGATGTAGGCCATACTTACAGGACATGGGACTCTATTCTGGTAAGCAGTGGCTCTGAAAAAGACAGGGGGTGTTATAGTGGATAATCAGCTGAACATAAGTTCCTAGTGTGATCCTGTACTAATGTGATCCTTAGATGCATTACAAGAATATTAAATAAAAGTAGAAAGGTTCTCTGACCTCTGCATTAAGCACTGAAGCATCTGCTACTGGAATATTGTGCCCAGTTCTGGTACTCACTCTTCAGGAAGAATCTTGTGTGACACCATATGAAATATGGGAGACACTTTATGATATTGTTGATACCAATATTACAAAATTACAATGAATTGTGCCAGACACACCATGTGAGGTAACTGCAAAAATGTTATAATTTGCCAAGTATGATGATCTTGTTCATATGTTTGTGTCACCTTTGTATTATGAGTTATAGATATGTAGGGTATACCCATATTTCCAAATTTGTGCTGTGTTTCTGGGTGACACCCCCAGATAGAATGGCACCATCTCTAGGGGCTTGTCTTCACTAGCCCGGGGAGAGATCGATCTTATGGCGATTGATTTATCGTGTCTCATCAAGGCGCAATAAATCGATTGCCAGCGGCGCCGCCGTCGACTCCATAATTCCAGCTCGCCAAAAGGCGCAAGCTGGAGTCGACGGGGGAGCACGCCGCAGACCATTGCCGCCATGAGGATGGCAGGTAAGTCAGCTGTAGATACGCCGATTTCAGCTACGTTATTAACGTAGCTGAAATTGCGTATCTACAGTCGATCCCCCACCCTAGTGAGGACCAGCCCTAGGTCTTCTTGATGGCTCATCAAGGGACATCACCTGTACAATGAACCCACTGAAGGGAGCCTTATGACTCAGCAAAGCATGCAGGAGCATGCCTATGGACAGAACTCTAAGGCTTTTCAATGACTGTTCTCTGAGTCTGTTGTGTTTGAAACAAAGGAAATACCAGACCTATGGCAAAAAAACTATAAAGGGCAGCTGCATTATCTCCATTTTGTCATCAGTCCTGCTTCTTCTCTTCAGTCCTGCTGCTTACCTCTGAAGTAACTTTTCTACAAACTGAAGCTCTGAACAAATGACTGAATGACCCATCCAAGCTGTGGATGTACTCCAGAGGAACTTTCAAGCCAGCAAACTCACCAATACTGCTAAGAACTTGGTCTATGGACTTTGAAGCCTTTGTATGTATGTGACTGCTTTACCATTTAACACCTCTCTTCTTGTTCTTTCATTTTTCTTTATAATAAACCTTTAGTTTTAGACACTAAAGAATTGGCTGGCAGCATGGTATTTTGGGTAAGATCCAAACCTATACTGACCTGGTAACGTGGCTGACCCTTTGGGGTCAGAAGAACATTTTGTATATGTGAGCAGAATTTTTTAAATAACTGCTCACTGTACTGGAGCTATGTGCTGACCGGGAATAGAGAATGGGAATACAATAAAGGGAGCTGTGTGATTTATTTTTTGCTTCTTGGTAACCAGGTTGGGGGATCAGAAGCACAGTTTGTGACTGGTTGGGGAGTTTAACTTCATTATTGCCCACCAGTCTTGGGAGTAGATGCTCTCCCTTTTGCAACCTGCTCTGACCTTAGCATTTCCAGCACGGGCTACCCCAGGCATCCCAAGTCACATCTTGAAAAATTGGAGAGGGTTCAGAGAAGAGCCACAGGAATGATTAAAGAATCAGAAAACATGCCTTATAGTAAGAGACTCAAGGAGCTCAAACTATTTAGTTTATCTAAGAGAAATTTAAGGGTGATTTGATCACAGTCTATAAGTACCTCCATGGTGAATAGGAATTTGATAAATAGAGGGTTCTTCAATCTAAAAGAAAAAGGTATAGGAAGATCCAATGGCTGGAAGTTGAAGCTAGACAATTTCAATCCAGAACTGGAGCACAAATTTTTAACAGAGAGGGTAACTAACCACTGGAATTATTTGCCAAGGATAGTACTGGATTCTCCATCACTAGAAATGTTTAAATCAAGATTGGATGTTTTTCTGAAAAGCATGCTCTGGTTCAATGACAGCTATTGGACTTGGATCAGGAATACATTCACGGAACTCCTAAGGCCTTTGTTACACCAGAGGTCTGACTAGATGATCACAACACTCTCTTCTGGCCTTATGTAATCTATGAACATCAGCCCTTTTCCCTCAACCTACTGTGACAAAGCTCCAAGTTTGTACTTGTGGGTCCTGCGCTTCCTGGCAGATTTAGGGGCCTCAGAAACTCATCTAGGCCCCAGAGTGACCTCCCTTTCTCAGTATAATTGGCAAGAGTCACCACCTAGTGAGTTACCTTCATCACAGGCCAGTATGGAAGGTGGAAAAAGTGGGGAGCCCGGGCCCGCCCTCTGCTCTGGGCTCCAGCCCAGGGACCCTAATAGTATCAGCTAAGATGGCTGACCTTTTATCCACAAAACACAATACAATTCCCTGGGCTACTTCCCCACAGCAGTCTCTGCTTCTTCAAACTCCACCTCATCCTTACCTCAGGGCCTCCTTCCTTCTGGATGATATGTTGTCCACCACTCAGTCTCACCAACAGCACAACCTCCTTCCACAGCTCCTAACCCCCACAGCCCACCTGACTAACTGGGAGGTTTTTATCTGGTTTCAGCCAGTCCTTGATTGGCTTCTAGTGTCCCAATTAGGCTAGCTGTTTCTACTCCTTTCTAGAAGGTTCTTAATTGGCTCCAGGTGTCTTGATTGGCCTGGAGTAGCCTTTGTTTTGCTATCCAGGGAACAGGGACCTGAACATCCTGAGACTGATATACCTGCCTTCCAGCACTCTCCTGTATCCTTCTGGTCTGACTCCGTCACACTACATACACACATATGTGCAGGTAAGGACATGTCACATGAATATCCCAATCTGGGCTTGTAGTTGGGCCCCACAAAACAGGTCAGAGATAAAGTTAACATCCCACCAAGGACAAGTAAATAATGGCATCTAGGATCAGGACAGGTAGAGGAAACACCCCTCCCTAAATAGGAGGTGATCACCCCATGGATCCAGGAAGGTAGCATGACTATATAACACCTCAGCTAACTGGCAACCATCAGAGCAGGACATTCAGAGTGAATTCCTCATCCTGAACAGGCCTTCCGACCTCAAGCACACACACGCGCAAATTGATTAGGGCAAGGAAAATGAATACATCACTATTTACAGGCAGTGAGCTGCCAGGTCAGGACAGATAGAGTGAATATTCCATCTCAAAAATTGGGGGCCTAGGTCTGGAGACACTGACCTACATTCTCCAGAGTGATTAGTGATTTTGGATGCCCAAACGAGACTCTAAAAGGGGCCTGGTTTTCCAGGTCCCATTAAGTTGCTTCAAGTTGAGCACACACAAAATCCAGCATTTAAGATCACTAGACATTTTTGAGAAATTCCGGCCATAAATCACAGGAGATAACATTTAAAGCAAAAGGTGGAGAGTAGGGCATCCCATTAGGATAGTTGGTGACAACTGCAGCCCACATTAGACATTTGGGTACCTGGAGACTACTGTCATCCAGTGATTAGTTGAAGGCTGGAATATCTACAAACCAGATTGCAGCCTCATCGCTCATGTGCATGCAGGCATGTGTGTTCTTTAACCCTGCAACAGCTGTCTTCATTTTGGGCGCTTGCAGAATTCTTAAGAGGAATAATAAAGAAGGAAAATATTGACTTAGTCAGGGCTGGTATTGAGGGTTATTTTAAAAATTGTGTTTTGTTTTTTCTAATCCACTCCATTAGAAAGGGGGGAAAGTTCTGGTGATGTCAGCTTCCATTGCCATGGAAACTGAGCATTTTTAGTGACAACGAAGTCGTCTTCCTCGAGCGGCTGGATTGCGTGGGGAGCGAGGGCGAGCAGGGCAGGGGGCGGACAGGGGAATTCAGTTAACTAAAACTATAGCTTCTGGCTTTCTAAAGGTAGTGAGAGCAAGAGAAAAAACAACCAAACGAATACATGACTTTAACAAATGAACCAAGTTTATGCAACCAAAACTCCGTTTGGGGTGATTATCAACAAATGCCTGTTCTTTTTGGTTTTGCCGTATTTTGGGGTAATGGATACTATCGTCACAAATAGTCAGAGGGAGGTCAGTTGAACCATACAGGAATGCCCACTAGGATAGTCTCCCCACCTGTCTGTTGTTCCTCTGCTTTTTCTGGCCACAGGGTGATCTTTTAATCCCGGTCTCTCAGTCTGGTGGACTGAATGGGTGTTTGTTTTGGGGCAGGTGAGTTGTTGGTTTTTCCCTTGGTTTGAGGAGAGGAGCCTGATGGTGCCTAGTTCTATCATCTCCCCCAATACCACATTTTCCTTCTTTGAGTCAAAATTTGTGTCCTGTTGAAGACAACGGGAGATCTGCGATGGAATTGGTTTGAACAGGACATGGCCCCCAGTAGAATAGGGGAGAGGAATGACTCGATTCTGATTTAGGATGCAGTTAAATGAGATAGGAGACATGAGGACCCAGTGTTAAGGATTTCCAAGGGACTTCCAGACAAACAGAGGTTCCTAACAGAGTCAGTTCTAGTGAGAGATGAGCCAGAGAGGAGGGGTTGGGATTTTGGACAGGTTTACGTGAGGATTTGGGTTTGAGACTGAATCAGATCTGGAGTTCTGGGCTTGGATTGGAGGCTGAATAAAAATTTGCATTCACATTCGGATGGCCAACATTAGTTTGATCACACCCAAATTGCATAAACAATATTAATGTATTTCAAATAATAAAACAAAAAACAACAACAACTAGTTCTTACTCAGCACTAATGGCTCTCTTTCTCTCTCTGACAGATAACATAATATATACATTATTATAAATGTATGTATATACTATAAAATAGCCTGCACAGATACGATATTTATATCTGTGGGTGCAGATGTTTGTGGATATAGAGTGGATACCCACGGAGCTGCAGGGCTCCACCAGGAACCACAGTAGCGAAAGCTGTAGCATATCAGGCCGTCGCTTGCAGGAGCCAACACCCTGCCAGGGCAGTTCCTCCAGAGTGGCTGTACCGCCTCCAACTCTGCCCCCACTGCAGCAGCACCAGGTTCACTGGCAGCTGTCCCTGGTCACACTACTGTGTGCAAGCGGCTTGCACGCTCCCAGACAAAAGACATACAGCCCGCAATACTGGAACAATTTGTATAGTGGGTGCTGAGAGCCACTGAATCAAACTGTAAACGCTGGATATAATGGAAACCACTTCAAGCCAGGGAGTGCAGCAGCACCCTGGTATCCCTAGTTCCAGCACCTATGCGCGCACCACTGCATAGAAGAGACTCCTGTCCGGGAGCATGCAAGCTGCTTGTGACCAGGGACAGCTGATGGTGAGCCTGGTGCCACCTCAGCAGACAGGGCTGGGGGCAGTACAGCCATGTGGGATGAGCTGCCCAGGCTGGGCACTGGCTCCTGCGAGTGATGGCCCAACATGCCGCCGCTTTCACTGCTCTGGTTCCTGGTAGAGCCCTGAAGCTCCTGGGATATCCCCGCTTTATATCCATGGATATAAATTTTGTATCCGCACAGGAATAAAGTAAATGGGAGGAATCTCTCTAATGGGAGAAGTCTTGTAAGATTTCCACCATCATGGGCCGATATCTTATGAGGACAATTGCACCAGAACCAGAAAACAAGCCCCTTCCAGTTCTGAATCTGAAGTGAAACCATAACCAGACATGTCGGATTTGTATCCAGGACTTGATTTGAAATCTCCCATGATATCAGAAGGGCATAGGTAACACATGACTCTTTCTTTTGGGGAGGCTACTCCCAGCAGTGCTGGAAGCGGGGGGCCACCGGTGCCCAGATAGTGGCCACACCCCTGCCCCAAGGCTCCCCCCACACTCTCCCCTTCCCCTAGGCCCTGCCACCCCTCTGCTTCTCACTCTCTCCTCACTCCACTCTCATTTGCTCCTCTCTTTTTCCTTTTCCCCATCTCTTGCCCTTAAGGCAAGAAAAAATGGGGAGGGCATAACCGTCCCACTTTTAAAAGTGAAGGTGCCAAGGCCAGGGGCACTGGAACAGGGGGTGCAGGACAGGGGGCCACCAACCCCATCACATACAAAGGGCTTCCTGCCTTAAGGGCAGAGTCATGGGGAGGAGGGGAGGAGCAGGGGGCAGAGCCATGGTGGCCCCACCATTTCTAAGGAGCGTCCAGCACTCCTGTTCCCAGGGCACAAAGGCAGCAGGCTGGTGCACCTCAAAAGGAAGAAGACCTACATTTGGCATTTGCCCCCTGCATGGCCAGCCTGTTTTATTTTGGGGAAGGTTGGCCGCCCCAAGCCTCCTCTCCGCTATGCCCATGCAGAAGAGGGTTCAGATTTTGAGATTCTAGTCTAGCATCTCTAGTGCTGGCGCTAGACACGGAAAGGTGAATGGCATTCCCCAATGGGATATGAGCTTAGTGTCAGACAGGGAGAAGCCATCCACTTCCCAGTCTCCTCATTCCAAGTCAATGAACTGGATTTCTGTGTCCACCTGCAATGGAGTCTCAATCCCAACCTGAATGACAGAGTGGTTCTGAGAAATCTTAATGTGATCAGAGAAACACAACCAGCTCCAAACCACCCCATTTCAAATGCACTTATTGTCTTTTGCAATTCAGAAATCTGCACTATGATACCCCTCCTTTAACATCACTTCTCCTGGCACTACACCATCCCTTAAAATATGCTTAGCTGCACCTCACCTTACAGAGGCTCAGAACCAGTACACTGGGATGTGGAATGTAACACACATCAGGTGTTTTAACTTACTTTTCATCAATTAGCTACTACTCACCACAATATGTGGCCAGTTTAATTAAAGACCTAGCTACTGAAACACCAGGCTCAGGGATTGTAACATGGGAAGTTTCTTCCCATCTTACCCATGTTGCTTTCAGTGTTGAAACACAGGATCTTTCATTTTCTTCCATTCTCTTTTAGGTATAGAGCGATTTCACCGCCGGGCACCTACCTTCATCTCCCAGACAACAAATTAAATGAGTTTGAAGGTCTCAGTTTAGTGCATCAGAAAACAATTGTCCTCACACCCAAAGGGAAACATCTTTCAAGCCTTGCTGCAGACAGGTGTATTAAAAACAAATGTAAAAGATGGTCCTATTATTCACCCTGGGGAACAGTTGTGTGGGGTAAGCTTGAATGGCTCTGGCAGCTTAACCAGGGATACACTGAGTTCTAGATGACAATGAAAGCTGGCTATTCCCTGCAGGGAGGAAAAGGGAGATGGGAATATCTCTAGAAAAGAACTGTTTATGTTCTGGTTTGCTGTAAAAAAAACAGCCATATTTTCTTCTGTAAACAGCAACATTTCTGCCATGGGGCAATTTGATTAAAAACAAGCAAATCCTGTAAAGCTGCACTCGCCAGTGCGAGGAGTGAAATTTCACCACACATAAGAGTGGCAATCCTTGTGGGCTTTTGGCTGTGCATGAGCAGAGGCTTGGGAAGTGGAAATCAGAGCTTCACCATAGCAACTTTGTTGTTAAAAATGCTCAAATGTCAGCTTGTCCCTAAGGTGCTATGGGGTGGACTGATGTGATGCAAAGGCAAAAACCCACAGTTTCTAACAGGATGCTTTTAACCTTAAAGCTGAGCTAATGGAAGCAGAGCTGTTGCACTGATTTGGGCCAAGGCGGCACCTCATTGGACCAATAACGTTAAAAAGGTTGCTGGGTTCAGAGCCAGAGCTTCAGCTGATGTAAATCAGCTTAGCTCCCCTGCACTGAGGAAGTTACACAAATTCACACTAGTAGAAGGTCTGGCTCTCATTGTCTATTTGTTTCTCCCCCATCCTGCTGAACTGAGCACATGCGTGATTCTAGTTTCTCAGGGACGATGCCCACAAAGCAACACAGCCACAAAAACACCGTGGGCTGGTTTTGTGAATTGTCTTAAAGTAAATGGGAGCTGAATCTGTTCCTGTGTGTAAAAAAACCCCAAGAACCTTCTATTCTCTTCCAGCACTTGCCACGACAGTGAGACGGGTTCCATGTCCCAACTACATGCAACACTCCAGCACTGTGAAAACACAGAAAACAGTTAACCTACCCAGCCATCACAATGAAGAAATCCAAGCGGTTCCAGGTGTCTCCAAGGTAACACTTCTTGCCAAAGATCCCAAGGGCCACCATCTTCAGCACCATCTCCATGGCAAAGAAGATGAAGATGAAATCATCAAATACCTGAAAGAACCACAGGGAAAATGGAGGGTAAGTTTAACAAGTACTCGCTGCCCTTTTGGTCTATAGTTCAGAGTGTGTAGATGAATATAAATTTCAGTGTGCACAAAAACAAGTGATTGACAGTTCTGGATAGTGGAGATTCTGGGCAGGTTTCCTCTGAACATGACTGGGTAAATAGGAATGCATAGAATATAAGTGAACTCTATATTCTAGTGCCATAAACTACATTCAGTCTCTCTTTCTCTGGAAAACTCTTGTTATTTTTTTTTTAAAGAAAGCTAGTTTGTTGCTATGGGTATCCTTGTTGAGAGAAATTTGTAGGGTGACCAGACAGTAAGTGTGAAAAATCGGGTAATAGGCGCCTATATAAGACAAAGCCACAAATATTGGGACTGTTCCTATAAAATCAGGACATCTGGTCATCCTAGAAATTTGAGGCTCTGCTACACCATGTTTGCTGGGGCCCCACACTGTCCCATTCCATTTTATTTAAACAGACTTTACAGATGTTTGGGACTCAGGGCTCTAGTACCATTGTACCCGATTTTCCCCCTCCCCACAATCAGCCCTTGTCCTTGTCACCTTTTTTCAGAAAAAAATGAGTGCAGATGGAAGGGAAACATCAGACATAACAATTAGAGCACTGGCCTGAGCCTCGGCCAATGGTGCATCTGCTCCCATTAAGGGGCAGGAGACTGCTTACCTGCAAGATCTTGCACCGGTCATTGAGGCAGTCCATATCATCACAAGGCTGGTACATCCCCAGGGTAACACAGTTCAGCAGAATCACCATCATGCTGACACACTCAAACCAAGTGCAAAAGAGAATAAAGAGTCAAGGAAAACTCAGCTAGGGTCAACTGACCTAAAATTTGGGGTGACAAAATACTTTTAAAGAAAACAAAATCCCAGGTGATACAACAGCCAAGTCATCAATCCCTATATTTTCTGTCTCCATCCTTTACCCTCCTTTTTGCATGCCATTCCAGGAAAAAAAAAAGTTGAAACTCATTTTAGGGATAGATTCAAGTAACTCAAAGCATTGTGGGCTATTTATGCAAATTAACATCCATTGTTAAACAATGACACACACCAACTTCCTGTTTCAGTGGTTTGCTGAATTATTACAAATTAAGTGTGATAGAAACAGATTTACCATCATGCCTTCCGCTCAAAAGCTGCAAAGGTCTTAAGCATATGAGGACAGGGTTCGTCCAACACAATGGAGTGGAAACTAATAGTAAGAGTCTCTCTTGGGGAGAGTACAACTTAAGGTTTCAAAGCCTAGAAATCATTTTCTCTCCTTGATAAGAGCTAAGAAACATGGAACTGCCATAATGGAACAGATCAATGGTCTATCTAATCTGTTATTCTGCCTCCAACAGTGATCAGTGTTAGATAAAACGTCCATAATGTGCCTAATTGTGCTTTACTATCACCACAGGAAAACTGTGTTCCTGACCCCAGCTGGTGATCAGTTTATGCCCAGAAGCATGAGGATTGATAATCCTTGTAATTGTTTTCTTAGCTACATTGGTGTCCCTGCAGATGCTACACTTTTTCATAAAAAATGTTGAATCCTTTGTTTAAACTAAGATATCTGCTTCGATAATAGCCAGCAGCAGTGAGTTACACTTGCTAATTATACTTTACATTAAAAAGTGTTTCCTTCTATTTGTTTTTAATTAATTGTCTTTTAATTTTATCAAGTACTGCTCCATTTCTACATTAGGGGGCAGTGTAAAAAAGAGTGCTTGAATGACCTTCTCTATACCCTTCCAAATTATATACTTCTCTCCTCTTATTCTTCTTTCCCAACTAAATAGATTTAGGGCCTGGATTTCACTTACACTAATCCATCTTTACAGTGCTCTAGCAATATGAAGGGGCCTTAAAATGGTTATCAGTCCTTTAAGGGGATGTCTACACAAGTAGAAAATCCCACAGCTGGCCTGTGCCAGCTGTGTTGGGATTAAGCTGCGGGGCTGTTTCATCGCTGTGTAGACTTATGGGCTCGGGTTGGAATATGCGCTTGGGGACCTTTCGATCTCAGAGTCCTAGAGCCTGGGGAATCAAGGGGAATCAGGGCCTTATTGCCCATGGCAGTTCTCTGAAGTCCATCTGGGAGTAACTGGTTAATGGACAATTAGCAGAAGAGCAACTGCTTCCTATAAGACTCCCTGACAGGAAGAAGAAAGTGCTGCTAGCGAGGAGAAGCTTGGCTGAGAGAGGGTGTTCCCAGGGATGGAATGGTTGCCTGAAAGGCAACCTGAAGGAGTGACTGTTCTCCAGGCTGGAAGGGAGAAGAACAGATGTACCCAGAAGGCAAGGGCTTGAGATGGTTTCCAAAAGAAGAGTGCCTAAAGAAGGAACCAGAGGGGGGTCCCACGTGGAGGGGGCAAGAATTTAGAAGGAACTAGAGACTGTTTCTAAGAGTAGGGTTTACTTATGTCATTTTCTGTTATCAATTAATGAGGCTCTGAGGCACTCCTTAAAGGACAAAAGTCTGTTTTGTATTGGTTTGTACCTGAGAGATGGGAAACTGAGCCAGGATGAGCCAGTGACACCTTGCTCAGATTCTAGGGGGTGCAAGGACATGAGGCTACAGCGCCAACAGGACCAAATCTTTTTCTTTTAACTACCAGAGTTGAAAAGTCCATTATTAAAGAGCTCTCTCATGTTGTGGTGTCTCCCACTCCTTACCTAAGTGAACACAAAATGGTGCCCTAGACTTCTGTCACGTCTCTAGAAGACTCCAAACCCTGCACTTTGTTTTGTGGGGCTCTTCCTTGAGTGTCATGTGATAGTGAAGCACATCAAACCTGCATGCTCTGGGATGGAGGACTATGAATTCCCTTTCTTCTCCTCCACTGCCTTCACCAAAAAACAGGAGTTGCAGTCAGCTTCCTTTTGTCATGATATCAGATAAATGCTTAGCAAGGGCGCTGGCTGAGCTGTGTGTCAATCATGCTCAAAGGCAGTTGAAAGAACACATTCCTCCTATGCTCCTTTGGGAGGCCAGTACCAGTTTAGTAGAAAGTAATGCACATTAGACCCTATTTAGCTCCCTATTTAGCTTCATATGGTCCCTTCCCCAGTTTTGCCCCCATCATTCACTGGCTCCTGCCTTCCCACCCCTCACAGCCACATCAGGAAGGTCCTTTCTTCTTACTGTTGTATGAACAGATTCTTTTAGTACCACGTTTTAAAACAAACTGCCTGCCTGCCAGGAAAATGTTATGAAGTATATGAGAGATGAGGAAGAATAGGTAACCTCTTTCATCAGACCAGCTGCTGTTGGTGGAAGGTATGAGCTCTGTGAAGCTCAAAAGCTTGTCCCTTCCCCATCTCAGCAGCTTGTCCAGTAAAAGAAACTACCTATCCTACCCTGTCTCTCTTATATCCTGGAACCAACACTGCAAACAGAGAGTATATGGATATGAATCAAATACATTCACCCTGTCAAATCTGTGAGCGTGTCTTTTATTCTCCCTTTCACTTCTTTAAGAAGCTGATCGAATGCCCAGTGAAATCAATGGAAGGATTCCTCTGGATTCCAATGGGGTTTGCGTCAGCCCTATTCTCTCTCATTTTTATTTTTCTTCTTGTGCATCATCATGCTACTCTCTTGACCTGCCTTTGCTTTGAAAAGCACCCCCTTTCCTAACTGAGCAACATCGCGTTTCTTTGTCCCTCTCCTACCCCTGATTCCTCCATCCCTGTTCTCTGTTCCACCCATCCTCTCTTCCTATATTGGCATCTGTCCATTTCCTGGGTTTGTTCTCTCTCTCTCCCCTTGTTTCCAGGATAGTCTCCACTTCTCTTTCTACTTACCAGCCTGGTGCATGGGCTTTGCCTACCTTCACTCTCCATGGAGGAGCTAAGCTGGATCTAAGCCAAAGATGCCTTGTCCTGCATTTTGCCCCCACTCTGCCCTTGCTGAAGACAGCCTCCAGTTGTTATTGCTTTGTACTTTGTTGGAAGGTGGGGGTGAGGGTTGAAAGGCTGTTTGTCATTCAGCTGTGTCTCCACGGTTTGCTGGTTCTCCCTCCATTTTCATGGCCCTGAAGACAATATGCTCCTGCATACACAAGGAAACAAAGACTTCTTTCCCATTTCTCATCTGCTAAACTGTTCTCTACCAGGAACTCATTATGACCTATGTGTGTGTTGAACTTTTGGCTCCATTTTGTTTTGTGAACTCCACCTTGTTTCAGGGACTCTACTTTGTGTTGTGTCAAGTATCAGGGGGTAGCCGTGTTAGTCTTTATCCACAAAAATAACAATCTGTTAAAGACTAAGATTTATTTGGGCATAAGCTTTCGTGGATAAAAAAACCCCACTTCTTCAGATGCAACTTTGTTTTGTATAGTATTCAGTGCTGTCCCTAGACATTTTGGTGCCCTACGCAGCTGGTCCAAGGCCTGTGCGGGGGCGGGGGGTAAGGGGAGAAACCGTCCCCCAGCACAAGCCAACGGAGCAGGTTGGGGCTGGGTTGCTCCACTTCCTGCTGCCTGGTGAGTGCAGGGCACGCCCGATCCCTGCTGCAATCCCCTGGGATGTAGCTCGTGGGAGCGGGTGGAGTGGAGGCGGGGCTGGGGCAGAGCAGGGGTGGGAAGAGGCAGGGTGGAGCACAGGCAGGGACTTTGGGGAAGAGGTGGAGCAGAGGCAGGGGCAGCTTTCCTGACCGGCTCAGCTGGCTGGGGGATCAAGCTGGCCATTGAAGCAGAACACAGCTGCGCAGAGCACCAGGAAATTTGGGACAACTGAATTGTGACCTTAATGTTGTACTGCAAGTTCCTTTGTGGATTAGAGGAGCCATTTTATAAGAGGGGCTTAAAATCTAGTGGAATGTCTGTCTGAGAACCTATGACAGAGCCATCAATGTTGAAGGACTCTCTCCTAGGGGAACAATGGGATTTTCTATGGGTGAGCCATTGACTTTGAATGTCTCTCTGTACAGAAGATGACAGGGAGAAGGAAGCTGGAGTCCAGAACTCTGCTGCCTGAAGCACATGCATAAAAGGGGGACAGAAACTATTTTAAAAGAGGAGTTCCTTTCTAAGCATGAGACCAGACACAGGTGACATGAAAGAAGACCAAAACCAGGCCAAAATGTCTGCCTATGAGCAAACCCAGAGCTCACAGGATGGGTGAAATCAGACATAGGGGGTTGCATTAAGGAGTTTGTTTTGAATAGATCTGTAACTCTCTAGTATGCTTTGCTAGCTTGACTATGCTTAAGAAATTCTTTTGCTGAGCTTGTATTCCTTGCTTTCCTGCCACATTGTCCCTGAAGGATTTGACTAGAAACCAGAGCACCCACAACCAAGTGGACTCAGGGGTAAACACATCTAAACTACAGAGGGCTGTGACACCAGGTCCAGGGTGTAGGTAACTGGACTGCAGGGTCCTACTGCCCAAGAAGCATGGCAGGCATGGGGCCTGCACCTGGGCATGTGCTTGAGAGAGACAGAGTTAGGAACAGTAATCAGTCACTACCCAGACCCAGGGCAGCTCAGAGGTGAACACACCCAGGAGTTGGGTCCCATTTACAACAGAGTGGTGCCCATCCAGAAGAGAGGACAGGAATGAGTCATGACACCTATCTCTGACCAGCTGATCTTGGGTGGTTCCTGGGGCTATTTTGGAAGCAAGGGACATTATTTAACGGCATATATAGCATGAGTTTACAGCTGGTCTGTCCCCTGCCCTCGACCTGCTAAGAGATAGAGATGTTCTCTCTGGCATGGGCATCCCTCTGGATAAGACTGGCTGAAAGGTAGACGACTACAGCACTAGAAGCTGGAACTGGGTGCTCTTGTTGTGGGGGTGTCAGCAGTATCTTCACTAAAGAAATCAAAGGGAAGCCCCCTTTTGCCCCCACTAGGCCAAGCTACTATAAGCCACAAGCTTTGCTTTCACCCAGGCCATTTTAATGAGATGGCCCCTATATTGTTTTGACACCCGGTAAATGTTTGTTTGTACTTTTAAACAGAAGAATAATGCCTGCTATTGGCACGGTGGGTTAATCACTGGTCCCACAATTGGACAGTTACATCTTTATAATGGTGTAAGAAAGCTGGTCCAGTGATTAGGGTGCTAGCCTAATGCTGGGCAGATGTAGGTTGAATTCCCTGCTCTACCCTGGGCTTCCTCCTCTGATCTTGGGCAAATCATTTAGTTTCCCTGTGCCTCAGTTCCCTGGCTGTAAAAGGGGATAACAGCACAGCCTTGCCTCACAGGGGTGTTGTGAAGATAAACACAGAATAGATTATGAGACACAGAAAGATTTCCAAAACAGACTCCAACGAGAAGCTGAGGAACTGGAATTAATTCACAGATTGGACACTGTCAACCAAGGGTTAAACGGGGACTGTGAATGGCTTTGTCATTACACTAATTGAATGCATTTTCTAGTTAAGTTTCTTTCACAGGTTCTTGTCAATTATCAGACACAGATCCACTTGATTTTCACTACAAAAGTTTTTTTTTTCTCCTGCTGATAATGGCCCATCCAAACTAAACAGCCTCTTAGAACTGGTATGGTAATTTCCAACTTTTTCTGCTTTCTGTGTATATAAATGCATCTTACTTCTGTGTGTTCCACTCTATGCATCCGATGAAGTGGGCTATTGCCCACGGAAGCTTATGCTGAGATAAACTGGTTAGTCTCTAAGGTGCCACAAGTATTCTTCATTTTCTTTTCAAATACTATTTTAATGGGGCCACATAAGTACCTAAGAACAACAGATTCCCCAGTTTTGCCAACTATCATGATTTTACTGTGATTTCACAATATTTGGTGATTTTCTTAAAGCCCTCACTCTTGAAGTCATGGATTATATGAGAATCTCAATTTTCATACATAATAAAAATTTTCTAGCCCACGTGGTTGCAGAGAAAAGCTTAAAAATATAAACCCTAAAGATCCAAACCCCAGAAGGCAAATAGAAATTCCCACAGATGCCAACTTTGTCCTTTCTTGACCCCTGCTCTGCCTCAGGCCCCACCCCCACTGTACCCCTTCCCACAACCTCTGCCCATCCTCTTTCTACCCCCACCTCTTCTCACTCCCTCCCCTGAGCATGCCCTGCCCTTGCCCCTCCCTCCCTCTCCCCCTGTGCCTGCTGCATGCCGCTAAACAGCTGACCTGCGGTGGGTGGGAGGTGCTAAAGAAGAGGGGGAAGAGCTGATCGGGGGGCTAGTGGTGGGTGCTGGGCACCCACTATTTTTTCCCCCTGGGCGCTCCAGTCCCAGATCACCCACGGAGTCAGTGCTTATGGAAATGCCCCACATTTGTTATTTTTAAAAACCACCTGGTTTTTGAGGCCTGACTTTTGATTTTTGGACACTTGGGGTTGGCAATATGAGATTGCCCCTCCCCTTTTTTAGAAACTGGCTCTGTGAAAGTTTGTAGATGCCATCCAGGTTTCCCTGGTTACATTGTTAAGCATCCTTGTGATTAAAATGACAGAAAAAAGGCTCCCGCCCTTGTCACTCTGTAGTTTTCCCTTCAGTGCAGGTGGGTCTCCAAAAGACCCATTGTAGCTGCAGTTGAGAGAGAGAAAGTCTGATGAGAAAAATGGAGCATCTCCCGCTCGGAATCGGGAGGGGTCACTGTCAACTTGAGTCTATGGAAGGGGGTAATTATAACTACCTGCTGCCTTCTATGTGTCACCACTGTCAGCCACAAGGACTGTCTCCAGTCACCACGGCAACAGCCTAGAACCAGGTTTATAATCTTCACTTCTGCAGTGTCTCCCCCCCACCCTGCTCTCGCCCCTTCTCTTGTGTGTGAGCCTGTAATTAATTTCAACTGCTGACAAAGCTGGTATTCAAAATCTGCATCATTCAGTCAGAAGTTTCATTATTAATTAACTTTTTGAAGTTCAAGTCTTCTAATTACAAGTGAATTTTCCCCCTTTCTCCCCAATTCATTTATCTTTTTCTAGAGCTGTTCCTCTCCCACCCCCACCTCCCTCTGCTCCAATCCCTTCTTCTCTTGTCACTGCTCCCCTTCTCATTCTGAGTTGTGGATCTCAAAGGGATGGAGAAGTGACAACACACTTTCACAACAAGGCCTGTAGCCATAGGTGGGCTTAGGAAATGAAAACAGGAACTCAGACATTGTCAAAATGGATCATATCAGCTTTATGTCTAGCCCAGCATCCTCTCTGACACAGGCCAGCAACAGATGCTTCAGAGGAAGGTGCAAGAAAACCTGTAGTGAACAATTCTGTAATAACTTGCCCTCAAGGGAAGTTTCTTCCTAACCACTGTCAGTTAGCGGTTGATTTATGCCCTGAAACTTAAAGGGTTTATCTCTCTCATTTAAATTATTTTTGTCCTGTCTTCCACACCCGTGGATTACTCTCATTAGTCATATAACTGTCTCCTCCTTTCAGAATCCTGTTAAGCTCTTGGCCTCAGCGCTGTCTTGTAGCAATGAGTTTGGTAACAGGACGGCTTGCTCCTTATGGGCTGGAGGCCTGAGGGCAGCCAAACCCTCTTACTGAAGAAACTGCTACAGCCCTACTATGCCACATTAGCAGCCTGGCTGGAGCCTGATGGAGGGCAGCAGGGAGATACAAAGAAAGGAGAACCACAGGGAGTGAGAAAGGCTTCTGCCAGGAGCATAAAGTAATCAGAGCCAGGAGGCTGAACTCCAGCCAGGTAAAGCCTCCAAGTGACTGTGATTAGGACCCAGCCCTGGGAAGAAGGGCTGGGATCTCCCCACTTAAGAGAAAAGAGACACTGAATGGGGTTAGGGGCATCGAACTCCTACTTGGGAGGAGACCCTTGAACTGGGACCCATCTCTGGGAAGAAGAGCTGGGTGCTTCCCTACCTAAGGGGAGAGAGACACTGAACTGGAGCTGGGGCCTGGAGAGCCAGGCTGTCCCCAGATAATTAAATAAATTGGACCCCAGAAGGAGAGTGATTTGGTTACCTTTGGACTGAGTAAGTTATTCAGGGGCCTTGAAGGGGAGGAAAGAGAGGCAGGATACAAGAGAGTGACCTCTGGCCACAAGGTGGCGCTCAGGAAGCAGCCAGTTCTATCTAGGTTCCAGATCCAGGTTTATTAGGCTTTGCCTGAGAAATATGTCCCTGTTATCAGTTCTGCATTTGTTGGCCTTCAACTTCAGTGACAATTCACAGTGCCAGTCCTCTATCTCCTTCCCTCATCCTCTTGTCTATTGATTTTCTAACAGCTGGACAGCACGCACTCTCCAGAGCATCAGCTAAATAGCTAATTGTCCTTTAACTTCTGCTCTCAATCAGTCAGGGTGGTGTCAGAAGTGGGAAGCTGAAGTCTTCTTTAGGGGATGTGTAGGACACCAACTTGGGCTACAGCAGGATCACTGCCTGTCTTAAAAAATATGGTTCACCTTGGATTTTCCACGTCAGTCTTCAAAGACTTAGTGTGTGGGACAATTAAAGACATCTTCATTTATTTTAGGCATCTGTATGTCATGAAAATACATGATGATAATTAACGCACTGACGTGAGACCACGGGATGAAACTGAAAACATGGCAATGTGGTGACACTGGGAAATCATTTGGTTTCAATTCCCATACAAAAAATAACAATAGGAGGGAAAAATTGGCCCCAAATGGGTTACTATCAGCCACAATCACTTCTGTTTCTCTTAGACAAAAAACAAAACTAAATGAAGTCCAAATGTTGTGCATTTGCAGGCACGGCCCACTTCCCTGCTCTCCCTAAACCAGAGTCCATTTTATAGCTCATGAAAGAGCATCAAACCCAGAAAGTTTCCTACTGGCTGAGACCCCTGACAATTTAATATATAGATAAGTTCCCATGGAGAACTATACAATCATTGGGCTAACATCCTGCTAATTTTCCAGTTCTTCTCCCCATTATTTACCTTGTGTCAGCCCATTCCCAAAACCTCTTGGGCCAAATTCATCCTTGGCAGACCTCTGCTGGGATTATGTCAGGGAAAGTTAGCTTTGGTGACTGGCCAGCCACGGTAACTGAATTTTTCTGGTCCTATGGGAAGAACAAGCTAGCTAAAAGGAGACTGTAGAGATTCTGCAATGATAACAATAGGCACTACATTGGCAGAGTTGCTCTAGGACGGAATAGTAGTGGAAGCTGTAGACCCCATGGAGACATACAATCCAAAACACATGCGCATGAGCAACCCATCCCAAGCACCACAGAGTCCCATCCCTTCCTCATACACAGTGACACACAGTCCCATCCCTTCCTCACTTTGAATTCCTGCTTGTCAGCAGCACTTACAACAAGAAGTTGTCACCCTGCCTTTCATGGAGGCAGCTGTGGGCACTTTGCCAGCTAGATGAGAATCACTTTAGCATCATCCTCTCCTCCCTGCCTCTCTCTCCCTCCCCCGCCCTTCCCACCATCTTTGTGCTTGGTTCACCGCCACTTCATTTCAATCAGTCAGATTTCTGATGATTATACTTTCCTTCCCTCCCCTTTAAATAGCCTTGTTCAGGACTGGAGAGCAGAGCTGCATTTCTTCCCTGGCTCACTCTCTCTCTACATGCCCCTAATGTAGGATCATGGGAGGCAGCGGGATGCCCATGGCTGCTGCAGGACTGTTAATATTTCATTTATAGTGGGAGGAGTGACTTGTGCTATGAAGGATAAAGAGACCAGTAGCTCCAGGGAATGAAATTCTCTCACTGTCTCTCTCCACTGCCCCCTCCTCTTCCTTCTGTCTTCCTTTTGCAGACTTTCTATTGGGTGGGTGTCTACTCTTGTTCTCCAGACCCTCTTTTTTCTTATCCTCACTCATCTTCCTCTGCCCCATGTAGGGTGACCAGATGTCCTGATTTTATACGGACAGTCCCAATTTTTGGGTCTTTTTCTTATATAGGCTCCTATTACCCTCCACCCCCATCTCGATTTTTCACAGTTGCTGTTTGGTCACGCTAGCCCCATGCTCTCTTTCTATAGGACAATCATGTAACAAAGCAGCAGCAACACAGTTCCCTTAAATCAAGTCTGATCCATCAGCAAAGCTGAGTGATAATCCTAATCGACTGCCCACTGAAAATTCAATATTTCACCAATTTTTTCATCTGAAATTGGATAGAGAAGTCAAAAAAATTTACAGAAAGATAAGTTCCAAAAATTTCCAGTTGGAAATGAAACGTTTCAACATTGTTGATCTAACTGAAACCTTCTGACATTCCTGAAATGAAGTGTTTCAGTTTGTTGACATGAATTGAAACATTCTGTTTCTAGTCAGTATAACAAGGCACTGCATTGTCCTATAATACCACAGTGCCTTATGGGAATTATAGTCTTGTTTTCCATGCTTTAATTCTCTCCCTTAGGCTGGATCCCTAGTCACACTACTCAGTCAGGTCACTTATGATACAGTATATCACTGGGGCATAGGGGAGATTTTTTGGCCAGGTTTGCTGATTGAAACATTTTGCAAAATTAAATTTCCTGCAGAAAATTTCAATTTTGCAGAAACTGCATTTTTAATTAGACAATTATTTTTATTTGATAAAAGAAGAGACAACAAAGTTCAGATAAAATCAAAGAACCCCCTAAGCAACAGCATCAAAAGCTAGATTCCAACACTGAATAGACTAATAGAGCACCATGTCCAAATGGATTTTCTAACTTCTATAGACTTGTCAAACTGAAAACCCCAGACCTGGATTCAGATCAAGATTTTATAATTCAAATCTACCTCTAACACATGAACACTAATTCTGAATGCAGTTGGGTTTTAAACCAAATGTTGAGTGTGTTCAGATCAGAGGTTTTGGTCTCTGTCTGTCTCCGTCTCCCCTCTCACCCTCTGCCCCCCCCCACACACACACACAGAGGAGAAGTCTCATTCAGTGTAAATCAAGAGTATTTTCATTGAAGTCAATGTATCGCTACTGATGTGAGCAGGGAATCAGTTCCATGAAGTTCAAATCTAGATAGATAACAACAGACCTAGACTCTAGAGTTTGAATTTGGGTTTCTGGCTCAACAGTTTTCCACTGATGTCCTTTCTCCTCCCCACCTCAAGGGGGAGAAGATGGTGACCCTGCAGCTGTGCCCATTTCATTAGAAGCTTTGAGAACACACACTGTCACTTCCCTATGGTGGCATAATGTTCAGAGCTGAAGCCACATCACCTCAGCCTGTGACCTCATCAAATCTCATAACATGACACCGGGTCAGTGTTTGGATGGGAGCCCCCCAACAGAAAGCCAGAACGTTGCAGGAAGTGACATTTGTGACTCAACAGGAGGTGCTGTTTTCCCATGAGTCAGTACTGAACCAATGCCCTTTAGAATAGTATTAAGAGCACTGAGTTGCCAGATGAGACATGGAGTCCAGGTCCTCGCCATGTGAGAATATCAAAAGACCCTGCCGTCTTTTTTCCATGAATACAGTTATTAGCTCCGGTATCTTCCCCAAATTCAGACTTAGGTAATTACTTTCTGCTGGCCTAAAAATTCTTTGTGTGGTTTCTATTGAATACAATATTCTTTGGCACTTCTTGTGCTAAATGGTTGTGTAGGAAAGCTATACACTGTTAAACAGCTGCTACATTGCACCACAGAGCTAACTGCAGTTCAGTGGTGGGTCATGATCAGTATATAAACATTGCACAATGCTTTGGGCTGAAGGTGCTACAGAAATGTGAGATATAATATATTATTAACTTATTATTATTAGAAAGCGCGTGGGTAGAATTGAGGAACAACATTTGAATTCTTAGCCCATGGGATCTGCACGGCTCCTCTGGTAGAAGAAACAGCAGGTACTTTACAAGATCAATCAACTCAGTCATTGGGGTAAGGACAAATCCCTGCATTCCTGGCTTCCCCTTGGCTTTATTAGCTGGAAAGACTAACCCTGAAAGAGATATTTCTCCCATCCTTCTCAATGGCAAAGACCAATGTAAAGAAATCATTTCATTTCTCTGCAGCCAGCTTATCTCCCCTGTGAATGACTGCCCTCTGCAGACCCTGGTGGCCTAGCAGATCCTGACTCTGGTGCTGGCTTCCTACTTTTAGTGTATTTAAAGGTTTTCTTATTATCTGTCTTAATATCTTTGCTATTTGCTCTTCAAATCTCTTCTTAGCCTCTTAATCTCCATTGGACATTTTACCTGCCAAAGTTTAAGTTCCCTGTATTTCTTTGCTTGTGCTGGATTTCATTGTTTAAAGGATACAATTTTTGGTATGAATAAATTGCTGCACATAGTGATCTAAATTAATGAATGGGGTTCCCTCCATTTTCTTTTCTTTTTTAAAGGAAATTTTGGAGGCCCACATTCAACTCTTGGGTAACTCTGTTGACTTCAGTCACGTTTAACAGAAATGTGACCTTAATTAGGTTTCTATCAGACTCCATGATGGCTCAATGGACTTTAAGTTTCCTAGCTTTTCCCTTCAGTCCATTTCTAATGCCTTAATATTTTTAATTCCCACTTCTTGAAGTTCAGCATCCTGGACACTATTATTATTGTGTATTATTTGTACTGTAGTAGTGTACAAGGCCCCAGACAAGATCAGGACCCCATTGTGATGGACAGGAGACAAACACATAGTGAGAGAGAGTCCCTGCCCCAAAAAGTTTAATCTCAACAGACAAGACATACAAAGGGTGAGAAGGTAGACAGAGGCAGAGAGGGAAACTGACTTGCCCAAGGTCACCCAGCAGGTCAGTGGCAGAACAGGAACAGAGCCCAGGTTTCCTGATTCCAAGTTCAATACCCTAATCTCCCACTCAGCACTCCTAGGCTCACTCCCTCCCTTCCTCCTCCCCCTCCCCACCCCCCCTCAGTGTCTCGATTTTTTTCCTTCAATATTTTCCTCTACACAATTTACAGTATTTTTTATCCCTTCATCCTATTTTTTTTCCTCTTTCATTTAGATGCTTCTCTCTCTATCCTTCCTACTTCAATCTCTCTTCTGCCCTGTCTCTTTCAATCTCTCCTTCCCCCAACCCAGGGCGAAGAGGTATGAAGGGAACCAGTGTAAAGAAGAAGAAAAGCTGCTCTTCCTTTATGCAGGCAGCCAAGGCCAGATTTTTAAAGGTATTTATGCACCCAAAAATGCAGTTAGGCACCTAAGGAGATTTTTAAAAGCATCTTGGCACCTGTCTGCATCTGTAGGCACCTAAATACCTTTAAAAATCTCTCCCCACCCCCCCCACATGTCTGAGAAATTCCCAGCATCCATAAGGGAGCCTGCTGCGTGGGGAAAGCAAAACAGAGAGAAGCACATGCAGCGGCAGAGCAGCACAAGCTAATGAGAGTGACGTGCAGGACAGAAAGTAGGAAAGAAGCTGGGAAATGGCAGACTGAAAGGACAAGTGCTGCAAGCCAAATGCACAGGCCACCAGCATGGTCTGTAGGGATGTTACACACAACAGAGCAGTGCTGGGCACTGTGGTAAAAAGGAGATGGTCCTGCTACTGCCCTGTTCCGTCCACTCACAAGAGCACCAGCTATATAATCAATGGGGTAGGGAGGGGGGAGAAGTACTCCAGAATCCACGGCAGCTTACCCCGCCTGGGAAAAGAACTGTCGGGATGTATCTGCTACTACAGAGGGATCAGAGCATTAGGAACTAGGAACCTGGACTACTGGTCCTGTCGAAGGGGGTGAATCAATGCCAGGGGGTTATGTGAGTCCATGAAGTGGCTAAGGCTTAGCCAGAACATGTGCACAAAGGGCAATCTTACCATCACTAGTCAGCTCACTTGTTACTGGAATTAAGGCACCTTTGTTGCCCTGAAGGGAAATTCTGAGTTTGTGCTACAGGTGGCCTGGTTGGCTTTAGAGCTAATGAGTAGGGATAGAGGAACCTCCTGGAGTCTGAGATCGTTCACCCCCCTCTATGTTCCAGGTTCAGGTAGCTAATTTGACGTTATGAACCTTTCTTCATGAAATTTAACCCTGATACATTATTCAAGGTTTATTCCGTTTTTAAAAACCAACACCAAGCCTCTCACAAATGGGAAGCATAAGAACATAAGAAAGGCCATACTGGGTCAGACCAAACGTCCATCCAGCCCAGTATCCTATTGACAGTGGCCAATGCCAGGTGCCCCAGAGTGAGTGACCATAACCTAACCAGTGATCTCTCTCCTGCCATCCATCATCCCCCTCTGACAAACAGAGGCTAGGGACACCATTCCTTACCCAGCCTGGCTAATAGCCATTAATGGACTTAACCTCCATGAATTTATCCAGTTCTCTTTTAAACCCTGTTATAGTCCTAGCCTTCACAACCTCCCCAGGCAAGGAGTTCCACAGGTTGACTGTGTGCTGTGTGAAGAACTTCCTTTTATTTGTTTTAAACCTACTGCCTATTAATTTCATTTGGTGGCCCCTAGTTCTTATATTATGGGAACAAGTAAATAACTTTTCCTTATTCACTTTCTCCACACATATATACATAATTGTATATACCTCTATCGTATCCCCCCATTAGTCTCCTCTTTTCCAAGCTGAAAAGTCCTAGCCTCTTTAATCTCTCCTCATATGGGACCTGTTCCAAACCCTTAATCATTTTATTTGCCCCTCTCTGAACTTTTCTAATGCCAGTATATCCTTTTTGAGATGAGACAACCACATCTGTATGCATATTCAAGATGTGGGGGTACCATGGATTTATGTAAGGGCAAAAAGATATTCTCCATCTTATTCTCTATCCCTTTTTTAGTGATTCCTAACATCCTGTTTGCTTTTTTGACTGCCGCTGCACACTGCATGGATGTGTTTAGAGAATTATCCACGATGACTCCAAGATCTTTTTCCTGATTAGTTGCAGCTAAATTAGCCCCCATCATATTGCATGTATAGTTGGGGTTATTTTTTCCAGTGTGCATTATTTTACATTTATCAACATTACATTTCATTTGCCATTTGCTATGTAATGCAGAGTTTTTCAACCAGTGGGTCACAACCCTTTAAGCCCTTCGAGTTCAAGCACAATCCTTCAAGCTCAAGTATTCTCAGCCTCTCACAACACACAAATCGCACAGGCTTATCATAGTTGTTTATACAGTTTGGGCTTTTACAGTAAATGTAAGGGCACCATGAAAAGTTTTGACTTTGAAGAGGGGCTTGTCTGCCTGAAAAGAAGGAAAAACTGACATAAGGGCTAGAAGAAGCCCCATAAGCACTCGGGTGGCACACGGAGCTACTGCATATACAACATTTATTTTTCCATTCACTGTTTCCCTCTTCCCCTTTTTGCCCACCCCAGTCTCTCTATATTTCTTTTTCATTCTGCCATCTTTTTAGTCCATTCTTCCTCCTAGCTTTTATCAGATTTTTTTCTTCTCTGCTTCTTTCCACCCATCCCACAAGTAAATGGAACATGAACCAAGTTGAACTTTCAATTCCACAATGCTTGGAAGGGTTTAAAGAGAGGGTTTTTTGCCCACCCTCAGTAACAAGGCTATTACATTTTGAAGCCCACTTATTAGAATGGTAACGACACCCAGGGGCAGATTTTGACCCCCACTGCAGCATAAAGGGGCTGTCACACTCTCCACACTGGGCAATAACCCCCGTCCCGAAAGGGGTAGATAGTGCTATGCTGCCCTCCAGTACAGGCTTCAGTGTAAGGTTGGGCTAGGGGTGTAGCCGGAGTACACTCTGCTCTAGTGATTGTGGCCTGCAGGACAGCCCTCAGACACCCATAAATCAGAGCAGCTCCCAGAGCTAACATGCTGGGGAACACTGTTGTAGACTCACTTTCCCAGACCACCCGGTCGTGGCAAGACTTAGAGTTTCAGCAGCTCTGCTTCAGCCTCCTCCTCGGCACTTCAGTAGTCTGGTATAAAGGTGAGTTAGCTCTCTGGCCAGCTCACACTACAGTTCCACCCCTTCCATGCTGCCATTGTTCTGAACAACGAATGTCAGACAAAATAATAGTAATCAACACAATGTCTTCTGCCCCACCTGGGCTCCTCTTCAGCCTCACTCTTTCTGCAGAGCAGCAGTCCAAGGGCTTCTCCTGGACGTCCCTCAACGAAACCAACCACCCGACAAAATACAAACTAAGCAACTTCTGCCCACCCAAGGCTTGAGCCTTTAGTCCATCTTAGGTTTTCTCCAACTCACTGCTCTTCCACAGAGTGCCAGCTCTCAGGGCTTCCCTTCCTGGAGTCTTGCTCCTTTTTCAAGACCCACCACAGAAGTTAACGTCATTCCTGTAGCTTTCCCTTGGTTCTCCTGCCTGGCTCCTGTCAGGCCCTTCCCACAGAAAGAGAACTCCAGACCACTTCTCTCCTGGTTTCCTCCTGCTTCCCCTAACTACTCTGAGCCATTCCTTTCAACTTCTCCCTGAGCCTGACACATCCTCCAGGTGTAACAAGGTGGAGCTAGTCAAGCTCTCTGGCTATGATCAATCTCTTCTCAGCTGGTGTGGGGTTTGCACACCCCATCACAGCCACACCTATCGCTGCAGCCATTCAGGATTAGGGAGGTACAAAGATGGCATAAAGCCACTGCTGGGCCACCTGCAAGGCCATCGCAGAATCTGGAGCATAGTGCCTACCCTACCACATATTTCTGTTTACTGTTTCTTATTCAGTATAGGGAAGAACATATGTAAATAAAGATAAAGTCAAGGGTGTACTATGTATTCAATTACACTGAAGAAATTGCACACAACCTACCTGGAATGGCTGGGAACAAGCAGAAAAGGGCTCGGTACCAACTCCTGCTATTTGTTTCAATACATTTTCATTATTGAATTGTCATTGAATAAAACATTTATTTCCAACCTTTCTGGATGTGTCTCCCTAGCTAAGGGGTAGACTTAGCCTTTTTCCTCACTGTCTCCCCTTGTTCTAACACTTATAGCTGATCTTTCTCAGATGCATCCCAGAATCCTATGCTCCTGTTCCCAAAGGACTTGCTGTGGGAATTGGCAATGTTGTATGGGGCACACGCCTGGGATCTGGAAGAACAACCAAGTGAGCAAATCTGATTCAGCAGGCAACTGGAAACAGGGAACTACAGCGGGCTCATAATTGCTCAGGCTCCCTGCAGCAGCTAATCACTCCATTGGGACACAAAGAGGTAAAGAACAGCTTCCCTAAAGGGAAATGGATAATGTGAAGGGGGAGAGGTGGGGAGACAGACACACATTCATTTATTTTAACTTGCTCTAGTGTAAGGAGGGGGAAAAGAGCGCCTGGAGAGAGAGTCGACATACTGGTATTCTCCCCTTACATCTCTGTCTCTCTGCTACCCCTCCAGCAGCCAGCAACGAGGCTGCATGGCCTAGAGACACATAATAATGATAATATTACAGCTATCTTCAAAGTCCTATACAAACATTACCTAACCCTCACAAAACCGTCCATGGCACAGGGAAATAGTATCCCTATTTTACACATGGGGAAAGAGAGTGTTAAGGCCAAATCTGTCAAAAATGGCCTCTGATTTTGGGTATCCAAGTTGCAAAAGGTAGGGCCTGATTTTCAGGAGTGCTGAGAACCCCAATCTCTAACAAAGCCCACAGGAGCTATGGGTGTTGTGCACTTCTAAAGATCAGGACCCAAATGCCTCAAGTTAAGCAGCCAAAAATGAAAGCACTTAAAATGAAAGCTCACTTTTGAAAATGTTATCCCTAGTGACTTACCAGAGGTCACACAGTGAGTCACTGGCAGAGCCAACACAAGAACTCAGGTGTTCCTGACTTCCAGTACATATTCACTCAACCACACTGCCTTCCTCTAAGGGCTGACACAGCCCTAAAGAAAAGTATCATCATAAAGTGAAGCATGCTCAAACCTTCATAAAAATGGCCACTGTTCTGTTTGGAAAGGGCTGGGTACTGTTTCAGCAATTAGTTTAAGTTACAGTTGCGTATCTTATTATTATTATTTAGTATTTTCATTATTATTAGCTATCTGTTTTTCAGTAAGTCCCAGGGGGCCTCAACCGAGATCAAGACCCCACTGTGCTTGGTACTGTACCAACATACAATAAACACACAGTGCCTGCCTGGAGAGCTTAGAATCTCCATAAACAAGACAGACAAAGCTTGAGAGATTGTAATGCTTCTCATCTGCATTTTGAAGATGAGAAGCCAAGGCAAAGAGAGATGAAGTGACTTCCCCAAGGTCACAAAGGAAGTCTGGGGCAAAGCGAGGAGTTGAACGCAGGTCTCCTGAGTTGTACTGCAGTGCCTTAACCACAAAATCACTTTTCCTCTCAGCTAGAATGCATTATGTTCACAGGGACACTGAAAGCATTGTCCCTGTATAAATCTTTCCAGTGAACATTTGAAACTCTACATGTTTCGTTTTACAGCTGGTCAGTTGCATTTATATTTCTGCACTAGATTTTATTATTTGCAGGGCCACATAAGGCAGGCAGTGCTTCATTTCCCATTCAGACTCACCTTTGGCTATTGAAGTGTCTAGTATATTGATAACTGGGAATCAGGAGATCTGCATTCCATCCCTTTATCTGTCCTGACTTGTTATATGATCTTGAGTGAGCAACATACAGCCAAATTCTACCTTCAGTTACAGAGCACAATTAAGTTTACATGTCTCAGTTTTTCCACCTGTAAAGTATTTACTTTCTTTCTAATGCATTTTGACATCACAAATAAAAAGATGTCATTATAAAGTGCAAATTATCATCATGCTATTCTACAGAAAGGTTCCACAATGAAATTATTATTGCATACTACCAACCAGTTTATCAACCAGCAAATCACCTGTTATTAATATGCTCTAGTTGTTTACCTCTGATATTTCTTCCTTCTGCATTCACCATTGTAGTTCAGCTATGGGAGCTAGTAGTACATGACCACTATCGTACCTGTATGTATTCACAGGGTCTACCTCACAATCCATCTGAGGTTTTTCCACCACTGAAGTACCTAAGCACCCTCTATTTAGAAATTCTTTTTTGACATTGTCTCTAGAAACACACATACCCTCCCTCATATGCACAATCAACCCTATTTTCACCATATAGTATATATCCGGAGTTTATGGTAATCTTTTGGTTATTCTCACCATCACATTACAGTGCATCTAGCCCTCTTCTCCACACACACCATTCCTGATGCTCCACTTTTGATTTTAAGTGTTTCACTGGGGGGGTTCACCTATTGGTTGTTTTTATTTTCAACAGCTGTGCATATTTTTACACGACTCCATGGGAGCTGTTTCCTTATTGGATTGTTCTTCATTCTCATCAGTCCAACTTCTGACTGGTTAACTACTGTATGTTGCATTAAAGTGTCACTTGATTTCTTCTGTCCCTAGCAGATTTCACTGACTGATCTGAACATGCTTCAGCACCGGTCAACTCTCCTCAAGATTTTCTTCTTTCCTCAAATCCCCACTTTAAAGAATCCCTCCAATCCACATACATTTTCAATGCCAGCAGTCTGTTTCCCTTTTGGTTAAAGGAATGAAATTACTTACATATGAGGAGGGACTAAAAATCAATATTTAGCTAGGCAATGGCTTGTCAAAAATCCTGGAGGGTCTAGTGAAAACTGAACCTTCTCTCCTACTTGCCCTGTCCCAGAAGATGCGTTCACGTGATGACTAGTGGGCAGTTAATGTAGAACCAAGAAAAGGGAAAGCTCCCTGATTTGGGGAGGAGCAGCATTGAATCAAATAGCCTGGCTGGACTTTAAAGAGACAAAAGAACTTTGGTAACACTTGCAGCTATGCAAGCTAAGATAATGGCAACTAGGTGTAACACAGTCACCATAGGGCTCACAAAGGTTATTTTATACAACACTGGATCTCTGAGATGGTCCATGAACAACGGTGGTCACCTTAACCATTTTCTGAGGTATCAGTGATTGGCTACTGTTGGATACCTAAGTCTGGTGGACTAATAGCCTGATCCAGCATGGCAAACTTATGCTCCTATGTAAGGTGGAGGCTGTTCCTTAAGTATGGGGTCTCCTTTTCCCAAAAGGTTCACCAGTGCCTAATAGAGCTTGGGTCCCTCTTTTCTACCTTGTCTTTTCATTCGTCCATTTAATTCTTCCTGCCTAGATGACTCAGAACATGAGACTTGATAGTATTTTAGAAAAGACTAGTGTGAGGCCTTGACTTTAGGCTTTCTTGTTATTAATGTAGATTAAGTTGCTAAGACCTCTCTCCTACAGATTCGTACATCACTGTTACTAAAATGTACCATAACAACAGACTTCTCCCCAGCTCTCTCCAAGGTCTGGTCTGTACTACAGAGTTAGGTCGACACAAGGCTGCTTACATCGACCTAACTATGGAAGTGTCTACACTTAAATTTCACTCCTGTTGACGTAACTGCCCCATTAAATCAACTTAACTCTGCCTCCATGAGCAGCGTAGACTCACGGTCAATGTAGTTAAGTCAACACAGGGCCAACACGGCATTGCTTATGTTGACTGTTACTGGCTGTAAGGAGCTATCCCACAATGCCCCACACTGACAGTATAATCGATACAAGAGCTCCTACTGAGGATGTGCACCACTGACACAAGGAGCAAAGTGTAGTCCCATACAAGCGATGTAACTACTGCAACAGCTGTATGCTGACGTACGTTAGGTTGACTTAAATTTTTCAGGGTAGACATGGCCCAAGAGAGTTTCATGTCTTGTGGCATTTGACACCCTTGTATCCAGTGGCCAAATTATTTTACAGGTCTCTTAGTCATCACACATCCAGCTGTCTCTATTCTGATTGACAGAATAATCTCCTCTCTCCTTAGCCTGATTGCACAGCACACTTATGTTGCCTATGCACACAGAATGGAGACTTCCATCAGCAGTTAACCTCACATGTGTACACAGGTGGACATGGCTCTAATCCTGAAGGCCATCTGGCTGTGGACATAAGGGAGGCAGACTCACATTACCACATGCATCATCGCATAAGAGGTAGGTACTAATTATTGTCATCATCACCAAGGAACTACTGGACTTGAATGGGGCTGTTGAGGAAGGTAGCAAGAGACCAGTCAAAATAATTGGAAAGGAGTCCCTTTCTCTAACCATGCAGTGCTCACGTTCTGCACAGGGGTCAATCTAAAATTTCTCTATAGTGAGGTGTCACAGCCTCTGATCTACCTCACTTCTCCTTGCTCCCTGCCCCTACTGAGGGCAGGGATTGGGAAGAGGAGGAGAAAGGAACATGGGAAGGCACAAAAGAGAACTTCTTTTAAAAGAACTGATGGACAGATGTACCATTGAAAGTCAGGAAAAGAGGTAGGCCTGAGAGGGTGCTAGAGCTACCCAATGTCCCAAGCAATCATTCGTTTTGCAGCCAGAATGTCATTCATTTTACAAGTCCATTAATATGGGGCTTTGTGGAAGGTGGTGAAGGAAATTATTTCAGTTTTAGTCAGTTTGAGGACTGAAATATTTTACCTCACTTAGCTTCACCTACTAAATTCCAGGTGAAGGTGGGAGAGAGAAAAGTCCTGGATTTTTGTGGCACCTTGGAACAGGTGCAGTCCCATGGAAGGAGAAAAAAAACCCATCTGGATTTCGGCACTGCAGCCTCTGCTAGAATGGAGTCCTTGGGCATGTCCTATGGCAGGAGGGTTGAAATGGAACTGGAGCCCTGTGACCTCTGGAATGGATTTTGTGTATCCGCACAGCACATGAGCATATGCTGCTCTCAGGCAATCCGCGCTAAGCATTTCAGTTCACTGTATTTAGAAACCTTTAACTTTATTTATGACAGCACACAGAGCAAAAGCAATGTTAGCACTCAGGTCAGGATGGCAAAGAGTGACTTGGCATGCACTGCAGAAGCCAGCCACGGAATAGTCAGCAATAAATCTTTAAAGGATGAGAGCAAAGTGCTGCCGGCTCTTTCCCGGAAAGAACAGCCTGTCCCCTAAGTCAGCTCAGCATTGGAACCCTCCTCGCCATCATGGAACATGACAAATCACCAGCCAACGGCCAGATGGCTAAGGTCCTGCACATATCTCAGGAACTGAGAAAGTGTTGCCAAGGCGACAGCTGCTGGCCAGGTTGACAGCTGGAAACCAGACCGGTTGCTTAGCGCCCAGTGCTGGTGTCAGCCGCACATTCAAAACCCAGAACACTGCACCGGACTGATAAGACTTTTTCCCATCCTTCACACTCCGCCTTTCCCACCTGCATGACCCTAAGAATTGGGAGGAAGGAAAAATAGAATTTTCACCAATTTGTGTGCATGTGTGTGGTGACCCCTATTATATATTTTTTTCTAAACCCAGCTTCATTTCCCTAGTGTAATTAGTTCTGTTGACCTTTCAAACACACTTCCAGCCTTACAGAACTACAAATTTCAAAGCAGTAATTATTATGTAGACCGTGCTGTCATTTACAAAGTTCTTTACAGGTCCTATCTGTCTCCCTGTGCATTAAAACCATTTCAATGGTTCCCTTGCCGCCCCCCCCCCCTTTGTAAAAGATCCTTTCCCCCCACCATTAGCAGTTGCACTCACCTTTCACATTCTTCCCGTTAGCCTCAAGGGCTGCCTTTCAGGATTTTGTTGAAGATGCATAAAAAGAAACGCTAAACTATGTTGGTCCCATTATAGACTGTCACATGACAACTCTGATATACAGCATGTGTCTGTGTGAGGATATCTTGTATATATAAGATACAGATCCTACATGGAGGCAATAACCATGTGATAAATGGAGCTCAGCCATATTATCTGTACTTTCACTGGGAACTGGCAAAGTTTTCATTGCTGGTACATTTAACCTTAACCTGGAATTTCCAAGCATTTTTATGGTCATATGTTTGTTAACTGCAAAGTTATTTAGTTATTTTATGTTTAAATTAGTGAAACCTACTCATAAAAGTAACTTCTGCTTAATGAAACTGGTTGGGGTGTGTGTGTTCGTATCCAGGAATTTCCTTAGTTTTTCTAGTTAGTCCTAACATGGGCTGGGGGCACAGAAAAGGGCTTGGAGAGCCATTAGTACTCCCAAAGATGCCGAAGGCTAACATGGAAGGGATGTTCCTCCTGCAGCGACTGCCACAGCAAGGAGGGATGCACCTTGCCACAGCAGCTCCCTTGAAGACCTGAACCAAAGCCAACTGAAATCAAAAGACTTTCAACTGACTTCAATGACCTTTAGATCAGGCCCTAAGGGAGCAACTGCTGCTCCGCCCCAGGCCCAGAGACAGTTAATATTTTAACTAGCAGAGCTGGCCTTAGCATTTTGGGGTCGGACTATAAACCAGTTTTTTGCCTCCCCTCCAAATGTGGCCAGACCTTGTCCTTCATGCTGCTCACACTGGGGGCAGCAATTCTTTGGATACAGGCCCAGGGTTAATCAGCTCATTATACATACAAAGTTCGGACATAGCATGGGTGGGGGGAATCATTAGAAGTGATTGGTCCTGACAGCTTTCATGAGGAGTTTGCATCAGTATAAATCTGTTTACCTAGACTTCCATTAAAAAAAAGGTAAGCCAAGATTCTCCTTGCTAGAGCTGACAGGCCAGCTCTGGTAACACAGGCCTTGTATCTGCCCCCTCCAGTTCAGGAGTTACATTACACCTCCTCCTTTCCCTTTTTGCTACAGAGTGGTAAAGAAAGATTAGATGACATCCAGAACTCAAGTGAACAATGCCATATACAAAAATTCTTTGACCAATTCTTTTGCACTTGGCAGAAAAATTCTACCACAGACCCAGGTCTAACCTGCCAATTTTGAAGCAAATATTCCTTTGTTTGTGGATTTTTAGAGTGGAGGACAAAATTGGGTTTATAATGGAAACTTAGCTGCAAAGCTTTAGTATAGGGAGGTAACTGCCACTCCACTAAAAAGGAGATTTCTCTTTTTCCAGTAGTACTCGGTGCTCACTTCTACCTGTGGAATGTCTGGAGACACACTTTAAAGCTGTGAAATGTTTAAGCATAGGAAAGCTATCTTAGGTCATTCTTATGGATCCCTATGATGAGGTTCCCTCACCACCACAGCGCTCCCTTGAGTCAGGAAATGGTGTTGCAGAGGCTCGTCCACTCTAGCCCTCTTGGTGTCCTGGTTCTGCAGCAGTCCAAACGGCTGCTTCCGTGGCCCAGTCCTCTAGCCAGGTCAGCTTTCAGCCTATTACACCACCTTCGGAGATGTCAATCCCTCTTCCTGCACTGCAGAGATGATTCTTGACTTCTCTCGAGGAGTTGGAGATGTTACTTACGCCACAGAGTGTATGCAAAACTATTTTAGCCCACAAAAGCTTATGCCCAAAGAATTGTGTTAGTCTCGAAGGTGCCACAAGGACTCCTCATTCTTTTTGCTGATATAGACTAACACGGCTACCACTCTGAAACCTATTTTCTGTCCGTAAGGATGTGTTCGGCTGTGGAACGTGCCAAAAGAAAGTGGCGGAAACCCCAGTGCTTAGGAAAATCTTAAACTGGACAAAATACTAGACAATGCCCTGGAGGGAACAATCTGGTGCTGGCTGGGATATCTTAGAGGCCTTTCCCAAATCTAATATCCAAGAAACAGAGAGAAGTGGAATTTAACAATGGCATGGATTGGGTTCTTGTGACAGTGAGAGGGGAATGGCAGCACTGGCTGAAAACAGGTACATTATAGGCAGGAAGAGACCTTTTCCCTTGCCCCAACTCTGCCTCTTCTGACTGGCTGTGCTCCTTGCTATTCCAGTGCTGCTCCCCAGTGCAGCATCTGCATTTTCATCTGGTCCAGCAGCACCTCCTGCTGCTCCAGTCCTGTGCACTCTGAGCAGAGACTGATGGGTTGCACTGTGGTGTCTGTAATGAGAGATTTCTGCTACGGCTGAGAGCAGCACACTCACTTTGCCTGTGTTCTAACCTCAGAATTAGTGGTTGGGCTAAGTCAGCCTAGAGAGGCTGCGCAGGCTGGCAGCCAATCATGAAGGGCCCAAGAGGAGCCAATCAGGGCCAGGCTGGGCTCTAGATAAAGGCTGCCTAGCAGAGCAGCAGGCAGTCTCTCCCTGACCAGTGAGGGAGAAGGACTGTCTCCTGAGCCAAGGAGACAGGCACCTTGGACAGTGCAGTGCTGGGGAGGCTCAGGGAGCAGAAGAGGGCTTCAGCCCACTACCTGCCAGGCTGCAGGCCCTGAGAAGGGCTCAGAAAGTGCAAGGGGCCGGAGGGGAAGCAGCCCAGGGATAGTGGTTGGACAAGGGGAGTGAAGGAGGACAGGGAGGCTGCCACTAGAGGCTCGCTGGGTCGAGGCCTAGACTAGTGGGTGGTCCGTGGCCCTTCTCTTCCCCCTTGTACCACACCTGGTTGTGGAGGAGTGGCCAGAACAGACTGCAACCAGCCCTTGAAGAGAGGGGCTAGACCAGGGGTCTCAAACATGTGGGCCGCATGCAGCCCACCAAGCCCTTCCCTGTGGCCCGCGATGCTCTCCCTGCCCCCCCGTCCCCCTGCCAAGCTCCCCTGCAGCCCCTGGCCAAGCTCCCTGAGGCCCCCCCATCTCCCTGCCAAGCTCCCGTGCCCCCTCACCCCTCCCCTCCCCCAAGCTCCCCGCAGCCCCCCCCATGTGCTTCTCTCCCACGCTGCTGCTTCCTTTTGCTCCGCTTACCGCCAGGCAATTCTCTGGCAGCTTAGCTGTTTCTGGGAGGGAGGAGCCAGGAGTGGGAAGCCTCCTGCATAGGGGAGGATGGGGAAAAAGGGGCAGGGATTTGGGGAAGGGGTTGAACTAGGGCAGGGAGGGGGCGGAGTTGGGGCGGAACTTTGTGGAAGGGGTTTGAAGAGGACAGGGAAGGGATTTGACGAGACGGAGCAAGAGTGAAGTGGAGTGTGAGTGCAGCCCCGTCCAGAAGGGTGCTTTAATAGAAGTAAATCTAAGTTCCTATTTGGTCCTTTGAGTGAGGTGCATTATTAAGTGAATATATTTTATTAAAACTGCTTGGAAATGACTTCATAAAAAAAAAAAAACATTCATGGAAGAAAAGAGTTTTCCAAGACAAATGGGAGAATTTATATTTTTTCACAGAGGTAAAAGATAAAATTCAATGCCTTATTTGTCAATAAACGATTGCTGTTCCCAAGGAGTATAATGTGCATTGGCACTACGACTCGATGCACCGTGAAAAATATTTTTTACTATACTTTTGTATTGTTGTATGTGTAACTCTGAGGCTGAGTATGAGTCTCAGATTTGTTAGGTGATGGAGTAGTTCACCTAAGGCAGGGGTCTCAAACACGTGACCCACGGGGTTATTTTCTGTGGCCAGCCAAGCTCCCCATGCCCCTTCTCTCCCCCGACTTAATTTCCTGCAGCCGCCAAGCTCCCTGCGTCTCCGCCGCCTCCTTGCCTACCTCCAGGCACTCAGCAGTTTCCAGGAGGAAGGGGAGAAGAGCGGGGAGCTGTGTGCTCAGGGGAGGAGGTGGGGCAGGGGTGGGACCTCATGGAAGGGGTGGGTGGGGGTGGAGCCAAGGGCAGCGAGGGGAGCGTGTCAGTGATGCAGCCCTTGGGCCAATGAACTAGTCCTCATGTGGCCCTCGGAGTTTGAGAACCCCGGGCTAGACTGAGGGGTTGTGGTTGGCTGCTGCGGCCAGAGCCGTTAACCCCCGCCTCCCCGAAGAGGGTGAGCGTGGACAAGGTGGCACTGCCAAAGGTCAGTGCCCTGAAGCAGGCACTGCCGAGCAGGGAGCAACGTGGGTCCGGATATCAGCAGGAAGCAGAGACGGACGGGACACCACCGGCAGAGGACGCTCCCGGACTGTTAAGAGCCAATTCCAGGACTGAACCAGCGGGAAGTGCTGTGGTGATGAGTCCCAACCCATCACAGAGCTCAAGTATTTGAGCTGTCTTTCCTTTCGATGAAAGTTACTTTGTTCTAAAAATATGCATTTGTTTTATTGGGGGGTTGTTAATCCTGATGCTCAGCAGGGGTACCCAGTATTCATGGACCCTCAAATCTTTTATCAAAGAAAAGGCGCTGGGTTTGGTTTTCTAAGTGATTCTTTTATAATAAATATTATCCTGTCAGGGTTGGTAAACAAGCCACATTTGGGTGAAATCTAACTCAATCTGCTTCCCGTTGCTCTTTAAAACAGAAATTCAGAGAAGGCCTCTACGCTGAGGAAAAAAATGGATTTGGTTTATTTTAGGAGCACAGGCTGAGCTTGGGTTTTCTCTGAAATATGAAATATCCCTTGATTGTGCAAATGCATCCTGATGGTGTCTTTGTGTTCTTGTCACTCCTGATTTATGGGGCCTTTTCTCCACTCAGAAGAATTTGCATTTCAATTTCCATTACTCGTACTTCTCCCTGCAGCGCTCCAACCCTGAAAGCAAGCATGCACTGCTCTGCCCCAACTGGAGTCCCAGATGGTACTGCCCATGCAGCCCTGCGCTGCCATCAGGACAATAACAGAGTCCCTGGCTGGCATTGGCAGGGCACTGCTGAGAGGAAGCTTACACGGCTGGAATCTCAGGTGGCATGTTAATTCTCTTCCACATTACATTCAGGAAGTTTGGCATGTTCTGTCTTGCTCCCCCCTCCTCCCCCAATTCCTGCATGGAAATGGCTTATGGGCAAGCAGTGAGATCTGGTGTATCTTGTGTGGCTCTCTGCATGGGACCTTTCTCCTTCATCTTACCACCACGCCCCGTCTCCTTGATGGCAGCCACAAGCAGGAAAAGCAGACTCTGGTATGTGCAGGCTTGTCTTGTTCCCAGCAGGTGACTCACCTATCTGCCTTCTCCATTCACAGAAACAGTCACACACAATGATGTGCTCATCCTTGCTTTATTTCCTGCCGTGACATCTCCCCTGTAACAGTATGAACTTATGATCAAATATTTTGTATTTAAAATATACCGAAGGAGTGAAGAGAAGGCTTTGAAGAACAAAGAACCCATACATTCAAGAGAGATTATAAAAGCTCAAAAAAAATTATTTAGCTTTGGAAATGGAGGAGGAGTGGCCAGGAGTTTTATAGGTTTTTAAAGGTTTACTTGTTGTGAAATGAGACAAGTCTCTGACCATTTCCTACTGGGAAAGGTGTCCTCATCCCATAGACCAACCCTAGCACTGGCATAACAGATCCCTTCAAAACCAAAGGCCCAGACAAGCCAAGTAGTGAATGGGACACTGACACTGAACAATCTGAGGTGAATTCTTCCAGGTCAGGATTAAGACAAGAGGCCAGTGTGGTGGGAAGCTTGTGCTGCTACCATCCTTGGTGTACGTGCCCTGAGACTGAAAGAGACATTATATTTTATTTCTTCAGCTTCTTACGCCCATCATGCACATGTCCATCACGGACATATCTGAGCATCTTCCAGGAATGCATTAAGCAACGCTTTTCAAAACTGTCGGTCCAGCACCTATTGTCAGAACAAAGATTTCACTGAACTCGGGGATATGTTTGTGTAAATATCCAGGCCAAAGATGACTCCTCAACATTGGGAGTTGAAGATCCTGCCACGTGCCATTGGAAAGGTCATATTTTCCCTAAGCATTTGGATATTCTTCACCTTGAATGGGGAATGCTGTTCCTGCTGGCTCAGGCACTTCCATGGCCAGCTGAAGCTCTGAAGCTGTAGGGAGCTGAACTACTGTTATTTACATCAGAGCTAGAGCCCATTAAAAAATGGAATTTCCATTCTGCAGGAAATTCCAATGTTTCATTTCGTTCTGATTTGGGACAAAAAGTTGAAATAAAATATTTTGCATATTTAAATATTCCAAAATTATTTCATTTCGATAAGGTTGAAATGTTTCATTAATTTCTCATTGAAAGTTTTGATGAAATCTGAGTGTTTCTGTGAAACATTTTGATTTTTTCAAATAACTTTTTTCTGACCAATCTACTCAGACCGTAGACCCTTCCACAATAGACATCTCAGATCTACTTATGATAAATAGATGTATTATGATGTTATCTGGGTTATGTCCCTCTTTCTCTGTTGCTTTCCTTCTTTGTTCGCTGAGGTTCATGCGGAGCACTGTAAGTTACAGTGGCTTACATTACCTACTCTTCTCTCACCTCCCATGCTAAAGGGAGATGACAAAGACTGTGCAAGATGCAAAGAACAATGTAACCAGATTAATCTGTGAAAGGGAAATTCCAACATCCTGTTTCCTGCAGCAAGGGGGAGACACAATCTTTCACTTCTGGATTAGGGAACTGACCCAACACATGGGAAAAATCACAGCAATCCCCCGCTATTCCATTCACCAGGCATTCACTAATCCCTTCCTCTTCCCCTGTCAGCAGGTTTGATCTTCCTTCAAGGGAGCAGCTAGTTTGAAGAATGTTGAGGATTGGCGTGGGGAGGGGCAGAGAGGATATGTACACAGGTTTTCCGCAAGCCCAAGTCAACTCATTCTAGTGATGTCTCAGCCCTGGCACATTCCACACAGCAGGAAGAGGCGGGAATGTGAAAACATACAGCAGGAAAAGGGGAAAGTACAGGGAGTGATGCTGGGCAGGCTTGAGGTACAGTATCAGAGCTGTGTGTGGAGAGCCCAGGAACAGAATATCAGGGAATGACTAAGATTTATTGGCACAGTGATGTGGGAATTGCAGGACTGGACTAACCACAGGTGCTGCTGATCCTAAATGAAGTGCATTGGAAAAAACTGTTAAGGAGGTGGGCACAGGAGTGAAACAAGGAGGAGGAATGCAGGTTAGAGCTATATGGGTAATGCTAGCATTGGGACAGCAAGAGGCTTTATAGGTCATCTTTGCATTGCACAGGCAGCACTTGTATGGGAGAGAAGGCTGAGGGTTCTGGGAAACTAGCACAGGCCCTTCCTCACAGTATTTCTGTCTCCAACTCTCACTTTCACAAGCAGTAAATGCAGCAGTTAAAATTTAAAACATTTGGTTGATAAAGCCCAGCTAAGAAAACACACAGTCTCAACATCTCACACTGGCTCATAGAAATCAGGGATGGGAAAGCCCTATCAGGTCATAGCTTGTATATTCTCCCAAACAATGGTAGGATGGCTATACACTGTAATCTGCATTGCTTTCTACCTTTGTCTATCTTTATGTCTCAGACAGTGCTGCTTTCTAAATGAATTGGAATTTAGGGATACAATAGGAATGACAGAAACTTGGTGAGACAAGGTGGGTGAGGTGACATCATCATCACCAACAAGGCCCAGGAAAAGATCATCCTTGTCAACATCACGATCTCCTTTGAGAAAAGGACCCTGGTCTTTCACAAAACCCGAGCTCATAGGCTAGAAAAGTACGCTCCCCTGGCCAACAACCTGAGAGCAAAGGGCTACGAGGTGCAGATGGATGCCCTGATCTTCGGAGCCCCGAGGGCCTGGGACCCCTGCAACGAGCATCTGCTGCGGACCTGCGGGATTGGTCGATGCTATGCACGGCTCTTGCGGCACCTCATGGTCTCAGTCACCACCTGATTGTCCAGGCAGGAGTCCTGCTGCCGAATTGCTGTTGACAACTTTAGTGGCGTTGAGCTACCACCGAACTGCTGCAGAGACGGGCAATTCGCCACCCCTGCAAAGGCTGCTACCCTAGGCAGCCACCTAGGTCACCCATTGGCTAGCGCTGGCCCTGGGTCCAGGGACATCTACATCAAACACATCACAGGCCACCGACAGTACCAGGAGGCATGAGCCAAAGCAACATCGTGCATCGACTACAAGAAAGAGACCAAGAGACTTTGTCCGTTGGACCATATGAACTGGAACCATAAACTCCCTGAATGTTAAATCTCACCAAATGAGGGTGAATCCATCCTATTCGTATCCACCCATTATACTCTACACCTGAACACAGCCCTAATATGCACAACATACCCTCATAGCTCAATGTCTGTACTTCGACCCGTTAACCCAATCGGGGCTACTGCAGATTATATATTCCTTACACCATCTGATCTTAAACTGAACCTCTCACCCCTTGATAATCTGTATGTTATTCCCTGATAACCAGAAACTTCTACGCTTAAACTCTGTATCATTTGTTTTTTAAAACATCATCTTAATAAATTTTTAAATCTTTTATTAGACCAACTTCTGTTGGTGAAAGACAAGCTTCTGATCTTGCAAAGAGCTCCTCAGATTAAGCATAAAGTGTTAACACATTACAAAAGACCATTTAAGGTAAAGTGGCCTATTAACACTTCTGCAGTTATGGACAAAAAAGGGAGGTTAAACCATAAATCCAGTGTCTTTACTGAGTCCATGATGTTCAGTAGCTAGCAAAGATCTGATTTAAATTCCCACTCTCTGAATCATCTTTTGAAGGTGTGCAGGTTTCCTCTGAGGGCACAGACTGAGAAGTCAGATATTGAGTGATCATTTTGTGAAAAGTTGGTGGAATGACAAAGACCGGTGGGATATTGTAATATCTGGCTGCAAATTATACAGGAAAGACAGATGAGGCCAAAAGTAGTGCTGCATCTTAAAAGATTCCATTGAATCTAGTGAGATGAAAAAATTCTGAGTGAAAAAGACAACACAGTTGAATCTATAGGGATCCCAATCCCAAGTTATAAGAATGTAAATATAGGCCCAAACTCCAGATCAAGAAAAGGAAATTGAATGCAGAATTATGAAAGAAATCAAAGCAGCAGTAAAATTTAACTAAAAAACATAATGAGTTGAACTACCCATCTATAAACGCTCAAATGGCATGACCATTTTTCAACACTTTAAATTACTGCTTCTTAGAACAGTTAATTCTGCAGCACAGAAGAAAAACTGTTCTCGACTTCATCTGAAGTAACACACAGGAGCAAATTCAAGAAGTGACAGTAAGTGAGCTACTATTTAATAGGGTCCACAGCATAATTAGGTTCAATGTACAAGTGGCAGATCCAGTACTACAAAGTGACACTAAACTTTAGTAAGGGAGATTTCATTAACAAAAAAAAAAGGTAGTCAAAAAGGCCCTAAAGTTAAAAGGAAAGGAAGTAAAATCCCTAAAGGTGGCATGGATGATGCTAAGAAAACAATAATAGAGTCTCAAAAGACATGCAGACTGCTGAGCAAAAAGAAGGAAGCCAATATGGTTAAATGGCACACTTTGATAGACTATTCAAGCCAAACAGAAATCCATCTACATTTAAAACTGGACCCTAGAGAAGCCAATAAACAGGAAAATAAATGACAGCTGGTAGTAAGAAAAAGTGAAATGAGGAGGGCCAAAAAGACATTCAAAGAGCAAATAGCTAATGGTGTAAAAGCGAGAGAGTCTTTAAGTCCGTCAGAAGCAGAAAGCCTTGTGCTGAGGTGCATACCCCACATGCATAGGTGCTGACTTTTGGTTTTGCCGGTGGGTGCCTCATCCTGGCCCCACCCCCTTCCTCAAGGCCTCGCCCTCACTCTCCCCCACTCCACCTCTTCCTGCCCCCACTCTGCTCCTTCCCCTTAGGCCCTCTCCCCTGAGCATCTCCTGCCCACTGCTCATTCCTTTCTGCCCCCTCCTGCCTTGAAGGCTAGGTGTGTGTGTTTGGGGGGAGCTGGCAATTTTCAGCATATTTATCATTGGCATCTTAACAATGTAATCAATATTAAAAGAGTAATGAAATATATTATTACATTAGCATGAATTACAGTATATTAAAATCATACACTCAGCTACAAGCTGTTTTCACTAACATCCCAGTGTAACTTCCCAGATACTACATTCGCTCTGAGCTTCACATCTGCTTTAGGGCCTGTCTGGGAGCTGAGGGCCACTGATGACTGTGCGAAGATGGATGGGAGGGACAAGCAGTGGAGAGTCTTTCCCCTTTCCCTTCCTCCTCTCCCTGCCCTTTCCCTTTCTCTTGTTTCTTTTCTAAGTCCTTGCTCCCCTTCCTGATGTTTCCCCCTTCTTGCTTCCCACCCATGTCCCTTTTCCCATCTCTCTCTGCTCCCCACCTCCTGGCAGCTCTGTCTAGCGGCTGCTCCCACCCACCCACTCCAAGTGACAGAGAAAGTTTCCCCTCTTTGGTTGGGAAGGTTGCCTAGTGGTTAAGGCACAGGTCTCAGGTGTTCTGGGTTTGATTCTCTGCTCTGCCACAGACTCCTTGCTTAGCCTTGGGAAAGTCACTTCACCTTTGTGCCCTAGATCCCATCTGCCAAATGGGGCCAATACTGACCCTGCCTCCTAGGCTAAATCCATTCATGGTTGTGTGATGATGGGGGAAATGGATTTACCAATGTGGGTAGATTTGGGCCGAACTTCACCACAATCAGAGTGAGAGCCAGCTCCATGCAGGGAGGACGGGAGAGAGAGGGGCTTCAGCCCTGCAACTTCTGCCACTAGTGTGGCTGGGGCTCCTGAGCTGGGGACTTCAGCCCCACATCTTCTGCCAGGGTCCAGGGCTTCTCTTCCCCGACCCCAGCTTGACTCTTCCCCACCCCCGCCCCCCTAGTGCAGCTCCTGATGGGGTCCGAGGTTTCTCCTCTCACCATCCCTGCCCAGCACGGCTCCTGCTGGGGTTCGGGGATTCTCCTCCCCCGCTCTAGCTCGGCTTCTCTCCCCCATCCCCTTCCCCCCAGTGCAGCTCCTGCCAGGGTCCAGGGCTTCTCCTCCCCCTAATCCACCATTGCACCAACCCTAGCCTAGCTGGGCTCCCTTGGGTCACCTGATGCCTGCTGGGGCCGGAGTTGAGCCTGACTGGCAGGGAGCAACCATACACGTGGATGCCATGGCCATCAGCCCAAGAGGTGTGAGGCAGCCCTAGGTGAGCAGGAGCTGACTGTGCTGCTGCTGATAGCCCCGCACTCACACCCACGCCTAATCCTAAGGGAGGGAGGGGTGTGTGTGTGAGTGTGAGTGTGTGTGAGAGAGAGAGAGAGAGAGAGAGAGAGACTCACTCAGCCCCTGTGAGAGCAGGGAGGCAGGAAACAGTCGATCTGAGCCTGCCCGCCAAACAGCTGATCACAGCTGCGTACAGGCTACCCATGGGAACCAGCTCATCTGCCGAGGCACCCACAAATCAGTTGATCCCTGGCTGCCAACAGCTGGTCATCCCAGTGGGTGCTGAGCACCCCTTATTTTTCCTCTGGGTTCTCCAGCCCTGGAGCACACACAGAGTCGGTGCCTATGCACACATGGGCCCTGAAAGGGTTAACGTGGGCCTGAGGGGCCAGTTAAGGTACTTGGCTGCAGCCTGGAAGGAGAGCCAGGCTCAGCTGGAATAGGATGGATTATAAAGCCAGGACGTTTCCAGCAGAAGGGGGCTGCAGGGAGAGAGTCTGCAGTCACACTCTAATGCAGAGAGGAGAGGCGGTGAAAACCCAAGAGAGAGAATAAGCCTTGGTATTCTAACACTAGAAGAAGGGTCAACCCAAGGGGAGTTGTGGGGAAAGGAAGCCTGAGAAAATTAGGTAGGAAAAAGCCCAGGGAAAGAGCAGCAAGGGGTAGGACTGTGCAGACCTTGGCTGCTTGTTATAGGGTCCCTGGGCTGGAACTCAGTGTAGAGGGCAGGCCTGAGTTCCCCTACCAGCCACTGGGAAATTGCATAGGAACAGTGGAAATGCGAACTGGACAGCTGGTCCCGAGTGACTGTCATCCCAGAAAGGGAGAACTATAGTGACCTAGACAAAGGACCAAGCCGGAGCACCCTGAGTCACAGAGACTGAGAGAGAGATGACAGAGCGTGCAGCGAAGGGAGTGTTGGACCTGGAAGGAGCCGATCCCCAGAGCAGCCAGGAGGAGGCGCCCTTAGCAGTGAGTGAATCCCTTCACATCTGCAAAAGAATTGGTGGATCCACTGGGTCATCATGGGTTAAAGAGAGCAACTAAGAAAGATGAGGGTAATGCTGAGAAGCTAAACTATTTTTGTACCAGTCTTCACCACAGAGAATATTGGGGAGATATCTACCCGGGTCCTGTTTTTCCCTGATAACAGAGATGAGTTACTCTTGGAGGTTGAGGTGACATAGATAGTGTGCTGGAGCAAAGAGAACTTAAAAAGCAATAAGTCACCAGGGCCAGGCTATATACATCCTAGAGTTCTGAAGGAACTTAGTAGGAAGTAGCTGAGCTACAAGCAATCTCTCAGAGCCACAACACAGAAGCAGCCTGGTGTAATGATCTCGTCTTCTTCTGCTGAGGGATTCTTTTCTCTCTTTGTTCTCCTTTGCTAGTGCAACCTTAACCACTGCATCATCCCGTCCTCCCAGAGATCAGTGCAGTTGTCTCTTGCTGCTGCTCTGTAGAGGTCATCTCTGGTTTCTCTCTTGTTGCAGTTCTACTGCTCTGTCTGCTTCTGGGGATAACTCCACTTTTGTACCAGTAACTTCGTCAATACCCCTGCTTCCTGCGGTGGTCTAAAGCATCTGGTGCTGGCCACTATAATAGACTAGGACCTCAGGTCTCATCCTATGTGACAACTCCTATGTTCTGCCTCAGTTCAACACTTGACCCACTGTTCTTTTCATAGAAACACCAAAGTTAGAAGCAGAAAAGGCCTATTATACTGTACAGTCAATTTCCCTGGGGCCAGTGCACGGCACATTTTCTTGTTTTAAATGTCACAAGCAGTGGAATTTCCACCAGCAGGACACATCTCATAACCAGAAAGTGCATTAGACTATTTAGCCAAAATCTTCCTTTTATTTCATCTCTTTACTCTTTTACAAGTCCCTAGCCGTTGTTCTATTTTAAATAAATCTTCTCCCTCTTTGAGGTCACCTTTTGTACTGTAGGTTCTTACAGTTCAAGTCTCTGAATATAAATTGCAAAATCTTCCTCTTGTTCATTAAACTGAAAACTGTCCATACTGCCATATATAGCCATTTTATCTTTTCTCTCTTTCTCCTCTTCTTTTTTTTAAAATCTCATACCCGGGGCCAGTTTTCTGTTATGTTCACAGCATAGACACAGAAGTTCAATAAAAACAAATACTCTTTCTGGAAGGTTGCAACTAGGACTGGCCCACAACATTTTGGCATCTGAAGCAAGGAGCTCAAATGATGCCCCCAAGCCTCCTCGCTTGGACCAAAACTTTGAAAGGTCTCGTGCTCTCCTTCCTCGATCACAACACTCCACCATCTCTGTGCATCTAGGGCAGAGAGAATACATATGTGCCAGCTGCAGACACAATTTTCTACACTCTGGGTCCTAGTGGTGCCTCCCACCCCACAGCCTGGCACCTGAGGTGGCCGCTTCAGTGTGCCTCATGGTAAGGCCAGCCCTGATTGCATTGTAATACTACTTTATTTCTTACAATTCAGAAGGATAATTCCCGAAAACACAGAGAACAGGCTGTTCCTCAAGCAGAAAGGCACAACTCTCTCCCACCTTGCTTGCTGTCTCTTGTTCCCAGGCATTTCTTTACAGAGCCCCCTCACCTGTAAGCAGGACCAAGAACACCCCACTCCCACCCCCACCTCTTAAAGAGAAAGCATGCAATTCCAACAGTCCTCAGTACTCCACAACCTTGTTCCCTGCTAGTTGTTGCTAAACCAAGCCATCCGTATTCAATTTTCCTTAAAAAAATAAAAATCAATCCTTCAAGCCCTCTGAGCATTTTCACTTCTCTGAACTCCCTCCAGCTTGTCTCACTCTTTCTGATAATGAGAAGTGCACAGCTGAACACAATCTTTCAAGTGTGGTGGCATCAGCCCTGTGTGGAGACAGACTTACCTCCCAGCTCTGTGATATGTCTCTATGTGTACAGCTCAAAATTGCACTAAGCTTCTCTTTTGACATATTGCTTAGCAACCCCATGTCTAACTTATGTCCATTAGTACCTACCGGTCTCTTTCAGCATTAGCAAGACATCTAAAGTGCTTTGAGATAGGTAGATGGAAAGCGTTATAGAGCGGATAAGTATTAATTATTACTCTTTCCCAGGATTCGCCCTCCCACTGAATGTCTGTGTCAAAATCCTCATCTAAACCTTCACATCTTCTTGCCTTGACTTCCTTCTCTGTTGCTTCCTCCAGATTTCAGAACGTTGCTCCGCAACTCTTCCCATAGTCAGAGAATAGCCACCACATCACTCTTGCATTCAGACAACAACTCTGCCTTGCCTTTCATTTTATAATCCAGTTCAAAGTTTCCCTATGGTTTAGACTTGCGCTCTCATCACTTTTCTACCCATTTCTGATGATAAAGATGAGGCACTACCAGAGATTGAGGTGTCGGAAGAAGAGGTGATGGAACACACTGATAAATTAAAAATCAGTAAGTCACCAAGCCCAAGTGGTATACATCCAAGAGGTCTGAAGGAGCTTAGAATGAAGTGGCTCAGCTGCTAACAAAACCAAGCAATCTCTCACTAACAACTACAGTACCAGAGGATTGCAGAGCAGCAAATTTTGCACCTATGTTTAGAAAAGTCTCTAGAAGAGATCCAGGGAATTATAGACCAGTAGGCCTTACATTTGTCCCTGGCAAACTGGCTGAATTGCTAACTGAACACAGAAAAACAAAAGATCAGGAAGATCATGATTCTGCAAAGGAAAATTGTCTCTCACTAATCTTAGAATTCTTTAAATGTGTCAAAATAGGAGATAAAGGAAAACAGGTTGATGTAATTTTTGTATGTTTCCAAAAAGCTTTTGAAAAGCTCCCCCACAAAAGGCTAGTTACCCAATCTGAAAAAGGATATTGCAGAATTAAAGGGGGTTCAGATAATGGCAATGAGAATTATCCTGGGCCTGAAAAAGAGATGAATGGCAAGAGAAGGGAAAGATTGGGACTGTTCCCTTTAGCAAGGAGATAAATAAAATGGGACAAGATGACAGAAGTCTATGAAACAATGACTGGCATCGAGGAGTTAGAGCAGAGCTTCCGCTCATGCTCTCTCATCACACAAGAGCAAGGAGACATGCAATATTGTTAAAAGGTGGCAAAATCAATATGCTTTTTCACACCGCGTGTATTTAAACTGTCGGACCTGTTACAACAGGCTATCATTGAGGCCAAAAACACAGCAAGATTCAACAAGGGGTTGGACATTTATACGTACAAGCGGATTATCCAGAGATAGAGCAGTTAATACTAACTCGTTTTAGAAGGGATATATCTGGTGTTGGTGACTGTTGGAAACAGGATACTGGCCTATATGGGACATGGGTCTGACTGAGCATGGCAATTCCCCCTTCCTATATTCCCGCTCCAACTCATTTAATGGGGAGTAGGGGTACAGGCTTCCCTCTACAGCCCTTCCAATGTGCCCCAGCACTGACCTGGAAGGACCACGCCTGGAGCAGGGAAGGCAGTTCAGTTCTACAACCGTTAAAAATCTCAGCTGAAAATGCCTCTCTCTCTCTCCTGCTTTCTGCCTGTTCATTTCCCCTCCCCTTGCTATTATTAAATTTTGCATTTGTGTTATTCCAAGTAACTCAGTCTCCTGTATTTTGGAAATACAACTATTATGACAGATACTAAATAAAATGGCATCTTATTATATATCTGACAAACTGTGCTTGTAATGAGGTGGGAGAGAGTGTGCATGTGATGGGGGAAATACTAGCGGGGGAAGCAAGAGAGGGTGTTTGGACAGATTGGAGTGGTTTTGGAGCCACAGCTTATATCACTTCAATGTGAAATCCCCAGAGAGATCCTCTAGGCTGACGGGACATGGGCATCACAGCAGCTTGGTCATTTCTGTCACATGCAGAATTTTGTGCCAGTGAAGGAAAAGCACAGATGTATGATGCAGAACAACTCCCCCCACCCCACCCATTTCCCTCTTTTCCCACTTCCAGGGAAACGGCCTTTAGCACTTGTGGCTCTTGGCAGTTCTCACTGGCTTCCGTTACGCATTTCAGAAAGAGGGCTCAGTGCAAAAACTATAAAACTATTTTACTGTCTCCTGCTTTGAGTAGGCGAAAGATTTTACTGCGCACAGGTGTGCGTGATTAATTAAAAGCAAGTGGCCATGCCCAGAAAGCAGTACTTCAACTGTTGTAAATAGCTGGCATTAAAAATAATCATGTGCAGTTAGCAAGTCACAGAGGAAGGTGTGTGTGTAATGCTTCCACCAACATCGTGCATACAATGCAGCTCCACAAAGACACATAACACTGCTCTACAGCCAAAATGCTTCTGAAATAAATGTAGTCAAACTTTACTAATTCTGGGTCACTGAGAACGAAACTGATGCTTAAAATTGTTGATTGGCTCTAGTTTTCAAAATATGCTATTGGGTCAGTATATATGACCCTTGACGTGGGAATGGCGGAGGATAAGTGAGTTATAAAGGGAAGGGATCTCAATTTAAACCAGAAATGACTAAAATACATCTTTGACTGGATCTATGAATAAATCTATGACTGGGTTTGGACAGTACTTGCTTTTTAGGCAAAACAATGGATGATGCAATCTGAAGCTGGTATTGCGTCATACATGATATGAATTGCATCATGTTATTCCTAGAAGTCATGGATGATGCAATCATAACGAAGCTTACATCACTCTGCTGAACAAATTGCCCTATATCAGCTCTAGAAATCATACAGTGTCGTGCTCTCTTATTTGTCAGTGTTTGATTTTGCAAAGGGACACATTTCTGTTTAGCCAAAATGAGCAGAGATGCCTCGTACTTGTGTGAACAGTGCAGATAACTTCTGCTATGTTTGTGGTGAAGTGACTTTTGCATCACAAAAGCGCAGTATAACCACTATGGTTAAGAAAGCCTCTCACCTTTATTTTGGCTGCAAAATTGGAGATCAGGACAAGAGGTGGGCCCCACACATATGCTGCAACACTTGTGCAACAAATCTTTGCCAGTGGTTGAACAGGAAAAGGAAATCTATGCCTTTTGCAGTGCCAATGATTTGGAGAGAGCCAACAGATCATACCAGCAATTGTTACTTCTGCATGGTGCCTTCACTTGGAAAAGGTGTCTCGAAGAAAAAGTGGACTGTGCATTATCCAAACATTCCATCAGCTATACGCCCAATACCCCACGGAGAAGGACTGCCAGTTCCTGATGCACCAGAATCATTCTCACTTGAGTCAGACGAGGAAGAGGATGAAACTTCTGGTCCTGAACCATCAATGTCACAGGATCCACATTTTCTCCCATCCTCCTCCTCTGAACCACACCTCATAACACAAGCTGAACTGAATGACCTTGTCAGGGATTTGGAACTACCCAAGAGTAAGGCAGAGCTGTTGGGCTCCAGACTACAGCAGTGGAATCTCCTGGCAGGTGATGTTAGGGTTTCCATGTTCCGTGACCGTCAAAAGGATCTTGTTCCATTCTTCTTCATGGAAGGTGATCTTGTAGCCTGCAACAACATCAATGGTGTGATGGCAGCCCTCATCATTGTTCACGATACAGATGAGTGGAGACTCTTCATTGATTCATCGAAGATGAGTCTTAAAGCTGTTTTGCTGCATAATGGCAATGTTTTGCCATCAATTCCAGTTGGTCATGCAGTCCATCTGAAGGAAACCTATGACAACATGAAACAACTTTTGAGGTGCATAAACTATGACCAACATCAGTGGCAGCTTTGTGGCGATTTGAAGGTTGTTGCGCTCTTGCTTGGTCTGCAGACTGGATACACAAAGTACTGCTGTTTTCTCTGCGAATGGGATAGTCGTGCAAGAGATTCCCACTACATCAAGAAAGATTGGCCACTCCGACAGTCATTGGAGCCTGGGAGGAAAAGTGTTCAGCATCCACCGCTTGTTGAATCAAGGAAGATTGTGTTACCACCCTTACACATCAAGCTGGGTCTGATGAAGAACTTTGTCAAGGCCATTGACAAAACACAAGCAGCTTTCAAGTACCTTCATGGAAAATTTCCAAGGTTAAGTGAAGCTAAGATAAAGGAAGGTGTCTTTGTCGGTCCTCAGATTCGTGAACTTCTTCGAGATGATGCATTTGACCATGCACTGCGTGGCAAGGAAAAGACGGCATGGAAAGCCTTCCAGGCAGTGGCAATACATTTTCTCGGAAACAACAAGGCAGACAACTACAGGTTGTTGGTGGAAAACCTCCTCAAGGCATACAAAAGCCTTGGTTGCAACATGTCACTAAAGATACATTTTTTGCACTCTCATCTAGATTTTTTTCCACCGAACTGCGGAGCAGGGAGTGACGAGCACGGCGAGCGATTTCACCAGGACATTGCAACAATGGAGAAACGCTATCAGGGCAAATGGAGCCCATCAATGCTTGCAGACTATTGCTGGACAGTGACAAGAGATGCTCCATTTAATGAATACAAGAGACAAGCCAAGAAGCGCAGAGTAGACACTGAATAGGACTAAACTATGTATATAATAGTTTTTTGCCTTTTGTTTCATAATACATTTTATTTATATAACCCTTTTGCTGATTTTTAAAGTGTTACATAAACAGGACAGGTGAAATATTATCATGTAAAGCAACCATAAACACATGAAAAGACCTAGGTTTACAATTTATGATTAAAACTCTACTATCTACACAATATACATAGACATAAAATGTAAAAACTTAAATATCTTAGAAACAGTAGCCAATCAGTTGTTTTAATTGTCATATTTGAATTCAGCACATCAAAATACATAATAAATATCACATTTTATCTCTGAAGCAGACGACTTCTAAAAAATTGTAGACCAGTGTACTCTCCCTTCTTGTCGAGGTGCCAGGTGAATCTCCATTTGTGTTGGACATGCAGTTCTCCTTCTCCACAGTTTAGGAGCTGGGGAAGACGGCGCAGGAAGGAGAATGCCTGAAGCTGAACTCCCATGGAGCAACTGAGCTTTAAGCTCTCTCCCTGCCCCGGAAATGGTTGGTGTCACATTGCCCTCTATACTGGGGAGCCTCTCCCCACACCAATGTCTTAAGGTGCAGAATAAGGTCTTTAGAGAGTGTTATTACACACACGGATGTGGGATAGAGAGCAGTTCCATATCCTCCATTCTTTTATTAATTCTAATCCAGTAACGTGATTAGGATGTCTCAATGACGGGCTAACCCCGCTACCCCTCAGCAAAACTCCCCCTGCTCCCTCTAGCACTGTAGGCCTCTATTCCTAAGAGTCACTGCTTCTCCTCCTGGATACCCTTTTCCTCCCAACTAATATCACCTGCACCTGCCTGTAGCCCGCTTTCCTCCACACGGATGCCAAAGCTCCTCCTATGGGGCAATGTATCACCCACCCAGTTCTGTCAATGCCATAGCAGACTGTGTAAAGCAAGAGGCTCTTCCACATATACCATACCACTACACATATACTACATGACAGACATTACTCCTAGATATAATTTAGGTGTAATGTCTGCCACATAGTCCATGAGGCCTTGCCTTTAACATTGGAGTACACAAGGTCTCATCCAGACATTAAAAGCTCCCTCCTCCTCCCTGATAGGATATGTATATGATGCAGTTCCCACAACTCCAGCCTCCGAGTTTCAAGAGAGGGATTACTCTTAATCTCTTAAAGTCAAGTCAGGATACAGCACAAGCCCCACAGGCCCAGCTTCTTAGACGTTTTCTCCAGTTCCCACAGTCTCAGTTCCCAGTCTAACTGAAGAACCCTTCCTTTCTAGAATCCTCCCAAACCTCTAATCATGAATTTTTTACACCCCTGAATTCAAATTAAGGGATTCTCCGTTTGCCATTCTGAATGGCTGCTTCCCACATGTTCTTTCTACTTCTCTTGCTAAGTTTCCACTCTATTTCCTCCACATTCAAAGTGCATAGAAAATGCCCTCTCATTCATTTACAGCATACTTAAGGTGTATACAAAGAGAAATAAGTCAGACCCAAATTTGCACTTCACATCACCACACCACCCACATGAACTAGTAACACAAATGAAACTTACCAAAGGTCACATTTTCACTAACCAAAAGCACAGTTGCTCTGCTACACCACTTAGGGACGGTGAGAGCTGCACATGTGGAACCAAACTTTCATTGTCTGCATGGAATAGCTGTCACGCCACATTAGGATTCTGAATTTAAAGGCACAAAAGTGAAGGGATTCCAAATACAAGGTTCCCACAGCAACGTCTTCTCAGCCACATTGACTATAATTGATCAGATACAAAATCTTAGATTTGAAGATCAAAGGGGCTGCTATGATCATCTAGTTGACCTACGCAGCACAAAATTTCACCTGGTGATTGCTGCATCCAGCCCAGAGAGTTCATGGAGTTACCCCAGGCATGAATCTTGCCTTATATGGTAAGCCATTCATTTTAACTGACTCCAGTCATTTCAAATACTACATCCTCAATGTGTCCGAATTAACATTGCTATATGGAAGGTACCACAACTGTGATATCTGCTTATTTTGGGTGTTGCAATTTTCAGCATAAACAGAATGTGAACAGTGTTTGCACTGAGTTCCCTTGCGTGGTATTATCTCAAAGGAGAAAGTGATCATTCACCGGGACCCCTCCAAGCAGTCAAACCTTCCAGCTCCTCACTAGCGACAAGAACCTGACCTCTCTCCCAGCTGCTAAGCCCTTCTCCCCTAGCGCTAAACCAGTAACTCACCTGCAGAACCTCTCACTGCTTTGCTAAGCCTAATTTGATCCCTTCCGAGTTGCCCACCGTACCCTCATGGGTAAGTCTGTCACATATTCCATTTCCCCCTCAGGACCAAGTGTCCTGGATGATTCCAACACACAGTCCAGTAGAAGATTACAATAGGATGCATCACTGAATATGTATTAAGCCCAACAAAGGTTAGTTTTTCTTCACAAACCAGCAGCCCCATTTTCCTCCCTCTCCTTCTCCAATCTCAGCCTCCCACGTCCCTTCCAGCTCAGCCAGGCATTTAGCTAAATGGGCATCTTGCAATTGACTAATTTTGATGGCTTTTCAAAATTAACCCTATTCCTTCATTACTAAGACTCAATAAAGCAACTGGAGGGAATATTCCTTCCCTTCATCCTTCATGCCGGCATAACCCCGGGCCCCCATTTCCTAAGCACAAATGCTCTTATTCTCTTAGTCTCATTTATTAAATGTAGTTCAACTGCTGCCATTTCTTCTCTAGGATTTGGCAGCCTCATTCTCCTGCCAGCCAAGGGAGAAGTTTCTCTGAACAGAAGCAGTTTTCACAGTCCCATCACTTGGCCTAGCTATAATCATTTCCTAAACTCCGAGTGGATTTTCGTGCTCACAAGGGGTTGGGATTGATAAACCTGGGTCACCCTAAAACCATGCACAAACCTTCCTTGCACACTCACGCACCCACTGGAAGATTGACTAATTTTTGACCTCATTGCATCCAATTAACCTGAATTTCTCACATTCTTGCAAAGCAATTGCCTTAGTAAGCCTGCTGGCCTTTACCTTGTGGCTATGTTATAACTATGCTGCCCTAGAAAAACAGAAAAAGAGGAAGACAGGGAGAATAAAAGGGAGGAAGGGAAGGGAGAGAGAATAAAGCAGAATATGAAGAAGGAGGAGAAATAGGAAAGTACCATGGATACAATTTTCTTGCCCAATTTACATCTGTTAACACAACTGTTTAGTTGTTTCATCCTTTCCCTCTCTCTCTTCTCTGTCTAATTGTCTGTCCTTAGATTCTGAGCTCTCTACAACAAGTATTGCACCCTTTCCTGACTGGAAAGCACCCAACACACTGTGGATGCCTGAGGCTCCATATTCAGCAAAGCACTTGAGAGAATGCTTAACCTTATGCACACGCCCCTTCTTCCCAAGATCCTACCTCTTCCACGCCAGAGCCCAGACCCCCCAGCCCCCCCGGCCCCCCCCCCCCGGCATTGCAGCCGCCAGCCCCTGCCCCAGCCTAGCACCTCCAGCCCCAGTACACTGGGAGGTTGGGAGATACAGCCCCTCCGGAGCACTGGCGGTGCAGCCCTGGCCCTCCCGGAGTGCCACACGGGGGAGCTGCAGAGAGGATCTGGGGGCACAGCGTGGGCGGGACCATGCCTGGCTGTTTGGGGAGGCACAGCCTCCCCTGGCCTATGATACCCGCCACTCATGCTTAAAAGTAAGCAGGTTGTAAAATACTTTGTTGAATCAAGGTCAGAATGAATGTAAAGTGAAAGGAGCATATGAAGGATAAGAGACAAAGGTGAAAAAGATGGGAAAGAATGAGAAGATGAGAGAACAAGAGGAGGAAGAGGGAAAAAGAGAAGTCCCAGAAAGAAAGGAGATGTAGAATGGGATTGGGAAATAGAGAAAGAAAGGAAGTATAGGCTGAAAGAGGGAGTGAAGAAAAACTTGAGTGAAAATACAGGCGCAATTGGAACTGGTAAAACTGTACCACAGATTGAGATGAGACCCATCATAGGACCAAGACAGTGCAAGGGAGCCTCTCTCTTGCTCTGTGTTTGCAGTGCCTAGCACCGTGGGTGACCCATCCTCAGCTCAGGTCTTTAACCATTCCCATAATACAGATTAATAAATGGATAAAAACAATGATGACAGATCAGAGAGAGAAGGGGGAAGAGAGTACACTAGCTGCTGCCACTCAAGAAAGACATCTTGGAGTCATTGTGGATAGTTCTCTGGAAACATCCACTCAACGTGCAGCGGCAGTCAAAAAAGTGAACACAATCTTGGAAATCATTAGAAAAGGAAAAGATTTAAAATTTTATTAAAGCTAATGTTAAAATGAAAATATACACAAGTTAAGAAGTGAGGTACTGGACATCTGGGGTCAGGCTGGGGTTATGGGCAATTGTAGGTAACAGGCATAAGGTCTACGGGGTACATAACATTTCATATCCAGCACAGATCCAGATTGGGGTGTGAGAGTTTTTTAAAGCATCAGTGTATAGGTGTGTTTGGGTATACCACCCATGGGGTGTAGCAAGAGTCCAAGTCCATGGTGGTGCAGGCGATAAGTATATGGGTGGAGTGTGTTCCTCTGTTTGTCAGGGAAGGGAGGGGTGGGTTATTTCCCTGGTCAGCGGTCTCAGCTACTTGACCTGGTACTGGCGGTGTCCCATGATGTGTTCAGTGTATATGTCTCTTGACTACCTGATGGCGTCAGACACCATGAGCTGTCACATGAGCCAGGTGTAGCACCGACCGACTCCGCACGCTCTCAGTGCCGGCTCATTATGGGGGTCCCATGCGCCCAGGGCTCCTACAATCTGGGCGTGCAGCTGCACCTCAAAGCCCTGCGCTCTCAGGGTGTTGGCCAGTGGGGTGTACTTCGCCACTTTTCGTGCTCGGGCCTCATGGAAGGCCGGTGACCGGTTTTCAAATGGCACCGTGACGTCTACTATGAGGACTACCTTCTTCTCTGTGTCGGTCACGACGATGTCGGGTCGCAGTCGGCTGTCTGTCCTGGGGATGGCGGACTGAAAATATCACACTGCCTCTATATAAATCCATGGTACACCCATAGCTTGAATACTGCATGCAGATCTGGTCACCTCATCTCAAAAAAAATAATAATACTGGAATTGGAAACGGGCAACAAAAATGATTAGGGCTATGCAACAGCTTCCATATGAGAAGAGATCAATGAGACTGGGACTTTTCAGCTTGGAAAAGAGATGACTGGGGGGCGGGGATATGACTGGTGTTGAAGTGGTATTAATACTCCTCTTCATAATACAAGAACTAGGGTCATCAAATGAAATTAATAGGCAGCAAGTTTAAAACAAACAAACAGAAGTATTTCTTCACATAACGCACAGTCAACCTGTGAAACTCTTTGCTAGAGGATGTTGTGAAGCCCAAGACTATAACAGGGTTCAAAAAAAGAACTAGATAAGTTCATGCAGGATAGGCCCATTACTGACTGTTAGCCAGGATGGGAAGAGATGCAAAACCAGGCCCTGAGGTATCCCTAGCTTCTATTTGCCAAATGCTTGGAATGGGCGATAGGGGATGGATCTCTGGATGATTCCCTGTTCTGTTCATTCCTTCTAAAGCACCTGGCATTGGCCACTGCCAATAGACAGGATACTGGACTAGATGGACAATTGGTCTGACCCAGTACGGCCATTCTTACATTCTAAGAGGGGAAAGCCAAAAATGTGACTAAGAGAATAAAACCAAATCCCTCTGTCAAACACAGAAAGCGAGCACGAGACTTATTTCTGGAGTTAGTGTTTCTGAAGTGAGTAACCCGGCCCCCTCCCACTTTATCCCATACCCCACCTCCCTCCTCTAGCACACTGCTCTATTCTGGGTTTAATTATAGATTATACATAGTGAGAGGAACAAGCCAGTATCTTCCTCGGTGTGGAATTTAATGCTTTCTATTTTCTCTGTTCTCCTTCTTCTCTGGTGCATAGATTAAAAAAATTAAAATAATTCTTTTGTTTCTTTGAAGAAGAATGCCACTAGGGTTTTTTTCCCCCCTCCCGATCTTATTCGTTCCTGCCCAACTGCTGAAGCAGCCACATTTCTGTCAATTAGAAAAGAAAGTTTTGTGGGGGCATCTGTCAAAGCCTGTTACAAAGAGATAGCTTGAGGAGAAAAGACATAGATAATTGAAAAGCGGTACGAAAAGGGAACGCATCCATTTTCCCCTTTAAGAAAGAAAATGACTTCATCCCAGCACAGGAAGTGACATCCCAGCACGAAAGTGACATCAACACAGCACAGAAAATAAGGCAAAGGGATCAGTGGGCCTGTGAATGACCCAACAGAACTTCTGAGATGTCCCCTCACATTTCCATTGTTTTATCATTGCCCCTCCAGGGGTGAGTTTTCCGTGGAGAACACTCTCTGCTTCTCCTGTGGGAAGACCAATGTCGTGGTTTTTAAATGCTGGAATCTGAAAAGTTTCGTTTGACCACTTGAGTGTTAAGGAAGGATATTCTCACTCTTAGGATGCAAAGGCAAGTACTGGGAGCTGAATAAACAAGGCTTCTCTTTCCTTATCTGTCAGTTCACTCCCTGCACTTCCTACTTCAGGTGACCTCATCTGGTAAATGAATGCTCTCACTCCTCTCCAGCACCATGAGAGATCCCCTCACAGCAGGCCATCAGCCTCACAATACCATCTTGCCTCCTCTCTCCTCCCCTTCCACCCACATCTCCATCCTTAAGCCTCTTTGGCTTCTGTGTCAAGTTTCCAGCGCTGACAACCTCAAGAGAGAAAATATCATGACATTTTTAAAACTTCAAACCATGTTTTTTAGTCTCTCTTTTGACTTTTTAATTCCCCTCTACTCTTCTAAACACGTGCATGGGATAATCTCAGGTTGAAAAGTCAACCTTTAATGCCCACAAAAATGCATGCCCCTTCCTGGCTACTCAGATAGAGACTCCACTTACCTTCTCCTCACCCCAAGATAGGAAATGTAAGGCAGCTCCCAATTACTGCCTTGATTCCCCATCTCCCCTGCCTTGCTGACTCACAGGGCTTCTCCTCTGCCCAGATATCAACTAGAGGAGAAGTCCCAAAGCAAGAGGAAGCATGGAAGTGTTGCTGCTGAATCCAGGACCTCAGACCCAGTAGTAGCCTTTCTCTGACTCTGCCACCCCTGCCCCCACTCGGCTGCTTACCGGCCTGCCCCAGCCACCTGCTGGCCTCTGGCCAGAGCCAAGCTGCCGCCGGCTTGGGGAAGAGGGTGCAGCATGGGCAGGGCCAGGGCTTGGCTTAGGGGAGACTTAGCCTCTCCTGGTCTATTATTAGGGTAACCAGGCATCCAATTTTCTACTGGAATGCCTAGTCGAAAACGGACGGTGCTGACCAGGCTGCTAAAAGTCCGGTTCATGGCACAGCGGGGTTAAGGCAGGCTTCCTGCCTGCCCTGGCTCAGTACAGCTCCTGGAAGCAGCCAGCATGTTCGGCTCCTAGGTGCAAAGGCAGCCAAGGGGGCTCCATGTGCTGCTCCCACCCTGAGCACTGGCTCAGCAGCTCCCATTGGCCAGGGAACCACGGCCAATGGGAGCTGCAGGGGCAGTGTCCACGGATGGGGACAGCGTTCAGAGCCCCTTGGTTGCGCCTGTGCCTAAGAGACATGCCAGTGGGGTTGCCAACTTTCTAATCGCACAAAACTAAACACCTTTGTCCTGCCCTCTGCTCCATACGTTCTCTGAGACCCCGCCCTCCACCCACTCCATCCCCCCTTCCTCTGTCGCTCGCTCTTCTCCAGCCTCGCTCACTTTCACCACTGCCCTGCTCTGCCACTCACATTCCCCATCCACATTTCACAGTGTCCTTCCTTCTCCCTACAGTCTCCTTGTCCCTTCCATCTTGCAGACCATAAAGCAGCAGCCATTTTGCTTGTGGACATGGCTTCAGTCTCATTGAAAACAGTGGGAGATGGCAGCCAACTTCAGGATTACCCTCGCTTCCATATGCAGGTGGACACTAGGGAAATGGCGGCCATATTGCTGGCTTCAGTCCCATTGACAGGAACAGAAGGTGATGGCTATTTTGAATAATGAAAATTTGAGAGTTGGCAGCTTTTCATCATGTTTTCATGAGACAACTAAACAAAAGCAACCCAAAATCACCAGAGCTGTGATAAAGTCATGAGAGTTGGAATCTACCTGTTCCACTCACCTCTGCATGTTGCGGGAAAAGGGCAAGTGGGTGAGGGGGCGGGCGGATGGTGAGGAGGAGAGTAGCAGGCAGCCAAGCGGTTGGGTGGGGTGGTGAGGTGACCAGGCGGGAGGGTGGGGCTGGAGGACGCACGGGGCAGATGGCTGGTGAGGAGACTAGTGGGGAGACTGATTTGTTCCGGGCCCCACATCCCGCTAGGGATGGCCCTGCTGGTAAGGATATGTAAAGTGCTAGCATAGGAGTGATTATATCAATTAGTGTACGCTTCATTAGCATGGAAGCAACTATCCCTCCCAATGGCCTATGATAAGCCTCTGATCATGCCCACTGTGAGACAATTTCTTCTAGAAGCTGGAGCAGACTAAAATTAAGCTGAGTGTTTGTGCATTTACTAAAAGTGCCATAACATCTGCCCAGCCAGCCTGGTTCCTGAGTACCTACTAAATTTTACATGTTGTGAGAAGCTATATATCTCGCCAAAGATGAAGCAATTATGTTTTTCAGCTATCCTGGATTTGCAAAGAAACTTCACCAAAAAATGACATTTGAAAGCAACAATTTGAAAGCACCTAAGTGCCGACAGTGACATTTCTTTACAAGGAGGGCTTGGACATGTTGCGGGTACATAGTGCTTTTGCATGGCAGGAAGAGGAAAATAAAGAGAATTAGGGACAGAGTACAGATAAATTTAGAGACAGCATGACCCCAGGAAAAAAGTTACTTCTGAGAGACATATGTTTGTTATTTTTAATCAGTGGCAAAACAAACCCCTTGATGCATGTGACGGATTTAAAACTTCAAGCTCAAACATGTGAATCTGAGGAACTAAATGACTTTTTAATAAAAGGTTAAATTTATAAGTGGAACACAAAATGACTCAGCAAGTCAGACTGTTGTGGGAAGCTGGATTCATCTTACTCTGAACCACAGATACCTTGTACATCTGGTGAAATGCAGACCCGGACTCTGTGACCCGATAGAGAATAAGCAACTAATTCGACACAAAATTATTTTAAAGAGAAAAACAAAACAAACAAAAACCCCTCGAAATGAAGGAAACCAAAACCAATCAAAACAGATATAAATCTTATTCTGCAGGGAAATATTAGCAGCCTGATGATCTACCATCCATTGAAGTCAATGGCAAGATTCATCCCCTGACTTGATGCAGCAGCTCAATCAGGCACTAAATGTAGCTGAGAATGAGCCCAAAAAAGGTCTAGCATTTGATCAATTATGCCATAAATGCAATAAATAAATCATATTTCAATATGGCAGAGTTATAGCCATGTGCTTGGAGACAAACAAGGCAGGGATCCATATCACTTTGTAGCTATAGTGACTGCAGCGTAAATTGTTTCAGGTTGGCAAATACAATTCCACTGCTATTGTTTAGCTGTGGAATTGTATCTTTTACTCTGGGCACTCAAGCACACTGCAGTGTTATTCCAAAAGAAAATAAATACTGTAACTAAGGGAAATGTACAGAAACAAAAGCAATATTTCTTTCTTATTCAGAAAAAGTAGGAATCTAAGGGCAAGTAGCCATTACAACTCACCCTAAAAATCAGTATCATTTCAGAACAACTTTCCGTTTAGCAAATACAGACAGATGTGCCCCCTGTGTTAGGCCTAAAAACCTGCAACTTGGCTGTTATCATGGGTTAGCAGCTTGAGTTCAACCCAGTTCCCCATAAGCATTAGCCAGAGTTAAAAGCCGAATTACAAGGTCTTCAGTGCTATGTTAACTCAAATTAGCTAATACGGGTTAGCTAACAAGAGTTAAGAACACATCTTTTTGGGGCAGTGTAGATGCCTTTAGCCTCATTTGCTAAAACACTCCGTTAGGATTCAGAGTAATTACTGTTGAGTCTGGCAGGAAGGTTAAATAACCTCTGAGAAGGCTATAAAGGAAGTGGGAGTGATATTAGGTCAGAGGGTACTAAGAAGCTAGACCACTGTTGCCTCTGGAGGAAAAACCCTAGAGACAGCCAAGCTTGAAGCAGCAGCCTTATTTATGATGTGTTACTGTTTCTGAGTTACCACTATAGTCAAACCCCAACTAAGAGTGTATGTTTGAGTGCTCAGTCAAGGCCTATATGCTCTGTCATGGACAAGGCAGACTTCTATTCACAGAACTGAATACATAAACATAATTGAATATATAATTGGTTAAACAACCGCAAACAAAGAGTAACTATTAATGGAATGATGTTGGATTTGAGGGAGGTCTCAAGTGGGGTTCCACAGGGATCTGTTCTTGGTCCAGTGTTGTTTAACATCTTTATTAATGACCTAGATGTAGGAATAGAGAGTACACTGATCAAATTTGCACATGACACAAAGGTGGAGGGGGCTGCTAAAACTTTAAAGGATGGAGCTAAAATTCAAAGGGATCTTGATAAATTGGAGACCTGGGCTATACACAAAACAATGAAATACAACAAAGACAAATGTAAGGTGCTACACTTAGGGAAGAAAAAACAAATGCTCAAATACAGACTGGGGGAAAACTGGCTTGGCAGCAGCACTGGAAGTTGTGGTGGATCACTACCTCAATATGAGTCAGCAACGTGATGCTGTTGCAAAAAAAGTAAATGCAATTTTAGATTGCAGTAACAGACGCATAGTATGCAAGACACAGGAGGCAACAGTACCACTCTACTCAATGCTGGTTAGGCCTTTGCTAGAGTACTATGTCCAATTTTGGTCACCAATGCATAGAAAGGATGGAAAGAAACTGGAAAAGATCCAGAGGCAAATGACGAAGCTGATCAAAGGGATGGACAGCAAGCCATATTAACAGAAGGCTGAAGGAACTGGGTATGTTTAGTTTGGAAAAAAGGAGATTAAGGGGAGACATGGTAGCAGTCTTCAAATACTTGAAAGGCTGCCATAAAAAAGATGGAGAAAAGTTTCTCTCTCGTGCCACAGACAATGGGTTCAAACTACAGCATAGAAGATTTAGATTAAATCTCAGGGAAAACTTCCTATCTGTAAAAACAGCAGGACAATGGAACAGACGCCTAGAAAGGTTGTGGAAGCTCCTTCACTGACAGTTTTCAGCAGGAGGCTGAACAACCATCTGTCTTGGGTGGTTTACCCCATAGGTGCTGACTCTGTGGGTGCTCTGGGGCTGGATCACTCAGGGGAAAAAATGGTGAGCACCCACCAGCAGCCCCTCTATCAGCTCCCTGCAGCACCTCCCACCTGCCAGCAGCCTCACTGATCAGCAGCTCCCAACACCTCCCACCCATTGTGATTAGCTGTTTCACGGTGTGCAGGAGGCTCTGGGGAGGAGGAGGGAGGAGCAAGGACATGGCGCGGTCAGGAGAGGGTACGGAACGGAGTGGGAAGAGGTGGGGGTGGAGCAGGGATGGGGGCGGGGCCTTGGGCAGAGTCAGGAGGTGCTTGGAAAGTCAGTGCATGTGGTTTAGCCAGAACAAATCCTGCATCTTGGTTAGATTAGATGACCCTTGCAATCCCTTCCAACCCTGTGATGCTATAATATGGAAAAACTTTGGGCTATTGGAAAGTAGAACAATCTATAATTACGTCAATTTTGTGGCTGTAACCGAAAGGCCAACTTAAGTATGGTATTCATTTGGTATTCATTCTCACAAGGTATTGAAAAGAGTAACTGCACTGATTTTTGTAGGATTACAAAGTGATAAATTTATAATGGTTGATATTTTAATTTGAGCTAAGTATATTAAATGGAACAATTAAAGATAAAAAGGCCCAATTCCCCACTGTGTTACTCCAGTTTTATGATACTGTGACTCCACTGATTTAAATGAAGTCATGGTGACATAAGACTGGAGTACCATGGAGTGAACTGTGCAGGGAGTGAGACACACACATCAAACTGAGTAAAAAATGGTAGGTGGGTGGGGGGGTGGGGGTGTGTGTTTAGATATACAGTGAATTCCGGTTAATTGGGACACATCGGGACCAGAACAATTTGCCCGATTAAGCGGCTGCCCCAATTAACAGGAGTAAATAAAAAGGGACGCTTTGTTTGCAGTCTTTGCGATGTGTCCCGATTAAGCAGCTGCCTCAATTAACCGGTGGCCCTATTAACCGGAATCAACTATACATATAAGTATTGTGACAAAGCTCCAAGTTTGTACTTGTGGGTCCTGTGCTTCCTGGCAGATTTAGGGGCCTCAGAAACTCATCTAGGCCCCAGAGTGACCTCCCTTTCTCAGTATAATTGACAAGAGTCACCACCTAGTGAGTTACCTTCATCACAGGCCAGTATGGAAGGTGGAAAAAGTGGAGGGAGCCCGGGCCCACCCTCTACTCCGGGCTCCAGCCCAGGGACCCTAATAGTATCAGCTAAGATGGCTGACCTTTTATCCACAAAACACAATACAATTCCCTGGGCTACTTTCCCACAGCAGTCCCTGCTTCTTCAAACTCCACTTCACCCCTACCTCAGGGCCTCCTTCCTTCTGGATGATATGTTGTCCACCACTCAGTCTCACCAACAGCACAACCTCCTTCCACAGCTCCTGACACCCACACCCACCTGACTAACTGGGAGGTTTTTATCTGGATTCAGCCAGTCCCTGATTGGCTTCAGGTGTCCCAATCAGGCTAGCTGTTTCTACTCCTTTCTAGAAGGTTCTTAATTGGCCCCAGGTGTCTTGATTGGCCTGGAATGGCCTTTGTTTGGCTATCCAGGGAACAGGGACCTGCACACCCTGAGGCTGATATACCTGCCTTCCAGCACTCTCCTATACCCTTCTGGTCTGACTCCGTCACAGTATATAAAAATGTATGTTGTGGAGAGAGCCATTACCTCTCCATAGTTTAATACTCCTGTTTTAAGGTTGATTTTGACACACCCACACCAACAACCCAAAAACACAACAAAAGCCCTCACACTTGTCATGTCCAATGTTGCCGCCACACAGAATTTTCCCACTGACTTTGAGATAATTCAGAAACCCAGTTTTGGGATACCATGCCTCACATTTTTAAGTGTTCTGTCACTTTTAAAAATCCCTCTAACTTTTTATGGCTTATTCTATTTCATATATCCCTTTATCTACAAACGCCAGAATGGTCCTATTCACTTTCTCCACGAGAAGTTATGCCTTTCACTCTTCTCCCCCCCACCGCCTTCCCGATTTCCTGGATACCTGAATTAATAATCACACTCTTATCAGCTACACACAGAACTCCACATGCCTTACGTATACAAATGTATATCTGTATTTTTATGAACTTTTTAAAATCTTCACTCAGGAAATAGCAACTATTTGCCCTCTCAGATAGGCATATATTGATATGTAAGAATAATTGCAGTATATACTTAAAACCCAGGACCAACTCAACGAGTTGGTCATGCGTTTTAAGTATATACTGTAACTTTACGCATTCATATATGTGGATGCAAATAAAATATAAATTTATTATATATATACACACACACACATATACACACACACATTTATTAAGCTAATATTAAATTTTATGTGTACATATAGCATCTGAATCATAGAAATGCAGAGCGAGAAGGGACTGTGAGAGATTATCTAGTCCAATCTAATCTGTTCTTAAGAACATCCAAAAATAGGGATTCCATAACCTTTCTTGGAATCCTATTTCAGTGCTTCAGTGTCCTAACAGTTAGAAAGTTTTGTCTAATATCTAACCTAAATCTCCATTGCTGCAAATTAAACCCTTTATGTCTTGTCCCAGCTTCAGTGGACATGGAAACAGTTCATTCTATGATCCCCATACTTTTTATAATATCTCTTAACACATGTGAAGACTTATTAGGTTCCCCCTTCAGTCTTTTCTCAAGACTAAACATGTCCAGTTTTTTTAAACTTCCCTCATAAGGTTTTTTAAAGCTTCTATCATTTTTGTTGCTCTCCCCTGGACTCTCTCCAATTTGTCTACATCTTTCCTAAAGTGCGGCACCTGGAACTGGACTCAGTTCTCAGCTGAGTAAAGTGGGAAAACTACCTCCTGGATCTTACATACGACACTCCTGTTCAGACACTCCAGGATATTAGCCTTTTTTGTAACTGCATCACATTGTTGACTCATATTCGATCTGTGATCCACTATACACCCCCAATCCTTTTCAGCAGTATTAATCTCCAAGCCCGTTATTCTCTGTTTGTACACTAAGTGTAGTACTTTGCACTTATCTTTACTCAATTTCATCTTTTTGACTTCAGACCAATTCTACATTTTAAAGTCAGTTTGAATTCTAAACCTGTCCTCCAAAGTCCTTGCAACCCCTCCCAGCTTGGTGTCATCCATAAATGTTATAAGTATACTCTCCTCTGCATTATTCAAGTCATTAATGAAAATATTGACTAGTACCAGATGCAGAACAGATCCTTGAGGGACCCTACCAGATACATCTTTCCAGACTTACAGCAAACCAGTAATAACTACTCTTTGAAGATGGACTTTCAACCAGATATGTTTCAACTTCATAGTAATTTCATCTACACCACATTTCCCTGGTTGGTGAAGAGAATGTCATGCGGGATTGTGTCTAAAGCCTTACTACAATCAAGATATATATATCCAATCTACTGCTTCCCCAGTACATGCAAATAAATGAAATTATCATGTGTATGTACACAAACACATTCTTAACCAATATGTATTTGCATAGAAATATATGTTCATATTTACAGCAAATATTTCAAAACCAGTGATAATTAAGGTCCCAATTGTCTCCACAGGCAGTAATATCTGTTTAAAACTCAGAAAACTGCATGGAGAGTCCGTTGCAGTTTTCCATTATATGGGGGAAATGCGGTTTACCCCTGTACAGAAGAAAACGAGAATGTAGCCCCCAAGCCCTGTCGATGTCAGGAATTCATTCAGGAACACAGAATCATCTGTACTAAGGCCCTCTTCAATGCCTGGCTCCATCAGAGCTGCACTAACCGGCACCAGCGCCAGAACCAGGGGATGGGGTGGGGATAGGAGGCCATGCCCCCACATTTTTAACATGGATGTAGTTTTGGGGACAGAATGGTCTTTGCCTCCCAAAATTCCAAGTCTTAGGCAGGTATGGAGCAGCAGCAGCAAGGCCTGTGCTTTGTGGCAGGGGAGCTGATCATGGTGCTGCAGGTACCGACTGGTGGGAAGGCCAAAGGGACAGGCTGCACAGCTGGTTCCCAGCAAGCTACATGCAGCTGCTGGAGGTAGGAGGCTGACTGCACCAAGTGCCTTGGAAGACACGGGATGCCACGCAGGGAGGGAGTGCAAAGAGCTAAGGCCATAAGGGAGATTTAGGGGAGAAGGTGGCACAGGGAGGGAGTGCAGAGATTAGGGGAGAAGGAGCACAGTATCTACTTTGGCCCCCATCACTTCTACAATGGTTCAGGCGCCCTTGCTACCAGAAATTCCCCAGCTGGTCCCAAGTTCTCCATTAACAGGCGTCCTCCAAAGTAAGGAAGGATGGCACCAAAACATAACAGAGTCTCTGGCTGTTTTATCTTTCCATGTGGAATTCTAACAGGTCCAGGGGAGGTAAGGCACGGCACACTCTCCAGAGTTCCCCGAGCCCCCAGCATCTTACTGCCCCTTTGTATGGGGTTGGATTTATATTGAATAAAGGTAGCTTAATGGCTAATGGTGATAAAATAAAAGCAATAGATTAAACATCCACGCCCAAATGTAAAGTGAAATGTATGCAACTAATAAAAACTACTGGGCAAAATTCATTCCAAATCTATCTATGGTCAATTGACATTTAAGGCAACTGCTGGAATGACATTGCCTAGCACCGGTTAGAGAGACAAACAGGCAGAGAGGCAGTTAAATATACTGATCAACAAAACCATCCATTTTCAAGTTTAATTGAACTGTCAGTTGCATTGTCAGCAGAAGTATTTTCCAGAGGACTACAGCAAGTGCTTTACTCGTGCAAGAACAGCAGCCAGTTGTATTTGCACTCGACACAGGGCCAAAAGAAACTACATCCAAACTGAGAAAGGGAAGCTGGCAACTGTGCTTGGCTGTCTTACATTCCACCACAGTGCGAGAGGGAAAAAGATTTAACTGATCACAAACCACTTGAAAGACTGTTTAAAAATTCCCTTTGCCTTCATTTATTTTCTGTCTATCTTTTAATATGGAATAATAATAAGCAATCATCCAATACCTTGGAAGTGATTGAAATACATCCAGATTCAGAGAATAAAAACCAGCCTGCTTCCAGATGCACTCAGTCATGCTTACTCTATACCACCCAAAACCCGACATCTGACACTGAAGCTACAAAGATTTATTTGTAATTCAATACATCCGCTTTGCACAACTGTAAGTGACCACACCACAGTGAAAGGTACTGGGGAAATCGCCTTTCATTTCCATGTGGAATATAAGTCAAGCACATGTGGCAGATACCCTCAACAAGCCAATAAGCAGATCAACAGTACCTGAAAGTGATATTCATGAATATGGAATTCATGTAAGGACAAATTCACTCCTTTACAGAGAGCCAATGCAAGGACTACACAAAACTTAAATCCAGCATATTTGCAGTGTTGCTAATTGTCACAATTGCATTGGAAGTCTTGCAATATTTGCAGCTGCTCAAAAACAAAAATCCAAAATGCATTTATTTTTCTTAAATCTCATTACTTTTGAGGAAATCCTGGTATTTTGGGGGCCTGACACATTATTTTCGAAGGCTTGAGGACAGCAATATTGAGTGTTTATTTTGAGGGTTTTAGTGGGATTGAAGTGGAGCGTAAGTCATGGCTCTCTGCATAGGATTGGATTTCACCCTTAGCAAGGCTTGCTATGTCCAAATTAGCAGAAGTTCAAACCAAGTGACACTGAGAGAGGCCCACTTTTGCATAAATCAAAATTAACAATTTTACAAAGATGTATTACAGAAGCTAACTGTGGCTCCATTGGCCATTTAGAGAAGAAACTACTAGTAAGGACAACATTTTGCTAAAAGGAGACACTGATTACTCCCACAACGCTTCGGGAAAAAAATGGTTCCTAAAATACACGTCATCCATATATTGGAAAATGCAGATAAAGACGAAGAGCTTGAAGGATTGCTCGGAAGATTCGCACACACAATAGTTCACTGCATGGTTCTCACTAGTCCAACTTTCAGTTATGGAATTTTAGGATTTCACTAAGACCCACGAATTTGCACAATTTGCCTCCTTATCAAGATACACACAAGTTACAGAATGTCTGGGAGAACTAATCAGATGGTGAAAAAAATCCCTTAAAGGAAGCTAGAATTGACAATAAAGATCCACATCTGCCCCCACTGGATTTTAGAAATACACCAACAGAAGGCTTAGCTTCCATATCACAGATGCTAATGGTTAGACAAACAGGACTTTTCTTCCCACAAGACAGTTATCCAAACACAAGCAAACACCAGACTCTCAAATAGAGCTGGAAGAAAGGCAAAATAAAGCAAAATTTTACTATGATATATAAAACCATCATTCAGACTGACTGCCAGGCAATGGGCATGGCTGAGTATAGACAATAACTGGAAGCCAAATAAAGTTCTTAGCCCAGAGCAGAGACCCAATCACATACTGAGGAGAACAGCTGGTCGGAAAATGGTTTCCCTGCTGTAAATGTTTGACTTTTTGGCAAAAAACTGGCATATGTATGTTGCAAAATGCTGCCATGGTGCCTCCTGGAAATTCAGGTGCCTAATGCTCCCATTCTCCTCTTTAGGCTGGGCTCCCTAGTCAGACACCTTCCACAATGCACAATGGTCCCCTATTGGGCAAGGGACACACCATGAGAGTCTCATGGCCTGGGTGTACTATGGGAAATTAAGTCCAGCTGAAGAACCCAGCCCATAGAAAAGAATGAAGACATGAGGCAACCAAATTATAGTTTTTGGGAGGAACGGTATTTAAGGTATCAACATAATTTTTTAAAGCACAAAACTGAATTTATTTGTGGAAAGCAGACACTTGGCCTGAAAAGTTTGATTTACTCAAAATGCCAATTTTCCATCGAAAAACAGTTTTGAGGGATTTTTTCTAACCAGTTCTGCTGTGGAGAGAAATCATTAATAGTTACTTGATATGCTTGAGACAAACCAGATACTCATTAATACAGGAGAAAGAAGCCAAAACTTGATTCCCCAAGGAACAGAGAAAGAATAATATTAGTGCCAGCAGAATCTTATAAGCACCAGTATTGCAAGGATAGGTATAAATTACTAATATGGGAAAGATTTATGCCAGTTGGATGATGTAATGCTAGCATGGGGATGGCTTGTATTGACTCTGAACGTAATGAGTGTGAACTCGCTGGGTGTTTCCAGAGGTTTGAGCAGACTGCCCTAAGTGTTCATGCAGTTCATAAAAGTGCTGTGCCTTCTCTTCCGAACGCTCACCAAATGCTCCCTCCTCCCTACCACAGCTAACCTTGAAGAACCCTCAAAAGCCCATATGAAAATGGCCAGTTCTGAGGTGTTTTACTCTTTAGGGTTAACTATAGGTGGGATTGATGGTGTTGCCTATTACTGAGCTTGCCCAAAACTTCCCATTATAACACCTTGTTTCTGTTGCTTTTAATTTTCCAAATTTTAACTGTTTGGGCTGAAATTACTCACTGCTGGTTTCTGCCTCAGGCTGATTGCTGAAATTTTTCATAAACAAAGACAGTTCAGAGGTTTCTTAGAGCAAGGTGGAAACATATGTTGTTGTGCCATGTTAAAAGAATCTTGAGAGTTATGTGGAACTGCTCTACTGTCCCCATCTTTTGGAGCATAGGAATTGTCTGTGGGTCAGGGATGTGCCTTTATTATCTACATAAAATCTGCCTGAATTTGACCAAGTTATAAGCCTCTGGAGGGGGAAAAAAAAGTTTGCACATGCTCAGTAAAGACTTGTTAGAGTTTTGCAGCTAAAATCTCTAAAGTTTCTGTCCTCACTGAGCATGCTCCATCTCTGCATATGATCAGACTGCACATACATCATCCCCACAGAGTGACTGAGCATGTTCCAGTCCAGGATCACTGAGGCTCAGAAGGAGTGCTCTAGGCTTGTGTGGGGATAGGCAGTGGAACTGAGAACAGGAAGACTGTCTTTCATGCTCTTATTGACCCAGCCCCCTTGCTGGCACCCATACAGCATAGAGGAGGATGATCCCTGATTCAAATGCAGAGGGGATAACATCTGTACTGGAGGGAGGGAAAGGAGTAGATTGAGACAAGGAACCTCATGAAACTAGGACTGTCTGAAAGAGAGAAACTGTGAATGGGAGCTGGGGTGAGGGAACTGACTGGGCAAGGAGATGGATTGTGGTAAGAAGCCTGAGTAGTGAAGACTGGGATGGTGTAAGGTAGAAGAATAGGAGTTGCCAAAGAGACAGAGTTGGGACAGGGATAAGTGGAAGGGAACAAGGCAAAAGCGGTCAAACTTGGGGACAGGAGGAAGAGCAGAAAAGTCTGTGCCCACTCACATTCCCTGGCAAACCCCAGAATGGATCCTAAGACTCATGAGTCTGACCATTCATTTGCAAGTATCTGTGAAATCCACTTTCAAAATTTGTGTCTGACCCTGCTCTAGTTCTGGCCCACGCAGAGGATGATAACCTGCCACTGGTATCTGTAACATTGTTACAGCTCAAGTGGCAGAATTCTGTGCAATGGAACTAAAGGTTCCAATCATGCTGAGGACCCTTGCAGGTGTCAATATGATGCCACATGATAAAATTCATTTTTTTCAGTTTGCTTTTTTAAAAAGCAAGAAATTGCACAAGCACAAACTACACTAAAGATGATTATTACAGTTTGGAGTTAAGCACTCAGAAGATAAGCAATGCCAGAATTAAGGCAGCCTGTGTAGCCTTTGTCCACGGGACCACTGCCTCATTCAGAAACCTGGGAGGAATCAGGTTGTGTAGGGAAGAGGTTGTGGCAGGACTCCTGCCACATTTGTTGCAGAAGTTGGAAGCCGTGTGGTGAATAAGGCAGGGGACTGCAGGCAGAGAAAGGATGGTGTGACCAGGGTCACAGTGGGGGCCAGCTATGGTCACTCAAATAGGGTGAACTGCAAAAAATGGGCAGACAATTCCCAAAGAGCTGCTGGATATTCCAATACTTAGATTTACCAAGACAGCATAAAACAGCTTCTTTATTACTTTACTGGTTATTCAGAAGTCCAAACAACACAGTTCTCTTAAAGTGATCCAGCCTCAGGCCTCCATCCAGGTACCTAAGATTTTCAGAAATCATCATATTTGATTTATTTCATCATATAAAAGAAAAATGTTCTACCAATCCCAAAGGATTGGACACATTACCTCCCAGGTTATTGAATACTCCAGATCTTATCCAAATACACGCTACAGCCAATTCTTATTAACTAAACTAAAAATTATTAAAAACAAAAGACAGAGAGAGAGTACGGTTAAAAGATCAATATATACACAGACAGGAGTTCAATTCTTAAAATTCAGATTCATAGCAGAGATTGTGAGCTTTGTAGTTGCAAAGAGTTCTTTCGGAAATAGTTCATAGGTTATACTGCAATGTCCAAATATCATATTCAGGGTGTACCAGCATAACTGGGACCTCAGACTTGTGACTCAAACTTCCCCCGATGGAGCTTAAGCAGATCTGACATGACAGAATCAGGACCCAAGGATCTTTTATACAATTTCCTGTCTTTTTGATGAGTTGGAGTTCCTCAGGGAACAAAAGGTAATAACCATGACTTTGAAGGAGGTCCATCATCAGTACTTAGCTATATGAATTAACATAAGGTAATTTGCTTGTTCCTCCAACATTCACAGTACATTTCAAAGAGAGATGAATACTGAGATATCCCATGCTTACAATTCATCTAAATGCTAGGATGTTCTTTTGATCTCTGAACTATTAGAATACAGTATAGACAGAGACTGTTGATTACATCATTGACCCTACTCATATATATGTAAATACACAAAAACACAAATATTATCTCCCCACATGTCTTTTGAGTGTTATTCATTTTGCAGGATATTTAACCCTTTCTGGTCATGCGTCACAGACAGTCTCATGGTGACAGCTGAAAGCTGCCCTTGAGAACTGGGTTCTATCACTGCCTCTCTACAGAGGTCCTGTGTGATGCTGGGCAAGTCACTTAAACCAAACTTTTCACAAGGGGTCATTCAGGGTACATCAACACGACAGCTGGGAGATGAAATTCTGTGATATTTTGGGGACCACGGAGACTGGTAAAGGATTCTGGCACCTCCTGCCCTGTAACCTTGAGGCCTTTATTCTGTGCCATTATGGTTCAATCCCCTGACACCATCAGCCTACCCACAAGCACAAGGTCTCACCCTGGCTTCCACCAGCCTAGTTACTCCTGCAGAGAGATACCACCAGCCCTTCCAGTTCTAAGTCTCCTCAAATCCATCCTCCCTAAGTTCTTAAGAACCAGACACTTGGACTATTCCCCTCTGGTTCATCATCCCTGAAAGTGTGAAACCAGCTCCCCAGTTGTCAGTTCACCTTGGCACCCACCCTTCACATAGTTTGCACAATAAAGACCTGCTTGGGTTAAAAATAAACAGCAGCTTATTTAATAGAAAAAACACAGATTCAAAAATGAAATAATAAGGGAGAGAAAACATGTATGAGTTACACTGAAAACAAAGGCACAACCTCAGGCTTTCCACTTTCAAATCAGACAAAATCCCTTTTCAAATACAAGTTGCTTATTGTCTTGGAACAATTTTCCAGTCATATCCTTTAGCCTTATCCTTGTCTACACTATGTGGGTAAGTCAACCTAAGTTACGCAACTCCAGTTATGTGAATAACATAGCTGGAGTCAACATAGCTTAAAACTGACTTACTGCGGTGTCCACACCACACTGTGCCAGGGCCGTCCTTACCCATATGCAAAGTACACAGCTGCATAGGGCACCAGGAAATTTGGGGCACCAAATTTCCTGGTGCCCTGCACAGCTACGTGCTGCTCCAGCTCCTGCTCTGCCTCTTCCCCAGATCCCCTGCCCCCGGTCCACGCCAGCTTCGCCTCTCCCTGCTCCACCCCTTCCCCACTCCAGCCCTGCTTCTTCCTGCCCCTGCTCCGTCCCAGCCCCGCCCCCACTGCCCTGAGGGGTGCAACAGGGCTAGACCTGCACTCACCAGTGGCGGGAAGTTCAGCGACCCGGCTCCAGCTGTGCCACCGGTGAGTGCTGGGGGGTGGTTCTCCACTGCCCCCCAGCCAGCTCCCTCCCCACACCCTCGTGGAGGCCTGGGGCCACTCCTCCCTCCCCCCGACTGCTGTGGGGGAGGGGAGCTGTGTAGGGCCCCAGAATACCTAGGGGCGGCCCTGCACTGTGTCAACGGGAAACGCTCTCCCCTCAACATCCCTTATTTTTCTCATTCTGGTGTTGTACCTGAGTCGACAGGAGAGCGATCTGCGGTTGATTTAGCCAGTCTTAAATTGACCCCTGGTGCACCAATCGCCACAGCACTGATCCCTGGTAAGTGTAGACAAGCCCAGGATCAAGCATTCATGGACAGCTTCCCACCTAAATGCTGTCTCTCCGTCGCTGGATAGATTTCACTTCAAACCCGTTCCATTTTAAAAGGGTCTGCAGTTTTTTTATTCAGTCACTCTAGATATTCAACGTGGGAAAATTCCCAGCTATCTCAACATCTTTCCATTAAATGTAGTGACCCACGTTGTCTTTTCCTGGGTTGTACAATGAATCATTACTTGAGTCTGGTTCTGTGTAAACACTTTGGGCTTGGGAGGTGCCTCTCCCTGTCTGATCGCTCATTGTTCTGCTGTGAGGTGAGGCCAAAGTTTATGAGCACAGTTCTCTGTACAGGCATGTCGCATTTTACACTCATTTAACTTGCGCGATTTTGGCTTTACGCGGTGGGCACAAAAACAAAACAACAATAATAAAAAACCCACAAGCCTCTGAGCGTGACCCCAATTGAAGGGGTCGGGCTCGGGACTGGCTGCAGCCCATCACTGCCAGCCTGCTGCAGGGCTCGAGGCCAGCAGCCCGCCCGCCGGGGAGACCAGGGCCGGAGCTGGCAGCCTACCCGCCGCGGGGACAGGGGCCGGAGCCGGCAGCCCACCCGCTGCGGGGACCGGGATCGCAGCTGGCAGCCAGTGGGGCCGAAGGAGCCAGCAGCCCGCCCACCCGCTTGCTGCTGGGGCCAGGGCCGGAGCCGGCAGCCCACCGGCCGCAGGGGCCAGGTCAGCAGCCTGCCAGGAGGATCAGGGCCGGCAGCCTGTTGTCGGGGGTCGGGGCTCCGGACCCCCCACATAAATGGCGGCGACCCCCAGTTTGAGTACCAATGATCTATAGTGCGGGCGATTCAGCCTGCCATTGAACTCAATGAATGTTTGGCTATACGCAATTTTGGCTTTACGCGGGGTCCGCGGAACGGAACCCTCGCATAAGATGCGACACACCTTGTATACACAAGCACATAAATTCATAACCATAGCCTGTACGTATATATCTCAGTGATTGTTAAGTTTGGAATTTTACAAGCTTTCACAAGAGACCTTACTTGACATATTTTTATATCACAATAATGTTGTATACAATCAGTTGATTCAACTGCTTGTTCCTGGGGTTCGACCCTTTGTGTCTGGACTTTCATTTCACAAACTCCTAGCTTAGAGAGTTGTACACATGCCAGCTAGCACCTAAAAATCGCAGTGTGACTGTGGAGGCAAGGGCAGTGGCTTGGGCTAGCCTCCTGAATACAATCCCACCTGACTTCCTGGGTACAAAGCAACTCCTGGGTACAATGTCAGCACCCATGCCACCACGGCCACAGTATTGTTTTTAGTGCTGGCTTGAGCAAAGTTAGTGCGTTAATGTTTTACCTGACCTGGGAATTACACCTCCCAGCTGCTGTGCAGACACAGCCCAATGATGTGTTCTGCACTTTCTGGATGACTGACTTGAGACCCCGAGGTCTGACTTCCATTAGTGCTGAGGGTTCACAGCTGCATTTGAAGTCAATGAAAGGTATTAAGCTCTATATAATAAGCTCTGAAGGTATTAAGCTCTATATAATGCTAAGTCCACTGGAAAAAGTCAGGTTCTAGGTGTCTCAAATTGGGCATTCAAATGTAGTGGATTTTTTCATTTTCAACTCTCTGTGCCTCAGTTCTCTATCTGTAACATGAGGTAATAATACCCCCTGGTGTCATAGAAGTTCTGTGAAAATGAATTAATTCATATTTGTGAAGCACTCAAGCTGTTCTGATGAGCATCACAGAAAAGCCCATGAGGAAATCTATAACTCTGTCTTCGGAGCAGGGGTCAAACAGCATGCAGCAAATAGGGCATGGGGCCACACATTGACCAGTGAAGAAGAAACAAAATATTGAATAGCTGCTCATTAAATGAGCACCATCCATTCTGTGCACTGAGTGAGGTAGGGAAAAAATAGTATGTGATCATGTAATTAAAGAAGATATCATAATGCTTACGCACAAGGGAGCCGAATTAGGGTTGCACAAGCAACCTCGTCTGGCTTTTTGTAACTTTTGAGTGCTTAACTTCACAATCTTAATAATGTTCGTTTAATGTAGCTTTTGTGTGTGTAATATATAATAATGTCTTGCATTTCAATAGCCTCTTTTGTCCAGAGTTCTTTAATTGCTATAGAAGTCTTAATTAAATCTCACATGGGACAGTGTAGCATTATTATCCCTGTTTTTCAAATGGACAATTGAAAGCACAGAGCAGTGAAATTATTTGCCCAGAGTCACACAATGTGTCTGTGAGAGAAGGTAAATAGAACCCATATACAAACAGAACCTGTATACAAGACCTGTGGTTAAAGCACAAGACATCTCCTTAACTAGCATCTTAAAAGTGTGTGTGGGAAGTGGAAGTATTGAAATACCATGATTATTGAAACATCCTGTGTTTCTAATTTAGACTGACCCACTGAAGACCAGAAATAATACCTTGTCAGAAACATTGGGTTCCCATAGTTTCAGGTGACTGAGTTGGTTTCAAGGCATGAATAAAATTAGAAGAAAGATGCAGAAAGGGATGCATCTCCTTTAAAGTCAAGTAGCAAGTGTTATTATTAGGATAAAGTGAGTAAAGCTGTAGGTATAACTATTCACCAAGGAGAACATAAAATTAGAAGGAAGATGCCAAGAACAGGCAATGTGCCTTGGATTGAAGGCAAGAAACATCTTTATGTAATAAGATCCAGTGTGTCTAGCACTGTAAACTGCAAGGAAAATTTGAAACATACACAAAGCTGAAACATTTCCAATTTTCCTTTCAGTTTTACAAGCCCTGAACATGCTGGAACTCCTCTCTCTGCCACAGTGAAGGATTGAGGGGACTGAGGTGGAGGAAAGGCAGCCACAGAAAAAACTGTGGGGGTGGAGGGGGAGAAGAGTGCTAAAGAAAGCCCCTCACACCTCAAATGTCTGAACAATAGTGGGCGCGCACATCCAAATATCACTGCACCAACAGCACCATCACCTGCTGACAGGCTGCACCAAAGACAAACTCCCAATCTAAGGCTATAAAATGTAAGCCGTTATCCAGGGAGCTGAAGGAGCATCACCATTAGCTATCAGTGACAGCAGTACAGCCAGCCACTGGAGAGCAAGACTACAACAAACTGATAAAGACATTCAGTAATGCCAGCAGTGTAACTAACACACACACACATGCTAAATCAGTCTAAACCTTACTGAAGGAGCAGCTCTGTTAGCTCAGTTTTCTGAGGAATGGAGACGTACACACGTACAATTAGTCTGACATCCAGTATGACACACGGATTGGAAGGGAGGGGAGCTCACCACAAGAGAAAAAAGAAATGGTGCCACCAAAATGGAACATGAATGACTCATCCCTCAAACACACACACTTGCTGTGAAGAACTCACGCTCTCAGGGGAGTGATTTGTATCTGATGGTTCTTTATTACTGTGCATACCCAAAGCTGGGAGCCACTTTGCCACCTGGTGGGATGGAGGTCAATTCATCAATACTGTGAGGCCCCATCAGCAAGTATACCAATGCTCCTCTCCCTGGCAGGGATTAGGGTCTTAACAGATCACAGCAGCTTTTTGAAACATATTGGTTTTATTAATAGTCATCCTGTCTTCATGTCCCCAGGGCTCCCCAAAGCATTGTACAGACTATACATTCTGGCTGCTCTGTACCCCCTGGGTGAAGCAAAGCAGCCACAAACCCGGCTTAGCTGGCCAGTTAGCCAGATCTATGCTGCTGTGTGTCACTGAAGTGCCACACAGTATTCAGAGCATGGCAATATGAGACCCCTTCCAGTTTCCTGACCTCCTACAAATCTTTCTGCGCCTGGACAGTGTTTCTCGCACCCTTCCATCATGAGGATACCCTGCCTCTCTTCATCTGATGGACTCCCCACTGATTCCCTCCCTGACCTCCAGGACTTTGCTTCAAGCCACTCTTGGAATCTGGCAGACAGGAGGTGGGTTGCATGGGGAGTACATATGCTAGGAGATAATAGAGGGTTTCCAGTAACAGGAAAGCCAATGTAAAGGCTGCTCCTGGTGAAACCCCTCTGCATCCCCCACTGTGCACACAGAAGATGCTCAGGGCACCCGCTGTATGCACTGTCCATCATGCATAGCCTCCTCTCCTCTGCTCAGACAGAAGGTGCCGTGTAAAAATGTCAGCTCGAGCTGCAGTGTGTCAATGAGAAATCCAGGGTCAGAGAGATAAAGGAGAAGACAAGGCAGGAGAGAACACCCCACAGAAGGGAAGAGAAGAGCAGAGATTTGAGAGATAAATACAGACAGTTATTAGACTGAGATATCAAGGTGATCGAAAAGTTGGATAAGAACCAAGGTGCTTAAGACAGATAAAATAGTTGGAATTATTTATTTGGGAGCAAAACAAGCACAGGATTTTTACTAGCATGGGAGGGAGAGACTTAGAGATGGAACAAGAGGGAAAAAATCATATGTGCATAGTGCATCAAAGATTCATGCCTACAAACCTCCCTCTCTGAAAAATAGGATGTCCATTTTTTCTCTTAAATGGCTCTCTCACTCTGGTGTCCCACCTTGCCTTATGCTAGGTGGGAATCTCAGTAGGAGAGAAAATGAAGCAGAGCATGTTCATCTCACCTACCTCCCATGCCATATGCTCAAGTGGCAGGGCAACTTTAACCATGATTCCAGGGGCTACTTAGGCACCTGAAAATTCTAGTTTTTTGCAGATAACGTAGAAATTAGCTGACAGGAGCACTATATCTAATTCCAATCTAAAGAAAGAAAATTAAATAAATATTAGATCCACTCAGCTCCAATACTAACATCTTCTGACATCTTGTGTCAATTCATGTAAGAGACACTGGTTAGATTTAAAATTTAATTCTTACTTTGTTACTAACACTTGAATGCAATAATTAAAACAATTGTAGAAAAATCTACATTACTTTGTCACTTTTTTGCAGTTCACTAAGCTTGGAATAGATCATTTAACTTTTGGAAACAGCCTACTAGCCCAGGGATGGGCAACTTTTTGGCCAGAGGGCTACATCAAGGTTGTGAAACTGTATGGAGGGCTGTGTAGGGAAGCCTATGCCTCCCCAGACAGCCTGGCCCCCAGCCCCTTATCTGCCCACTCCCATTTCCCACACCCTGACTGCCCCCCTAAGAACCTCCCAGCCATCCAAATCCCCTCCTCCCTCCAGCTCCTTGTCCCCTGACTGCCCTCTGTCCCTGTCAGGACTTACCCAATGCCCCTTGTTCCCCGTCCCCGATCGCTCCACCCCCCTGAACCTCTGCCCCATCCAACCGAACCCCTGCTCCCTGTCCCCTGACTGCCCCCTGGAACTTCTGTCCCTTATCCAACCTCTCTGCCCCCTTACCATGCCACTGAGAGCGGCAGGACTAGAAGCCGCTCCACCTGGCTGAAGCCAGCCGCACTGTCCACACAGCAGTGTGGCTTCGGGGGCAGGAGGGACAGCAGGGAGGGGTTGAGGGGAGCCTCCGCAGCCAGGAGCTCAAGGGCCAGGCAGGATGGTCCCACTGGCTGGATGTAGCCCACAGGCTGTAGTTTGCCCACCTTCGTACTAGGGCAAGGCCCCAGGAGTTTATTCTGCACCCGCCTGGGGCTCTTCAAAATGTTACCCCACTACAAATAAGAGACTAGAAACTGATTTTAAACAGGAATGAAACTGACACTTTCAAGTCACTTTCACAGTGTTGCAAACCCCAAAGTTCAAAAATCACAATTGGGGCTCACCAAAAATCATGAGATTGGCTTTAAAATCATGAAATTACGTAAAAATAATGGATTTGGTGTTCTTTTGACTTGCCTTCTGCTTTTTGAGCCTTTACAGTATTCTGGGGTCACCACAGCCACAAGGCCTAGAAACTTAATTTTTTAAGAATGCAGGCCGAAATCATCACATATCTACTTGACTACAGGAGCTGGGGCTTTAAAAGAAACAATAATTATCATGAGACTCATGAGAAAATCATGAGAGTTGGCAACAATGCTTTCACTTCTATTTAAAGGCTCGATACTTTCCAAAAGGCTCTTAAACACATCACTATACTGATTGAGTTGCAATTCTCACAGGAGAATATTTAAAACCAAACACTAAAAAAAAATTCCAGATTTCAAAGGTGAGAAAAGAATTGATGCTTCTGAGGTATTGCAGGGCCACTGCAGGCAGCAAAGGCAAACAAACCAGCACAAGAGCTCTGGACAGCTCTCTTTTGAAAGAAAGTTGAAAGATCAAATCTTCTAGTCCCTGATCCAGTAAAACTTCTATTGCCATCAGCATTTCCACTCATACATATTAACGTGCTCAATAACTTTTCACTTCATACTTAAATATCTGAGCCATCTTATCCCAGGCTACACATCTTATATGCATTGGCTCAGGGACTGTATTTTCTGGCATATTCTGAACAGTGCTGAGCACTCAGATGGTGCCCAGTGAATACTACAAATCATGAAACTAGTCGTCGACTTTATGGCCTCTGTGGATGCAATTTCTGTTCTCTGTTCTGGAATTGGCCTGGATACGGCTGAAACCCTGAGAATTTAAGGCATAACACACCTGATACTCATACGACACTTTCTCCTCCCTTTTCTCAGGCTCAGAACAAAAAAATGACAAAATAAAATGGTTTTCAGTTAAATTGTAAAATTGCACAGCAGCCATTGCTCTATAACCCAGCAGGGGGTAGAACGCACCACCCCTTGGGGGTTAAGCGATCTCCTCTCATCTGACTCTCATTCTCTCTCTTTCTTCAGCCTCTCTGATCCTTTGTGCTACTTTTCATGCTATCAGTCATGACATCCTTCCCAAGCGCCTGGGACTGTTCGTTGGAGTCTCAGTGAACTGTCCTTCTTGGCTTTGCTCCCATCTGTCAGAGCCCTCTATTTTTGCAGCAGGCAGCAGAGAAAGAGGCTGGTTCAGTGGATAGGGAGCTAGCCCTGAGAGACCTGGGTTCTACACCCCGCAAGGTCTTCCTGTCTAACCTCAGACCAGTGCCTTAGGAACAGAGATTCAAAAATGTTTAGGCACCCAAAGATGAAGCTGCACAAGGTTTTACACAAGCACCTAACCTTCTAGGCATTTCTAAAAATCCCACTAGGTGCCTAAATATCTTTGAAAATCTGGCCTTTATTCTGTGTGTGCCTCAGTGCCCCATCTGTACAATGGGGAGAACAGCCCTGCTCTATCTCACCAAGGGGCTGTGAGAAGAAATAGACCAGTGAGGCGCTCAGATAGTATGGTGATGGGGACATATAAGTACCACAGGTAGAGTGGGAACTTCTCTATACCACTGAAAAAACAATGAGGAGTCCTTGTGACATGTTAGAGACTAATAAATGTATGTGATGAAGTGGGTTTTAGCCCACGAAAGTTTATGCCCAAATAAATTTGTTAGTCTCTAACGTGCCACAAGGACTTCTCACTGTTTTTGCTGATACTGATTAACACGGCTACCACACTGAAATCTATACCACTGCTATCCCTTCCTGGGGTTTGGCCCCTTTTCACCTACACTCCTAGGGTGATCAGAAGGCAAGTCTGAAAAATCGGGACAGGGAGTGAGGGTACTAGGAGCCTATATAAGAAAAAGCCTCCAAAATTCAGACTGTCCCTATGAAATCAGGACATCTGGTCACCCTATACACTCCTCACATCCCCCTCTTTTCTGAATGTAACCTTGGCTCAGAAGGTTTTGCTGTATTTCTTCTGAGTCCCCTGCATTCTCTCTTCAACACCCCCAATGAAGAGGGATTTCTGTTTTACCATCTCATTAACGACTTCCAAATCCTTGATTTAATTACCAGCCCTTTCTTTATCTTAATCACTCTGCCTCTGTTTGTAAACAAAATACTGACTCCCTGCCCCCAGGGGCACAAGCTGGGAGCAGCTCCACTCCTCTGCAGAATTTACATTCCACACACATGCTGTGCTGCAGTTAAGAGCTCTGCCTGGGAGCACACCTTGCTTCCGGAACTCAGGGGGTGGGGGGAGCAGCCCTCCCTGCCCCCCTAAATGGCACCTCTCTCAAGTGGCAGCTGTGCCTGTGTTAGAAGTTAACCCATTCCTGCTTGTTTGTCTAAGAACCAGCCTGAGGGCCCGCACAAAGATCATCCCAAAATGACAGGTGGGTGACACAATTACAGTCAGTATCAGAGATCAGTGATGGAAAAGGCCAATTAGGTGAGGTCACATCTCATCCCACCCACCTCTGGCCAATGCAGATTTTTTATTTTATAGTATACTCTCCAGTGCTTTGTCCAGTCCACCTTTAACAGACTCTCAAGTGAGGAGGACTCCACCCCTTGAGAGACTATTCCACAGACCCATAGATCCCATCTTAAGGAAATGTTTCAGCTTACATTTGCTCCTTGGTCAATTTCATCCCATACTATTTGGGGTCACATTGAACAATCCCCATCCCTCCCTGGTATTTACACTTTTCAGTTACTGGAGAATCCCTTCATCATTGTTTAGCCAAGATACACACATTTCATTATTTCACTCTCTCTAATCATTTTGGTTCCCCTTCTATGAATTCCTGCCAAAACTTGTTGACATCTTTCTGTGATGCTGTTATGTTGCACTGTATGAATCACAGTGTCACTTCACAAATTTTCCTTCCTACCTTCCTGGTTGTACTTCTCCTGTCATTGATGGATGCGGGGAAGGTGAAGAATGTTCACCGGTGATGTTTTCCTCCTATTCTTAGTTATCCCTTTATCTTGTAATGTTGCATTATTGTTATTGCTGTTTTAGTGCTTGCGAGGGAGCCACAGACAGTGTTGGTAAGAGTCAGACCTAGGCTCTGCAAGCTTCCCCCCGCCAATAGCTGTGGATTCAAGCCACTTCAGATCAGCAGCACCATTCTCCGGACCTGTTTCATTCCTGGAATCCCCAAACAGTTCTGTGAATGCCCCTCAGACCTGCCTTGAGAACCTCCTGCTATTCTAATCTTCACCCCAGGTTTGCCAATCTATTTAATTCTTACAGCATTTATTTTAGTGTAGTCTTGGTAATTAATTATGGCCCTAGTGTAAATATAAAATCTCCCAATTTTATAGGGACAGTCCTGATATTTGGCTCTCTCTATTAGGCACCTATTGCCCTCCACCACCATTCCTATTTTTCATACTTACTATCTGGTCACCCTATATGGGCCTGGAAAACCAACTAACAGGTCTTAAAACCATAAACTACAGTAGGTCTAAGGGAAACAGGCATAAAACACACAATAAACAAGTAACTTGGTGAAAAAGAAGCCACTAGTTGGTGAGGGGAGGAACTTTTTGAAGAAAATAACGGCAATGACCCAATTCCCTTTCTCAGTTATGATTTGAAGAACCAAAGTGAGAAGAACTAAGCAGCATCATATACTCAATGGAGAGGGGAAACACAATAGCAGTTCTCTTTCACGCACCAGAAACTAGAAGAGCCTGGACTTGTGACTAGATGAGAAACTCTTGACCTCAAATGAGTCTGAGCTATTTTGAGAGTTAAAAGGAAACACTGCAGGTCCATGAACGATTGGAAATCACTGGCTCTGGAACACATCAGAACAGAGGTTACTCTTGGGATAGCCCTAAACCTAGGAGTTGGCCTAAGGAGCTGAGCCACTAACATATTAGTGACAATATAGTTAAGCTCAACATCTTTGTGGAAGGGAATGTACCAGAATCTAAAAGACAAAAAAGTTCATCAGTTTAAACCAGTGGTGGGCAAACTTTTTGGTCCGAGGGCCACCTCTGGGAATAGAAATTGTATGAATGCTCACAAAATTGGGGTTGGGGTGCAGGAGGGGGTGAGGGCTCTGGTTGGGGTGCAGGCACCAGTGTGAGGCCAGATGAGTTCAGGATGCATGAGGGGGCTCTGGGCTGGGGGAGTGGGTGCGGGGATTGTGGGGGTGCAGGCTCTGGCTCGGGGTGTGGGCTCTTGGGTGGGGCTGGGGATGAGAGGTTTGGGGTGCAGGAGGTTGCTCTGGGCTGGAATCGAGGGGCTTGGAAGGTGGGAGAGGGACCAGGGCTGGGGCAGGGAGCTGGGCATGGGGAAAGGCTCAGGGGTGCAGGCTTCCAGTGGCACTTACCTCAACCAGCTCCCAGAAGCAGCAGCAGCAGCAAGACTCTTCTCCGGCTTCTATGTGGAGGCGCAGCCATACGACTGCACGCTGCTCCATCAGCGGGCATCGTCCCTGCATCTTCCACTGAAGCGGGCCCATTGGTATGCCTAGGAGCCAGAGTGGGGCCATGCCGTGGCTTCTGGGAGTTGCGTGGAGATGCCCCCAACCCTGCACCCTGGCTGGAGCACCAGAGCAGGGCAAGTCTCAGACTGTGCTTGCCAGCGGGAGTTTGCGGGCCACAGTTTGCCCACCCTTAGTTTAGATCCTTAAGATTCAGCAGAGCATATTAGAGCAAGAGGAGGCCTGCATGCCTCTAAAGAAACAAAACAAACAAACAAACAATAAAAGACATAACATGGATAATGGCAAGGTCCAAGAAGGTACCCTTCAGAAAGTGGAAATTCAACCCAATTGATGCCAAAGAAAAGGAGCAAATGCTACAGCAGGTAAAATGTAATATGAAAATCAGAAGGGCTAAAGAGAAAATAGCCAGTAAAAATTCTTTGAGAATAACAGAAGTAGAAAGTCTGTGAGAGTCAGTGGGAGCAATCAAGGAGAAAAAGGACATTGCAGGGACGCTACTGAAATTCTTTTGTGGCAGTCTTCCTGCATGATGATGGAAGGACACCCAATAGCACTGGGACGTAGCAACTGCCACGTTTTATCTGCCAAGATTTGCCCTGCATGCTATTTTTGCAGAATACAGAACTTCTGAAGAAACTGCATGGCATGGAGCTCTTTCGTACCATGAAAGCTGAACTGACAGCCTTAACTAATTCTTATGCTATTTGTGATCCTGTTACAAAAATGATGGAACAACATGTGACTTCCTGGCTGCTCAAATACTACTGCTGGAATTTTCAAGGTGGGGAGCTGCATTGAAAATTCTGGCCTAGATTAGTCTGAAGTTCTCTCACCTAATGTAAACACTACATCATATGAGTATTGTTTTGTCTTCAAATGTGATGCAATTTTTGCTTTTCTTTATTTTTATCTCCTTAATTCAATTAACTTATGCTCATACATTTACATTTTTCCTGAAGGTACATATCAGACTTTCTCCTTAAATTCAATAAAACATCTCAATTCAACAGGAGTTTATGTTGTGGCTGACAAGTCACATTCTACTAATGTCAGACAGATAAGTCAGTACAAGAAGCTACAGACTGGTGACCCAGGATCCATTGCTCTACGAACCATCTCAAATACACTCTTAAGTTCTCCCAAAAAAATCTTCTGACCTTCCACCTAAAGCTCTCAAATGAGTTAACATGAAGAACAGACAATTCTATCCCCTTAGCATGAGAAAAGATCAAGAGCGGTTTCAGGGTATATTTGTGAAAGCTGGGGAGAGAAACATCACACACAAAAAGAAGGTCACAAAAGCAAGAGCAAGATGCACTATTCATCACCTATAAGCAGAGTGTCAGTTTGTGAATTATGCTGAAATAAAGCTGCGTTGGTTTGGGTTTCAGTACATTAAACACATCCAGTGACTTTTGCTATAAGAGCTAAGAGTTTTGTCTAGCTAGGGACTAATTTAAAGTATTCTTAATTTTAATAATTACTAAATGTTTGGAGAACTGATCATATTTATTTGTAATTAAAATTTGATAAGACTTTGTTCACAACCCCACTGGGGTAGAGAGAAGAGAGCATCATGGAGAATCCAATTCCCAATGGGGCCACAAGAGGAGGGCAGTCAACATTTGTACTGCCACCCTTTGCCCAAGGAAGGCGGTGTTACTTTCATCTCAGGCTGAGAGGACTGCAGCTAGAGATGTCTACACTGGAGCTGGGGGTATAATTTCCATCTCAGGTGGACATACCATGCTTGGTCTGATCAAATGTAGCCACAGCAGCACAAGCAGTGGGAAGGGATAGCTACCGATTAGGATCCTGTCTGAGGGCATGGCTACTCTACCCACTGGATCGTGGGTAGCAATTAATCTATTGGGGGTCGATTTATCGGTCTAGTGTAGACATGATAAATCGATCCCCAAGTGCTCTCCCGTCAACTCCGGTACTCCACCGCTACAAGAGGCACAGGTGGAGTTGACGGGGGAGCAGGAGCAGTCAACTCAGCGCCATGAAGGTGCAGCAGTAAGTCAACCTAAATACATCTGCTACAGCTACGGTATTCTTGTAGATGAAGTTGCATATCTTCGGTTGATTCCCTTCCCCTCCCCCACAGTGTAGACCAGAGCTGAGATCATAGGTACATGCTTGGGTGGCTGGCCCCTTCTATTTGTGGCATGCTAGCTTGATCAGAATTAGTGCGTATGTGCGCCCCTGAGCTCCAAATTACATCCCCAGCACCAACGGAGACATACCCTAAGTAAGCACATCGTCTGGTGACCTGGCCACAGCCCCTCTGAGGTCACCACCACCCACTTTCACAGTTGATCAACTTGCTTAAGGTCTCCTGGTGGGTGACTTATATTACTGCAGGCACGTTCTAGGTGGGCTTTCTACCACCAAAGATTTACACTAGAGTCTGCGCTGGCATAGCTTTTGGTGAACTTAGATGCCCAGAGTTTATGATGGTAAAATGGATGCTATGCATCAGGAGGAGGGAAGGGTAAAGGAAAGAGACGAGGGAAATAAAGTAGGCAAAGAGAATTCACAGCAGTTGAAGAAATGTCTTTTGTGTTTGGCATAATCAGATAATCCCCACATCAGCCTCGCTCTCCACCCCACCCACTCCCACTATTAGCAGCCAGTAGTCTCTGGTGAGGAGAAAACAAGAGGCAAGACAGAGACTGAGAGCTTGTCTACACTGGTGCTTTACAGTGCTGCAACTTTCTCACTCAGGGTGTGAAAAAACACTTCCCTGACTTCAGCACTGTAAAGTGCCAGTTTACAAAGTGCACCAGCACTGGGAGCTATTCCCCTCATGGAGGTGGGTTTTTTAGAGCGCAGGGAGAGCTCTCTCCCAGAGCTGGTGCTCCGACTACACAAGCCACGTTAAAACGCTGCCATGGCAGTGCTTTAACATTACCAGTGAAGAAATGCCCTTAGCCTGGTCTACAATAGAAAATTAGGTCACCAGGGGTCTGAAAAATCCATGTCTCTGAGTGACATAGTTAAGCCAACCTAAGTCCCTGTGTATACAGCCCTAGGTCGATGGAAGAATTCTCCCATCAACCTAGCATCCGCTTCTCAGGAAGATGAAGTCCCTATGCTGACAGGAGAACCCCTCCCATCAGTATAAGTAGTGTCCACGCTTAAGCACTGCAGTGGTGTAGCTCTACTGCTGTAGAGTTTTAAGTGTAGACAAGCCCTGAGACACAGAGATTAGAGCTACTTTTTTCCCCACTAGATGTCAAAATACATCTGTTCTAGTTCCTTTTCATCCTGCACCTCACTGCTGCTGAGACACCATTTTGATGGAACATCTTAAGTATTACATGTATCCTATTGACTCATGCCCCTCCCCCATACACACTCACCCCCATCTGCTGGCACATCAACAGATACAGTGGACTCCATGCCCCTTCCCGCAGAAAGCGCTGCACCTGCTGAGTCTTGTTATGCAGCAGTCAGAGAAATCTCACCTGCCTGGCTCGCCTTGTTGGCACATGGCAGATGCCCTGGAGTGATGGGCAGACTCATTTGCTTAAGCAGGCATGGAAATAGACAGCACATCATTTGTTGTACTGTCAGATGTACAGAGAAGCTTGAGAGGAGATGGGGGAATTCAGGCTTGGAGAGAGGCAGGAAAGGGTGTCAGCAAAGATGGCACTGCAGACTCGGATGCAGGAAGGGCGGGTAACGGGTTCCCTACCCAGCCCCTTTGCCAGCATAACTGCGAATGGCACCACTTAGTGCTCTGCAAGGCTGTTGACAGCTGGTGATACACACTGGGGTTTTGCTGACAGCAAAATGTAACACACTGTTATACTGCATTGGGTGGGAATCCCACTGGATAAGTTTCTCCACTGCCCCTCCCTCCCTCCTCAATTTCCAAGGTACCCACCTTCTCTCATGCTATTTCCTTTCTCTCTCCTACTTCCCCTTCTCTCCTTTTCCCCCACCCCTCTCTCCTCCCCAGTGGAGAAAACCTGCCCTGGAAGAAATGGGAACAATCCCCAACATTGAATTTCTCCCCCTACCTCTATTTCATCTCCATTCTCTCCCTCCCATTTTACTTTTCTCCAGTCCCCCTCTCCCTTTCATTCTGACTCTTCTTAAACAGATCTCTTCCTCCCCTCTCTCTATGGCCCTGCTGTCCTCTATGAACCTCCTTTTAAAAAAAAAAAAAAAAAAAAAGGAAAATGAGGTCTGACATCTGGATTAATATTTCCCAATGCTCACACTTGTTATATCATTGTTGGAATTAAATATGGCCTGGAGGGGCACAGTGGAGTGAGGGGCACTGGTGGGGCTGGGAGGGGAGCCCAGGACTAGGAGAGCAGCAGTTGCTGCAGAGCAGGAGTGAGGGGCATTGGTTAAAGCTATGAATGGGAGGAGAGTCTCGGCCTGCAATGGGTCTTTTGGATGATAGTATTGGGCAGGATTTGAACACCAGGCTCCCCGGGTGAACAGCTATTGGGTTAATTTAAATACTCTCTCCCCTCTTAGGGAAGAAAGGGGAAGTTATTCCAAGTCAGCTCTTGTTCAGATCAAAGAGAGTCTTTCCATTGCCTGTAATGGAAGTGGGACTGAGCCCCTGGTGCTCCTGGGTTGCCTTCTCATAACCAAATAAGTGAAGCAAGACCTCACTTGGGACAATGGAGACTCAGCTCATCCTTTTCAGAGAATTAGCGTCGAATTACGTCACCCTGGAGGGCTTCTGACTTCAAGGGGATTGCACTGCTGTAAGCAGTGGGAGAATTTAACCCACCCCCTTTATCTCAATCTTCCTCCTCCAGTCTTGCCCTCATTTCTTATTACTCTCCCCTCTGGTCTCCTAACGCATCTCATCTGTCTCCTCATCTACTTTCCTTCCTGGAAAGGGAGAGGCGACTGTAAAAGGAGAGAGGCGATTGTAGCTAGGGAATGAGTAATGGCTAGATAGGCACACTATGGCAACGCGGACGGAGTTGCTGTGCTGTAGTGCTCAGTGATGAGTCATTCTGGCCAGGCAGGAGCTCCTTAGCCACACAGAGAGCTACATCCACAGAGAAATGGTGGAAAGGTGAGGAGTGAGACCGAGCCAAGACTGGGGCAGTGGCATGAGCAGGCTTTAGGAGAAAATGGCCATGAGGTCAAAGAGGTCTGGTGGAGTGAGTCCAGGGAGTTTAGAAAACAAGGTGACCAGTTTTCTAAGGGAATTAGGAGCTGAATCAGAAGTCAGCGAAGATGTCCAAGGAAAGGGGGGATCAGAGTGCCAGTCATGGTGACAGATGATGGGAAAGACACCTAGAAAGCCAGAAAAGTGAGCACAGGGTGACCAGATGTCCCAATTTTATAGGGACCATCCCAATTTTGGGGTCTATTTCTTATATAGGCTCCTATTCCCTCCCACCCCCTGTCCTGATTTTTTAAATTTGCTGTCTGGTCACCCTAAGTGAGCATCACAAGAGGCGAGACTAAGATCTCATTTTATTTCCCTCCCTCATTTCTACTCTCGCTAGTCCCTTTGCCCACCCAACATCTCACAGTTCAGTAGCTTTGGACATTTTCCATTATTATGCTATTATCTTCCCTCTTCTAGATCATTGACAAAGCTGTTAAAGGCCAGACCTACCGTTGGCCCTGCTCTGCTTCCATTGAAGTCTGGGGGAGTTATGTCTTTAATTTCAACAGGAGCAGAATCAGCCCATGTCTTCACAAAGTTATGTTCCTTCTCCCTGTTTCCGCCCATTTTTATCTAAGCCGAAGCTGTGGTGGATAGAACACCCTCCTGCACGCTCCCACAACAGCATCTCACAAAATGTCATGCACACGTTGGGTGAAGGTACCCTTGCTACCCAATCCATTGAGCTCTGTGGAACAAGTCATGCAGATACCCAGACTGCATGGGGGCATGTCCCATCCAATGCAAACCACAGCAGGGAATGGAGTGGGTTAATTGTGCTTTGTTTTTAATCTCCTCGCCTTTCTTCTTTGCCTGAATGGGATTACAGAAGTGACAAGGGAGCTCACTGCCAGACACATATTCTGGCAAGGCATCAGGTTTTAAAGACACACCAACTCGGAGCAGTGCTAATATGCTGTCTCTTCTTATTACACGGACTCCGTTCCTACTCCTCAGCCCTCTCCATGTCCCACTCTACTCACCACTGTCTCTGGCAGTCCTGTCTAACATGCTGATGGAGAAAGACATATCTGAGCTGGGAGCTTCCATGAAGCATTGACCCCACCAGTGACTCCAGCAGCGGAAGCTTCCTCACAATAGTGCCCTGCCAGGGCAAGCAGCAGCCTCTAGCTAAGCGCAAAGTGCTAGTGTAATTAATGCGCCTATTCACTACCAAAGGAGAAGGAAGATGAGCTACTTTGCTTTATACCCTCTTCCTAATAGACTCATAGAATCATATGGCTGGAAGAGACCTTGAGAAGTCAACAAGACCAGCCCCACTGCACTGAGGTAGGACCAAGGAAACCTAGATCATCCCTGACAGGCGTTAGTCCAACCTGTTTTTAAAAACCTTCAGTGACAGGGATTCCATAACCTCCCTTGGAAGCCTGTTCCAGAGCTTAACTATCCTAACAGTTAGATCTTAGGGAAAACTTTGTAACCTAAATCTCCCTTGCTGCAGATTAAGCCCATTACATCTTGTCCTACTTTCAGTGAACATGGAGAACATTTGAGTCCTCTTTATAACAGCCCTTAAAATACTTGAAAACATATCAGCTCCCTCCTCAAGTCTTCTTTACTCAAGACTAAACATGCCCAGTTTTTTTAACCCTTCCCCATAGGTCAGGTTTTCTAAACCTTTATCACTTGTGTTGCTCTCCTCTGGACTCTCTCCAGTTTGTCCACATCTTTCCTAAAGTCTGGCATCCAGAACTGGACACAGTACTCCATTGAGGCTTCCCCAGTGATGACTAAAGTGAGACAATTTCCTCCTGTATCTTACATACAACACTCCTGTTAATGCACCTGGTAAATACATAGGGTGCCTCCTTGAGGCTAGGTCTGTGACTACCAAACTGGCTCTGCTCAGTCTCAGACCCTGTTGCTGTTTCCCAAAACTCCTTCCTACCCGACTTCTCTATCCTCTTGCCTTTCTCTGGTTTATCATTAGAGACTCCTCTCCTCCCCATGGCTTCTTCAACTTTCTAGGCCTCTTCTAAGACTCTCTAGTCCAGGGTAGGACCCTGGGGTTTACTCTTCCACTGAATCTCCTCCTTATCGCTGGCCAACTCCCTTTCCCCCTAGGGAGTGAACGCAAACCTCCTCTGAAGTCCTTTTCTGCTCTTGCTTCCTGGCTTTATAATACTAGCCGAACTCCTCCCCAAACTGGACTTCATCAGCTATGAGGAACTCTCAAGTCCTGGTTCCCCTCCTGGTGCAGCATCTCAGATAAATTGAGGCCCCTGGCACACATTAACTCATACAAGACTGGTGTGAGGTGGATACCCCAACATAACACCCCAGAATATTAGCTTTTTTTCACAACTGCATCAAATCGTTGACTCATTTAATTTGTGAAACACTATAACCCCCAGATCCTTTTTAGCAGTACAACTGCCTAGCCAGTTACTCCCCATTTTGCAATTGTACATTTAATTTTTACTTCCTAAGTGAAGTACTGTGCACTTATCTTTTTTTGAATGTCATCTTGTTGAATTCAGACCAATTCTCCAACTTAAAGGGCATTTTGAATCCTGTCCTCCAAAGTGCGTGCAACCCCTCCCAGCTTGCAAATTTTATAAGCATACTCTCCATTCCAATATCCAAGTCAATAACGAAAATATTGACTAGTAGTAGACCAAGGACTGAGCTCTATGGGTCCCCACGAGATATGCCTTCCAAGTTTGAGAGTGAAATACTGATAACTATTCTTTGAGTACAGTCTTTCAACCAGTTGTGCACCCACCTTATAGTGATTTCATGTAGACTGCATTTCCCTACTTTGCTGATTAAAATATTATGTGGGTCTGTGCCAAAACTCTTACTGAAATCAAGATACATCATGTCTACTGCTTCACCCCATCCACTAGGTCAGTAACCCTGTCAAAGAAGGACTTCAGGCTAGTATGGCAGGATTTGTTCTTGATAAATCTAAGCTGGCTATTCTTCATTAACCCTATTTTCTCCAGGTGCTTACAAACAGGTTGTTTAATAATTTGTTCCAATATCTTTCCATGTACCAAAGTTAGGCTGAATGGTCTATAATTCCTGGGTGCTCTTTTTTAAAGACAGATGCTATGTTTACCCATCTCTAGTGCTCTGGGACCTCACCCATCTCCATGAGTATCGGCATACTGAATGCAGAGAAAAGGCACGATTCCCCAGCTGCTCCCCCTTCAGGTATGTAATACTGGACGGGTGGGGGAAGAAGGGTACATATCCACTGGGGATTGGAAAATTGATTTGGATAGAGTACAAATTGAGCCAAACCAACACTTAATCCCAAATTGCCAGACATTCTTTAAATGCGTGATTCCAAAGCAAAAGTATCAAAACACCCTGATAAAAGGTTGTTCTCATGGTATTTCTGGCCTGACTGAAATCAAGAGGTACCAGAAATCTTGCAAGAAAATACTTGTTTTCTCTTATGAGATTTATTGCTTAGTTTGACAGACCCAAGAGGTTTGACAAAGCAGAAAGAACCAGGCCCTCAGATGGGATTAGGGTGACCAGACAGCAAATGTGAAAAATCAGGACGGGGGTGGGAAATAATAGGAGCCTATACGAGAAAAAGACATAAAAATCGGGACTGTCCGTATAAAATCGGGACATCTCGTCACCTTGGTGAGATTAATCAGCGTAGGTCTGTTGAAGTCAATGGAGCTATGTGGATTGATATCAGCTGAGAAGCTGGGTCAAGCTTTTGAGCACTTACCTAAACAGAACCTCCCAATCTTTCGATGTTCAACTCACCACTGATTGTCAGTCAAACAATCCTGGATAGCAAAATAATTCCTGCTGCATGTTCTCCTCCCCCATCCCCCATCTGTGAAAATGGAGCACTCCAGTCATTAAACTAGGAAGTCGGTTCTTAGCTAAATTGGCCAAGATCCCAAGCACCTGCCTTCACCAATGCAGATGTTACTTTTACACTGACTTGCCTCTCTCGTCCCTTGGTGGCTGTCTAAGTCAAGTCACTGTGCATTTGGTAATACCTCAGCAGAGTCATAACAATGTAACCATTACAGCACTATTGAGGCCTGGTCACCTGCTCAACTCCCACTGATTTCAGTGATAATGGTGGATGCCCAACTACCTCTCACAATCAGGGCTACTCGAGTCTTTCAGCAGATCATCTTATTTAAATTTCCTCCATTCTTGTAATGATCATGTGAGACCCTGGTTTTAGACTTCTTGCACTGATTACTCATTAGCTTTAGCACCTGGTTTAAATTACTAGTCATATTTAAAGTTTTTCACTCTACAGAGGAATTTCCATACCAGGTGAAACCAGCATTCCATCTAATCCAAGGAAAGACTCTGACAGAAACTAGTGCAGCGAATCTCTTGTGGACAATTACAGATTAACATGCCTACAGGGCAAGTTTTCTCCTTCCCCTCATCAATTAGTGGTTGGCTTATGTCCTGAAGCAGGAGTGTTCATACACAAAGATTGCTGATTTTTTTCATGTCTAATATAATTGTAGTTGTTTTCATTAGCCATATAAACATCTCATCCTGTTTTGTATCTAAATTCTTGGCCTCAAAGATATCTTGGTGGCAGTGAATTCCAAATTAACTGAGTGCTAAGAAAGTAAATGTTTCCATTTTGTCTGTTTTAAATGTGTTGCCTTTCACATGAATTGAATGTCCCTTATTCTTTTATTATGAAAGAAGGTAAATTGGAGCAACCTACCTACCATCTCTCTGTTTTCTATACTTCTATCATGCTCCCTCCTATTAATTCTTCTCTAAACTAAACAGTTCCCATCTTTTCAATCTCAAGTGTAAATTTTTCCCAGTCTTTGGTCATTTTCATCACCCGTCTCTGAGCTCCCTCTGTTCCTGGTGTACCTTTTCTGAGATGAGGAGGTCCAGAACTAAGAGCAGGCCATTGATTTAAATAACAGCATAATATTTGCTGTATCATTCTCCATCTCATTCTTTATGGACATTTTGCCCTGCTTTTTTGACCGTCGCTGCATGCTGAGCAGAGGTTTTCATTGAACTGTCCACGGTGATGCCCAGTCCCATGCCATTATACTTGTCCAGTTTAATCTTGGTTTGATTTACTCTGGAGGTGTGATCTAGACATGATTGTCTGGTTCAGATGCCATGTGCATTTCCAACTATAGGGCCGTATCTCTGGTGCCCTTAGGCTCTCCAATACAATAATACAGTGGTGAGAACAATAGAAAAGTAAAATAAAAATAAATTAAATAGTAAAATAAATAGATTTAGCTACTATTTGGGAGAAAGACCCACTATTTCAAACTAATTAATTCAAGTGGCCAAATTAATCCCTGGTGTAACTCCACCAGAGTCAATTAGTTGCACATACCATGAATTTGGTCTAAGATTATTTTCCAGTCATTTTGAATTGTGCATTTTATTCTTGTTCTCCATCCTCCCATAAAATGCCCTGGTACTCATGAAGGGCTTTCAATACATCAACCAAGAGTAATCACGTCACTGGGGGTCCAATTTACCAGTCTTTGAAACTACAGTGAGAAATGGTGCAGCCCTAAAGAAATCTCAAAAGGTGTGACATTAATCTGCTTAGTCCCACTTGTGAGGCACTCAAATGGATTGAGTAGCCAGAGGAAGTTACAATTGATGGCTACCACACATACACACACCCCCGTCTGCCCTTTGCGGGGTGGGACCACACACATCCCTGGGGACAACTTTAAATCAATCAACTGCCTGTTTCACTGGCAGCAGATCTCTCTTCCCTCACTCCCTTTTACTTCTGGCTAATTTTGTAAAACAACAAGAAATCTTGGCACCATCTGCTTCTCTCACCATGCCACGAAGGACAAGCCTGGTGCAGTGCTCGATCCTTTTGCCCCCTAGGAAATGCTGCCAATAGAACTGTCTGCACCACAGCATATGCTGGCTCTTGCACAGCTCTATCACATATTGACACAGCAAGACATGCACACTCGATGCCAGGAGGCCTGAAACAAACCCAGGGCCAGTGAACTGCCCTTTGACTTAGAGACTCTTGGCCAGACCCATGGGGAAAAACAATCATGGACCATCTCATGAATTTGGGGCTGGGAAGATCCCCAACCCAAGGAAACGGTGACAATCACCTTCTGTAACTACAGTTTCTGAGATCTCTGCTGTTTATCTCCACCGTGTTTGTTAAGGCAAAGAGGAAATATTTGCATGGAGACTGGGTTCTCAACTGTTCACCTGCTCTGCGTGCTATTCCCTTCCCCCGATGTCACAAACAAAATGGATGGAAGTTGCTTGCTCTGAATGGGTCCATTTCAGTCACCTCATTATATTAGACAGAGGCAAAGCCAAGAGAGAAAGAACCCAGTAAAAGGCAGTGGAAATGATTGGAGTCACCGAGGTGGCAGGAAGCACAAAGCCTCCATAAGAGATAGGACTGAAGACTAGGACTGTTTCATTTTCTGGAAAAGAAAAGAGTAAGAGGAGGCAGGATAGAGACACATGAAATAATGGTTGATATAGGGAAGAAGAACTGAGCTCCCTGTCTCTTTGCATCATGCCCATGGCTCCCCTGATGTAATGAAGGCCTGGGGAGTCAAAGAGGGTGAGAAGAGGACTGGAGCACCAACCTATTTGGAAGCCAATCATACGCTCCATTTGAAGACACTGACCTCCAGATCCACAGCCCAGTTCCCAGCTCCAGCAGTCGGGCTATGCACGCAGACTTCTTAGAGCAGGCCTGCACAACATGCGGCCCACACGGGTTCACTGTGCAGCCCGTGGGCAGTGAGTAGGGGTGGGACAAGCCAAGCGGTGAGACGGGGGAAGCGGATGGGGGTGGGGCGAGGGCGGGGCTTTTGGGCCCGCAGCTGGTTTTTTTGCAGTAATACGGCCTTCGCTGCTTTCCGAGTTGTGCAGGCCTGTCTTAGAGGCTGGGGAGAAAGGAATCTTTCCCCCACTCCTACCTATGGAGCAGCAGCACAGCCACTCTAGCTACCCTAACCTACTGTTGGAGAAGATGTAGCTATGAGCTGCCTCATCCCTCTGTGAGGGGACTTGTCAGTAGGGCATGTTGACCCACTGGCTAAGCCTCCATATCTCTACTGCAGAGCAGAAAAAAAATCTCATGAAGCTGGGCTGCAGGGAGCACAATTCCTCAGGGTGGGTTTCCCTCATCCTGTCCCTTCCCAACGCAGCAGACCTACACATGTTCGACTGCAGGCAGAGTCCCTCTGCATTCAGAAAGGTGGGGCAGGGGCTATTTGCTGACTGTGGCCTATTGGCATAGCATTCCCCGCGGTGGTCCAGAGTCATGTCTCAGACCCAGATGGAGAATCCCCAGTGGGATACCTCAGAAAATTGAACAGTGTGCTGAATCCTTTTTTATTTTTCGGTAAAATGATAATCCATATGGAAGAAAATATACAATTTCTCCAGACATCTGCTGCGTGATCCAGAAAATGCATTATTAGAGGCATGCTGCAAAGTGTGAAATAGATTTCAGAAGTTAGAAAGCTAGTGGATATTTAAAGGATGTGTGACCCATCACAATGCATGTTAATAAATAAACGGCACCTCATAGACTTTGCAAAGGGTTACCATTAATTTTGTGCTTGTGCAAAGTCCTGGCTCATGAGCCCCTGCTGAAGGAACTACTTTTATAGGTGCCATTTATTAGTTGTTATTATTATTATTATTGGTGGTGTTGTGGATCTGGGCCTCAGTATGCTAGGCTAGGCTCTGTCTATGTGGTGCTTTTTCCCAGTCCCTCTCTTCCAGCCTCTTCCTCCCAGTCTACTCCCCCTACCACCCATCCTTCATGATGCCTAGGCCCACTAGAGCAGTCACTGAGAGTTCAGGAGAGACAGGCTTTCTTGCTCTCAGTTCTGTGGGCCAGGCCAGCCTGGCCCAGACATGATACAATTGAAGGGAAAATTCTGCTCAGCCCCCATAGGCCGGAGCACTCCATGCAAACAGAAACTTCAGGGAACTTAGCAGCTAAAATTTGACGAAGACTCAACTGAGCATGTGCAAATGGAGATATTTCAACAGCATATAACTTGGTCAAATTGGGGCAGAATTTCACAGAGATGGCAAAAGGCACGTCCCTGATCCAAAGGCCATGCCCCTGCCAAAATTTTACATCTCTGCTCCAAAGCATGGGAGTGCTAAAGCTTTTCAAAGAAAAGGTCGCCATAACTTTTAACATGGGGAAAAACATATTTTTCCCTCACCTTGTTCTAATAAAAGGCAGAGCCATTTTGGCTGAAATTTTCCCAAGAAATTAAGTCTGAGACAGACACCAAGCATGGAGACTTTCGGCCCAAATGTTTTGGCAAAACTATAAGCAACTGAAAAAAGGGTCTTATAATTGGCAGTGTTAGGCAAGCTTAACAACAAGCAGTGCTATCAGCCTAACCTACAATATCATGAAAATGGGGTAGTGTTGTGCCATTTTTTTTAATATATATATTGATTTATTAATCTGGGGGGATTTCACCACAGATCCCACTGGTTACTATGTGGTGTTATGATTACTAGTTGCTATGCACCACTGCCCTCACGAGAAGGAAACAGTGCATATCAGAAGATCAACAATGCATGTGGTGGGGAGAGAGAAGACCTGTGCAATGCTGGAATAAGACTGGAGTCAGGAGCAGAGAAAAGAGAGTGTGGAACAAAATGCGAGGGGACAGGGGGATTGAAAGATTACAATAACGACTGCTCTTATTGGATAGAGTGAGCCATACAGTTTGTGCCCTGTCTCATCTAAATGCATGCCCGTCTTCAGAGACAGCTTGAGAGCCCAACCTATTCCCTGTGAAGATCACTCCTGCTGCCAAGAAAGAAGACACTAGAACCTTCCCCACAGCAGGTAAACAAGGCACACTTCAGGGGGGAAATATCCTGTTCCATTAATCAGATAAGTAGCAATTGGCTCTGAAGACAATGGCAAGTAAAATAATCACCCTAAAGTAAAAAGAACATCTTTCACTCTAAAACAGTGCATTCAGCCTTCAGCTTTGGGTAACACACTGTATGACAATGGCTTCTTCCCTTAGGCAATATTTTACTGCTGTTGTTCTTGCAGCTAGTACATATTATACCCACACAAGCAAAGTAAAACCTTGCTGATGGCCAGGAGACCTACTGAGAGTGAATTCATGTTGCAAATTAGCAAATAAGTGAACAAAGACAATCAAATTAGAAAAAAGGATAATACACAACACAATATACTTTGTTCATTTATTTAACAAGTGTGGTTTGGCTTTAATTATTGATAACAATGCTTCCTAACAGTCTGGTAAATGATCTCTTGTACTTTTTGCCAAAAATAATGAAGTTGCATTCATCTGAGACCTCGCCACAGCACTTGAGTATTAAATTCTTTCCTAGGAAGCAGAGGGTGGGGTGCAGGGAAGTGAGGGAAGATGCATGTGTGTGTGTATAAATTACAGACACTGGAGATTAGTGAAGAGTGCAGTATGAGGTTGTAGGCTATTCACACACAATAGGCAGGAAGAAGGAGAAAAATTTTGGATCTCAGAGTTTGCAGAGACTCAGTATTGGATTTAAAAAAAAAGAAAACTATTCCCTACCCCAAAATACTGAACTCCCCTGCCTCCTCCAAGCCATGAAACTGAGCAGCTGCTGTTTGTTATGAGCTGCCTATTTAAACATGGAGGTTAATATTTTACAGTGTGTTTTCTTTTAATCTCCTCTCTCTCCTTTCAGTGCTTTGCACACAGGCAATTTCATTGCCAGTGTAACTCAACTGAACTCAGCAGGCTTACACCAAGGATCACCTTGTCCCAGTGTGGTTTGACCCTACTTAGTCCTTGAAGCTCTGTGGGAGTGGAAGCCCCACGAGATCAGGCTCTCCCCAAGTTGTCCAGTAACTCCTCCTTACAAGCAAGCTGAAAGTGCATGTGGGTATCTTAGTATTTATGCGTCCAGTTTCTACTGGGAAGCACAGAGATACAGAAAGCTGTGGTGTTTTAAAAAATAGAATGGCAGTTAAGAAAATGTAGCCCCTCCCCCTGCCACCCCAAAAAAGTTTGTACAAGTATTAGGTAAAGGGTGGAGGCATGGTTCAAATTTTATTCAGGCCATTTAATGCATTCTACATGGAATTTCACCAGCTTCCTATTGATCTTGCCCCTCCTTCCATAATACTTCCTATCCATTACCCCTCATCCTTTCCCCTTCCCCACTTATCTTTCCTCCCCACCTTCTTCCCATCCACTGGCTCCCCATCCAGCCTCCCTCCCCAACCTTCCAATCCCCTCTCCATGACTCGCCACAGTTGGGGGGCAAAGGCTGCCATTCGTTCACTTAGGCTCTCTCATCTCTCGGGAACTCTCCCCCATTTCTGTCCCTCTGTGCCCATGAGTCATGTCCTCTGCTTACATCCTGCCTTAAAATCTTCCCTTTTCTCTTTAGCTCATGACTGACTCTCCCCAGGAAGCGTTTTTGCTGCTGTTGTTGTACTGGATATGAAGGGTGCACTAGAGAAAGATAGACTATTAGTGTATGAACTTGCCTTCTAGGGTGCCTGTGCTGAGACAGACAGACAGCGGGCAGTAAAAGCAGAGTGAGACAAAGAGGGAGAGAAAAAAATAGGAGACAGAAAACGACAGACTCAGACAGAGAAAGAGAGAGCGAGGAAGATGGGGCGGGGAGGCGAGGAGAGTGGGGAAGCTGTTCCTGAGATGGGCTGAGTTCCGATACCAATGGGAACCGTAGGTTCAGAGTCAAATCCCGACAGTCAAGCAGAGGGGGAAAGCAATAATCATACTTAGCCCTTACACATGCAAGCAAGGCAGAGAAGATGGAGACTGGAGGCGACACAGAGAGAACTGGAAGGCGACATAAAGCTAAAGGAAGAGAGGATGGGGATGAACAGTTTATTACTGAATCACAAATGAAGACAGATTTTTTTCCCCCTAGATGAATTGCTGCACATAAATGTAAATGGCACTATTGTCTCTGGGGACAGATGGCAACCCACATTACTGCACTGAATAGCCTCTCCGCTGCCCCAGGCCCGGAATCATTTTCCTTGCTTAATCCCAATTGTCTGACTCAATGCTTGGGTGAGAAGTTTAGGGAAAGGGAACGGGGAACATGATCCTTAGGGTAGGAGGGTTGGGCTGGGTTCTTGTTTAAACTTGCCGAAGACCCAACCCACACTGTGTTCACCCCGGACCTCCATCTGGACTCAAGCCCTCACCCGTGCATGTGAAAGACAAATATTATTGCCACACTCACATGCTCAGTAAGGCCCTTGCCGCTAACAACCAAGCCGGCCAAATTCCCATCTATGCTGCCGGTGATGGGAGAGAAGAGCAAACAGAGTGGGGAACCCTCCACTAAAGGAGGCTGAGTAAAGAGAGATAAGGATGAGTGACAGCGCTGCAGGCTGCCAGTCCATGAACCAGCTGGGGACTCAGCACAGCCACACAGTGCTGCCTGCTCTAGATCAAACCAGACTGCGCCCCCTCCCACATCAAACATCCATAACTGCTAGTGTTATTAATAGTCAATGTCATTAAAATTAGATGAAAGAAATGCAGTAGATCTAACCTACCTAGATTTCAGGAAGGCATTTGATACAGTTCCTCCTGGGAAATTATTAGTTAAATTGCAGATGGAAATTAATATGAGAACAAAAAGGTGGATAAGAAACTGATTAAAGGGGAGACTACAATGGGTCATACTGAAAGGTGAACTGTCAGGCTAGAAGGATGTTACTAGTGGAGTTCCTCAGGGATCAGTCTTGGGACCAACTTTATTTAACATTTTTATTAATGACCTTGACACAAAAAGAGGGAGTGTGCTAATAAAATTTGTGGATAACACAAAGTTAGGGGGTATTGCCAGTACGGAGGACCACCAAAATACCATACAAGCAGATCTGGATGACCTTGAAATCTGGAATAATAGAAATGGGATGAAATTTAATAGTGCAAAGTGCAAGGTCATGCACTTAGGGGTTAACAACAAAAAAATTTTCATTAAGCTGGTGACATCTCAGTTGGAAGCAATGACGGAGAAAGATCTGGGTGAATTAGTTGATCACAGGATGACTATGAGCTGCCAATGCAATGTGGCCATGAAAAAGGCTAATTCAGTGCTAGGATGCGTCAGACGAGGTATTTCCAGTAGAGAGAGGAAAGTGTTACTGCCATTGTACAAGGCATTGGTGAGACCTCATCTGGAATACTGTGTGCAATTCTGGACTCCTATGTTTAAGAAAGATGAATTCAAATTGGAAAGATGCAGAGAAGAACTACTACGATGACCCAAGGAATGGAGGAAACTCAAAGAGCTTAACGTTAGCCTAATCAAAAGAAGGCTGAGGGGAAATATGACTGCTCTCTATAAATACATCAGAGGGATAAACAGGGAAGGAGAGGAATTATTTAAGTTAAGCACCAACGTTGACATAACAACAAATGGATAAAAACTGGCTATCAACAAGTTTAGGCTTGAAATTAGACAAAGATTTTTAACCATCGGAGGAGTGAAGTTCTGGAACAGCCTTTGAAGGGGAGCAGTGGGGGCAAAAACCTAACTTGTTTCAAGACTGAGCTTGATAAATTTATGGAGGGGATGGTATGATGAAACTGCCTTCAATAGCATGTAGCCAACCTGTGACTACTAGCAGCAAATATCTCTAACAGCCGGTGATGGGACACTAGATTGGGAGGGCTCTGAGTTACTACAGAGAATTCTTTCCCAGGTGTCTGGCTGGTGGGTCTTGCCCACATGCTCACGGTCTAACTGATCACCATATTTGGTGTCAGGAAGGAATTTTCCCACAGGTCAGTCTGACAGAGACCTGGGGAGTTTTCACCTTCCTCGGCAGCATGGGTCACTTGCAGGTTTAAACTAATGTAAAGGGCGGATTCTCTGTAACTTAAAGTCTTTAAATCATGATTTGAGGAATTCAGCAACTCAGCCAGAGTTTAGGGACCTATTAGAGGAGTGGGTGGGTGAAGTTCTGTGGCCTGTGATGTGCAGGAGATCAGATTAGATGATCATGATGGTCCCTTCTGGCCTTAAAGTCTATGAATCTGAATTATCCAGCCTCTTGCTGACCTTCCGAGGCAGAGAGCTCTATGGGATGGCTGGACATACAAGGGGGATTACTGCTGCATTACTCAACTCCTGATTTTGTTGGCTGACGATGGCAATAGTTAAAAGAATCAGCATGGACTCTTGATCTTTAAGTCAGCTGCCTTTGATACTGTTGATCACAAGGTTTTGTTGACATGCCTGCTAAGCCCAGCAGGCAATGACAAAGTGGTGGCTGAGAGGTCTGGTTCTTTCTGCTCCAAGAACACCTCTCCTTGCTTCTACAACTCCACTCTCTGGACCCCTCCTCTGGGCTGGGGGCCAGTACTTTGTAGACACTCACTCTCTGTTCTAGATCTGGATTTGAAGTCAGATGAGGTGCTCAAACAGCCCCTTATTTTAAGGGTCTTGGGACTGGACCCTTTTTCCCATGGAAGGCCCACGACTCTGCTAGTCACTCCCCATTTGGTTTGACAGAGCCCAAGTTTTTATCTCCAGGATACACAGCAAGGGGGCTCATATATTTACACAGGCTTTTACACGTGTTTGGAACTTTGGTTGGATAGGGGAGGGGTGAATCTGGAGTCTTTTAATGGACACTTGGTCAATTTGCTAGTTGGCCATACCATTATTTAATTCATGTTGTTAATACCATACATGCAATTACAGTGTCCGAGCAGTGTATTTTCTACATCCTGAAAACATAAAATGAATACATGTATTGCCCTTTAGGTTCCCTTGAGAGCTCTCTTCCCTGCTCTCACATAAACCCTGCCCTTATATTATAGGAGAGGTTTAAAAAGGGGGAACTATTTTTCACAAGACCTGACACAGATCAAGTGGCTCTCAACTCTGCAGCAAAAATATGTTCCAGTGAATGCACACAATATGCTCCAGAAGGGTTTTCAGTGTTCATGTTGTTTTAATAACTTATTTTGCTAATGGCAGAAGGGAAGGGATCCCACTGCCCCTAATCAGAAGCAGGCTGCATTAACTTCCTTTCATCCTTCAGGGGGATTTCTGTCCCTTTCTCCTACCCAGCCAGCTTTGGGCTTCCCCTCTGGCCTGCCACCAAAGATGTTGCATCCATTGGCTAACGTGACCTAGAAGGAGCCCAGCAGCAGCTCCATGATGGCCTGAAGATTGAAGGCCAGATTCTAAGCTGGTGTACAAGGTGCGCTGATTTACGCCAACTGACAATCTGGCCCTGAGACTCCCTGTTCTCCCTCTCTCTCCTCTCCTGCTTTCCCCAGTCCTCCATGCTCTTGTATCTCAGCCAGCAACAGAGGGACCTGTACTGCAGTACTGAGTGAAAGACATGTCCTTGTGAGAGCTCCAGCCTCAATTTCCTAAAGCAAGAGAAGTTTGGTTCTGTTTCTAGACATATTCTTATTAATTTGAATTAAAATATTGATCGGGATTGGGGGCCAGGCCCTGCCCACACACAGTGAATGACCGTACCTGCCCCGACGAGTTTATATTCTCAACTGAACGCATCTCTGAACATTTTAAGATTAGCTCATCGTTAAGAGCCTAATTCTGCCATTCTCACTAAGCAGGTACCTTGTCATGGGCTACGAACAGAGTAAGGTGCTACTCGCCACGAATAAGGATGGCAGAATCATACTCTTAAGCAGCATGGTTCAGTCTAGTGGTTACAGTACAGAACGGCAAGTTAGGAGATCCACATGCCATTGCACACTCTGCCACCAACTCACTTGTGAGCAAGGTCAGGTCACTCAAACTGTGTGCCTCAAATTCCCCCAGGGAAACATGGGGGTACTACCACCTCCAAGATTAGGAGACTTAATTCACTTATGTTTGGATGATGCTTTGAAGCCCTTGGAAGGAAGGCAGGAGAGACATGCAAAAATGTATTTCTGTTTTCACTGTGGCCTTGTCAACCACACAAGATCTCAAATTCTGGGAGCCAGAAATCATCAGTGCTGATTTCATTTCCGCAGTAGCATTGCTTCATTTCAGAATTATGGTCTTGGCTTCTCACTATGTAAGTATACAGAACAAACAAGGGATCAGAAGGAGGCAAACACCACACATTTCAGCATTCATGCTTGGGCCCTCAGTGCCAACCAGCCAGATTTACATCTCCGTCCTTTATATCTGCACATTTCCCCAAAACTGTGTGCATCTCACATAGACATATATACAGTCCAGACAGGCAGTTTCTTATGGCTAACAAGCATGCAAATTCCCTTCAAACATGCAACATCTCAATCCCTTGCATGCTACTAACCACAGTATACAAGCTTGATTTCCACTTACACTACATCTGCCTTCACAAACAATCCCTCTAAACTTCCCACTGTAAACTTGCCCATCAGCCAGCCCACACAACTAACACTGTCTCTTCTCTGGAATCACAGAGCAGGCTTTCTTCCCATCTAGTTGAGTATGTCCTATAAGGCATAGTACTCCTCAGGAGACTGGCATATTTTCCTATTGACCAGAGTTGGTTGGGAAAGAAAGTTGCGAGCCCACAAAAAAATGAAGTTTTTGGAATTTTTTTCATCCTAATATGGGACAAAAAGTCAAAAACCTCAACATTTCACTGAACTGAAATGCTACAGTATTTCTTTTCAAAGACACTGAAGCATTCCCACAATGAGAATGTTTCAGTGTTTCCAGAATAAAACATGCTCCAGCCAGAGAGCAGGGAAGCCCACCCAGTGGGCTGCAGGGGAACCAGAGATTCCATGGAGCCCTAGCAGCCCACGTGGACTGGGGAGAAGGTGGGGATCTTGGAAGATGGGTGGGCTGGCAGGAAACCAGGCTTGCTGGCCAGTGTCTGTCAAAACTTTTGATAGACTTGACACGTTCCCACAAAACTTTTTCTAAAAGAAAACCGTTCAGACAGAATTCGACAGTTCTCTGACTGATGCAACAAAATGATTGTGAAGTTGTGATTTAGCACATTATGAAAAGCAGGAGAGAGATCACATAACTTCTTACAGAAAACATTCTGTCTGACACTTGCTGATTCTGTGGCAAAGGGATATCTGCTCTGCTCAGTGATTAGAGATCATCCATAGAACTTTGTAAGCAACAGGAAGTTACACATTTGGCTGACAGTTCACTGAGGCAATGAGTTCCTAAAAGACTCACTCATAATACACAGACAGTTACCTAAAGGTATTATACAGAGGCATAATATTATAAGCCCGCCTGGCCAAAAAAAATGTCAGATTCTTTACCCATCTTGCAAGTTAGATTTGCAGGAAGAGATGGGACAGATCTGTGAAAAGCCGGAACATCTTAATACTGCACATTGCTTTAGGCTTCTCCACCCTGAAGTTCTTTACACGCTGTAGATACAGGAGTTAGTAGTGTCAACCCCAAGTTGACATGAGTCTGGTCCCAAAAAACTACAAGATTGGCTCAAAACCCATGAGACTTTGGGGTTTTGAGCACTGAAGGTACCCTTCTGTTGTATTTTCAACCTTTCCTTCACAATCAAGAGTGCTGGAAACTTACTCTTTTTAAATGAACACTGAGGTTTGTACTTAATCAGAGGATTCCAAGAGCTGGAGCTTTAAGAAAGATACCCAGTAGTTCAAGCTCCACAATAAAACTGCAAGTTGTTCACTCACTAATGAAATACACCCAGCTGTGGTTTGGAAGACAGCAGCTGCTTGACGGTGCACAAAACGACACTTTAAGGAAGTGAAAAATACAATCTGCTACTGACACTGCAGAGGGGATTTTAGGAACACAGATAAGTTGGAACTTGACCAGGGACGGGTATCAGGTAGAATACCTGTATTTTGGTGAAAGACAACAAAGGCTTTTTCATGAGCACTGACTGGTCAGGACCTCAGTTTACACCTCATCTCAAAGATAGCATGACCTCTAGCAGCACAGTGCCCCAGTACAGCATGCTGGAATATTAGTTCAATACTGACTCAGAGAGGAAAATTGCCAGCTACCAAATCACACCCACCACTTTCTTCTGCTCTCTGGATGACTGATTCTCCACTGTCCTGCACCTTCTGTAGTCACACATGAGCAAAGTGCACGTAAAACACTACCCCTCTGATCTATTAGCATTTTACACTGACTCAGCCCACATATAAATGACCATATATAGAACAAGGCAGCAGAGAATAAGTCCATAGGTTTTCCTTTGAGTCTCCCACCCTAATACTGACCAGGCCCAACCCTGCTTATCTTGTGAATCTGCCCAGATAGCTCTAAGTATACGTGATATAAACAATAATATTTGTATAGCAGCAATAGTGTACTAGGAACTTTACACACACAAGATGAACATAAATTTTCAATGGATTCATAAACGTTGTGACAAAGCTCCACGTCTGTCCTTGTGGGTCCTGCGCTTCCTGGCAGATTTAGGGGCCTCAGAAACTCATCTAGGCCCCAGAGTGACCTCCCTTTCTCAGTAGAATTGGCAAGAGTCACCACCTAGTGAGTTACCTTCATCACAGGCTAGTATGGAAGGTGGAAAAAGTGGAGGGAGCCCGGGCCCACCCTCTACTCCGGGCTCCAGCCCAGGGACCCTAATAGTATCAGCTAAGATGGCTGACCTTTTATCCACAAAACACAATACAATTCCCTGGGCTACTTCCCCACAGCAGTCCCTGCTTCTTCAAACTCCACTTCACCCTTACCTCAGGGCCTCCTTCCTTCAGTATGATATGTTGTCCACCACTCAGTCTCACCAACAGCATAACTTCCTTCCACAGCTCCTGACACCCACACTCACCTGACTAACTGGGAGGTTTTTATCTGGTTTCAGCCAGTCCCTGATTGGCTTCAGGTGTCCCAATTAGACTAGCTGCTTCTACTCCTTTCCAGAAGGTTCTTAATTGGCCCCAGGTGTCTTGATTGGCCTGGAGTAGCCTTTGTTTGGCTATCCAGGGAACAAGGACTTGCACATCCTGAGACTAATATACCTGCCTTCCAGCACTCTCCTATATCCTTCTGGTCTGACTCCGTCACAACGTGTAAGACCTAAACTTATCACAATCATTTAAATTAAATATAAAAAAAGAATATGAAGCAGTACATACAGTGGAGCCCCGCTGACAGATGGGATCCATGAAATCCCATTGCGGTAAATGCGGGGTCGTGTTATAGCAGGGCCCCACTCCCCGGCAGGCGGGGGACTGCGCTTCTCTCCCGGCTGCCCAGCAGGGGAGAGAAGCTGCGGCTCCACCTGCCAGGGACAGAGAACTCTGGGGCTGCAGCCTGCAGTTCTCTGTGGAAACCGCTGTCAACCCATCTGCCGGGGGCAGGAGACACCTGCGCCTGCAACCCCGGAGTCCCCTGTCTGGGCAGGCGTGGGGGCAGCGGCTTCCAGAGAAGCCTGCTGGAAGCTGCTGCCCTGCGCCTGCCGGGACAGGGGGACTCCAGGCTGCAGCCCCGGAGATCTCTGTCCCTGCAGGTGGGAGCCGCAGCTTCTCTCCCCTGCTGGGCAGAGGGGAGAGAAGCCGCAGCCCCCACCTGCAGTCCTGTGTTCTCTGTCCCTGGCGGGAAAGGCTGCAGCTTCTCTCCTCGCTGCCCAGCAGGGGAGAGAAGCCCTGGCCCCAGCACCTGCTGGGGACAAAAAACTCAGGACTTGGGAGCCACGGTCTAACCGCGCTATAACCGAACTCGCGTTATAGCGGGGCACGTTATACTGGGGCTCCACTGTATTTGCTGCCACTTTTTAAAGAAAGTCAAACCACCGAACGTGCCGAAGTTACTGGTTAAACACCTGGAGCTGACCTGCTGAACAGCTTTTGATAGCACTTGCCTCTTCTGCAGGTTTCAGTTTATTCAACTAATTCAGTTCAATGACTTGTTGGTTCAATGACTGGTTGGTTCATTCAAAGGGCTGGAACACCCATGGGAAAAAATAGTGGGTACTTAGCACCCACCCGCAGCCAGCTCCCCCCATTATCCCCAGTGCCTTCCGCCTGCTGACGGCCCATCAATCAACTCCTCTGCCTCCCTTCTAGCACCATCTGCCCACCACGATCAGCTGTTTCGTGGGCTGCAGGAGGCACTGGGAGGATGGGGGAGGAGCAGGGATGGGGCATGCTCAAGGGAGGGGGTAGAACTGAGTAGGAAGAGGTGGAGTGGGAGTGAAACGAGGGGTGGGGAAAAGGTGGGGGCTTGAGGGAAGGGGTTAGGTGGGGGCATGACCTGGGGCAGAGTGGTGGTTTGAGCACCCCCTGGAGCCCAAAGGAAGCCAGCACCTGTGGCAGGAAAACTTGTTTTCTTCTTCTTCTATTCTATGAAGAAAAACTCAGTGTGAGAGGGTGAGATCTACTAGTGCTAAAATCTTGAAAGACATGGTGATCAGAAACAATCAGTTCCATTAATTAACTACACATAATAATTCTTTTGTTTAGTGAATCAGTTTTAAATCCAAAACACATTTTGATAATTTATAAATTTTTTTCTTATATATTCCTCAGTTAGTTTTAAGTTGTTTTATTTAATTAAAAAAATTAAAATGCTATTTTAATGCATTAGTAATTGAATTCAAATTTCAATCCAAATAGATTTTGGCACAAATAAACAGTAAGAAATTAATCATCTAGTAAATAAGAAATGCATCATTCACCATTTTCTAACATATAAAAATGTAAAAATTAAGAATCAGAACAAACATTTGTTAAGCTATATAGTTCCTTAAATAAATGTGCACGTGACACTATGCCCCATATTCTTCACAGAAATATTGCTGTAATATGATTATAGGATATCTAAGATATATTTTATGCAAGATGTGTCTTGTGAGATATTCAGCAAATGATAACATTTTTAATGATATGATTATCCTGTTTCTATGCATGTATCATTTTTGCATCTAAAGTTAGGAATATGAACTATATATCTGTACTATTAAAGTAGTTACACCTGTGGAACGCCTACCAGACAGAATGCAATCAGACTGGATGGGCCTTTAGGGAGAACAATAGGTCTTCCACCTTCCTGAAAAGCTACAAATGGTCTTTGGCTCATGGTTCCTTTGACCCTACAGGGTCATGTGATCATGTCACTTGGTACTGGACTCCATCATAGAATGCCAGTATTTTTCCACTGATGGGGGTTAGACTCACACTAAAAGACAAAGGATTCCTGCCACATGTAAATCCTATTTAAGGCAGGGAAGTGAGTTAATCAAGGTTCATATTCTTCACTGAATCCCTGCCCAGAATGATTGCTGGAAACATCTAAGAAACAAAGACAAAGTGGAGGGGAAAGAGCTGAGCCCAGGTTGGAAAAGGTGTCTGGCCTGTGAAAAAAATGTTTAAAACATTTAGGGTGAGAAATTATTACTTGTAACCAGCTTCTTTAGTGTCTTAAGCTTACATTGCTTTTATTGGCTGGGTAATCTGCTTTGATCTGTTTGCTCACCCTTATAATCACTTAAAATCTATTTTTGTAGTTGTTAACCTTGCTTTTGCTTTCTCTAAACTCAGTCTGTGGAATTCATAACGGGTGGGTGTGGGGGATGTTGTGCATATCTTCCTCCACACTGAGGGAGGAGGTGAATTTCAATAAACTTCCACTGTACAGTTCTCTGTATAGCACAAGATGATACAATTTTGGGTTTACACCCCAGGGGGGTGTCCTGGGCAATTCCCTAGCTGAGTCTCCCCAGGCAGTGCTGATTTCAGGGTGTGTCTTTCTGCAGCTGGTTGTCTCACTACCCTGTGTGTGAGCTGGAGGAGGCTTGAGGGCCTGGCTCAGCAGGACAGTGCAAGGGAGCCCAGGCTGGTGGAATAAGTGGGCTCAGTAGTACCATGGTACATCAGTTGACACTCCAGAGTGGGATGTAACCCATCACAGTACAGATACAGTATATCCTCTGGGTTAGCAAAAAAGTACCATCAAATTTAGTGTAAAGGCTACATTTAGTTGCCAAGCAACATGTTTTAATGGATACCAAAGAATGAGAATCAACCTTTCTTCAGGAAAATAACTAAAAAGTACAAATGCAAAACAGAATTAAAATTGATTATTTAAATCAAGTGTTTTGGCTTGCTGATTTAAATTATGATTAAAATCGGTGAATTAAATAGCACTGATGTAAATCAAATCCACCCCAGTCTGCAGCAAGTGTAAGTGATCATAGTTAAAGGTACGTATTAGTCATGGGTATTTTTAGTAAATATTATGGACAGGTCATGGGCAGGAAACAAAAATTCACAGCCTGCGACCTGTCCATAACTTGTATTATATAACTCCTAATAGGCCAGGAGGCTGGGGGTGCTCAGTACAGGGGTGCCGCAGGTGCTGGGGCATGGCCGGAGACCCCTGCTGGTGCTGGGGGTTGGAAAGGATGGCAGGCTCCCTGTGGAAGCAACAGCCATGTCCCTGCAGCTCCTAGAGGGAGGGAAAGCCAGGGGGACTCTGCGCACTGCCCCCACCACGAGCTTCAGCTCTGCAGCTCCCATTGGCTGGGAACCACTGCCAATGGGAGCTGTGGGACAGTGCCTGCAAGCAGGGGCAGTGTACAGAGCCTCCTGACCCCTCTGCCTAGGAGCTACAGGGACATGCTGTCTGCTTTAGGGGAGCCCCTCCTTCCCCACAGGTAAGCACCACCCTGCACCCCAACTCTTGCTCCAGCCCTGAGCCCCTACCCACACTCAAGCTGCTGCTGCCCCAGAGGCATCCCCTGAGCCAGCTGCACCGGTCACTGCAAAAGTCACAGAGGTCACGGAAAGTCCTGGAATCCGTGACTTCTATGACCTCTGTGACAAACACACAGCTTTAATCATAGCTCCATTGGCTTCAATACAATACACAATACCAAAAAAAAGGGGCCACCTGATGAAATTAAAAGACAGCAGGAAATACTTTTTTTACATAACACGCAATTAACATGTAAACCTTATTGATATGAGACACTGTGAAGGCCAAAAGTGTAAGTGGGTTCAAAAAGAACTAATAAGTTCCTGGAGAACAGGTTCCACCAATGGTTATTAGCCAAGCTGGTCAGGGATGTAATCCATGTTCAGGGCGATTCTAAATCTCTGGCTGCCAGAAGCCAGGAGGGGAAGGCTGGGTGGATCTCTCCAAACCTGCCCTGTTCTGTACACTCCCCCCGAAGTTCTGGTACTGACCACTGTGAGACACAGGACACTGGGCTAGATGGACCATTGGTCTGACCCATTATGGCCGTTCTTATGTTCCTAATGCATCTACACCACTTTATACCAGCTGAGGATCTGGCTTTATATACATAAAGTTACACAAGAGTATAAGTTTTTCCACCGCTTTGGCCTGACTGGCTGATCCTGTACCACTGAAATCTACTGGAAATTTGCCATTTGGGCTGCAGTCAATGACAAGTATACAGATGAAGGAAGGGAACTAGTAAATATCAAAAAACAAAAGGCTGGCATAGTGAACTGCAGAACATATTTTGGTATTGATTTTTTTTTTAATGGCACACTCATTCTTGCTCTTGCTGTCACATCTATAATATCGACACTTGAACAAGAGGAGGTCTAGGGTTTATAGACCTCCTGGAAGGAGTTTCTTTTAAGGAGGGACTCGTAGGACAAATTAAATATAAAGCTCCTGATCCTGCACTTAAATCCTAATGCCTTCACAGAGCCCTCCAGAAGTCACTGAGGCCTCATGCAGGTGCAAAGATCCATCAACGTGCATCTCCTCATAGGATCAGGTCTCACAGTTTATAAAGGGCATTGGAATCCTTCTGGATGACACTGTGTTACCTGTAGGCTGTTACTAAATTAGTCTCAAAGAGTTTAGGCACTTTAGCTTATAATGAAAACCATTCACTTGATTTAGAAACACTTTTCTCAGCCTTAATTTTTAAATTCAACTTTGACCTTCCTTAAGTCAAATTTGGTCTAGAATTTACGTTTTGTACAAAAAAGCATTTACAAATTCTATGACCAATACTCAGAATTTTTTTTAAATCCAAGGGAAGCAGGATTTTAAAATAAGCAATTTCCTATAGTGTCTCATCACATCTGCAGTCCAAAAGTGAAATTGATTAAACACACAATCGTGAAACTGACTAGTCTGTTTACTTTGCCCAATCCAAGAGGATGCAAAAAGTACAAACAATAGGAGAAACCGTGAGAAAGCAAAATCTCAAATTATGTCAATTTTAATAATCCAAGGTTTTATTTGTAAACAATTTGGACAAAGATATTTTTTAGAAATATATGATTAAGCTTTTATTGTGCTTTTGACTTGAAATTTCAATTATACACAAACTCTGTCATTCCCAAAGTCAATGCAAAATTATTAATCCTGTTAACCTATTATCGGTGCCTTCAGGTTGCAGCAGCAGTGTGGGAATGCTAGCATTTCAAATGAGACATACTGGCCATATGAGGATGCACTGCCTGGCCTGATCCAAACTCCCATAAAGTCGAACAAAAAGAGTCTTTCCTTTAACTTCAATTGGCATTGGATTGGGCCCCACATACAGTTTGTGTGTTGAACCCAGCTGATTACCCTGCAGTTACCTGTATCTAACAAAGTTTAATTAGAATAAAAAGCATGTTTGCTCACTAACAACCCAGCACGATTCAGACATTAGTTCTGACTGTATGCAAAATTGCCCTGGGAATGTTTGATCAGCTCCTACTCCTAGTTTTAAAGCAACGGGCTCCTTTTCAACACATAGTATAATGACAAGGAGAGCAGTTTACATTCCACTTCTGAGCAAAGGGGGTGATGGATATTCTGTTTGGGGGGGTTATGGCTTCAAACTTTTATAGTTAGCAATTTAATCCACTTTTTAAAAAGGGAATTAGTGTCTACAGCTTTGGCAACAACATCTCACATTTATGTAGTGCCTTGCACACAGAAATTCTTTAAAACGTTGTGTGCATAAATACACAGGATACTTTTCCCATTGCTGAAGTGCAGCAATGGAATGTGAGTGTTGTTTAATAGTATGTTGGAGGACTGCGGCACGAGTCAGGACAGGAAGAATATTCTGCAGGGGGAATTTTTAAACAGATGGAAAAGTGTCTTATGAGCTAATGGCCAGGATGTTGGTTTTAAGTTTCATCTGACAGTAATTCCATAGCACAGCTTCCTTCCTTAACTATGGTACAGTTCTGGACAAGCAGAAAGTCAGACAGAAGGGAACCTCCCATTTAATCAGTGCCCCTAACTTTTGTAGCATCTGGACTTTCCTTAGGTTCTCCAACCCAGACAGTGATCAGGCCTCTCCCTGCTTGGCTTGGAAAGCTGATGAGATAACAGGTGATACAGTTGCACTCTTAACCTCAGGTTGGGAAGTAGCAGTCAAGCATGGGAGCTCTGAAGAAGCCATGGTCTGATTTCCATACAAACATCCCTTAGCAGTCAAGAATGTAGAGCAGCGAAATACAAAAAAATATGTGGAGAAAGAGGAGCACAATATTTTCAAAACAATGTTTTCAAACTCTTTCCTAACATTAGGGAATTCATTCAGCTGAAAAAGTTGCATTGAAATATTCCTTTTTAAAAATCCAGTGTTTTTTACAAACGTAGCTAGACTACCCATCCATTGCCACATATACATCACATGGTAACTGGGAGGCTGGAGAGCCATCGCAGCCAATCCAAAGAGGTTCCTCTTCCCTCTCCAGCTCCCAACGCTGTACAGTCCATTTTCTGATGTGATGATAGGATATGCGATCTCAGCATTTAACCACAGTACATTCAAATGTGAAAGATGGGCAAACTGATGCCCAAACTTAAACCTGAGTAGCATAACTCAAGTATCTTAAAGCCACCAACAGTCATCACAAATTTAAATGTACACAGAAAACTCAGATAACTTCTGTCTGAACCACTGCCCCAAAAATCAGAGCAAACCTTCCCCCCCACAATTCAAACTGAAACAGAAACCTTCATCTCAAACTCAAGCCTGGTTCATAATTTTTCTCCTATACCATGAATCAAACTTTTCGCCAACACACACATCTCTCTATAATTTTACGCTGAGCCCACTGTAGGCTGAGACAGGGTGTCAGGAGTTTAGTGAGTGCTGCAGGACACACGAGGAAGAAAGATAAAACATACATATTTCAACATCAAGGCTCAATGCCTTAAAGAACTTGCGATATAATGGGACATCCCAACCCTAAATCTCTGCCCCAAATCTCAACTGTCATCCAGACTTTGAAAATCAGAACCTTCCTCCGAACTTCTGACCCATCACACTTGGTTGTCCGTAAACCATCATCATAGATAATTCAGCTCGGAACCACAACTATGTGCCTAAATTTCAAACAAAACCCAACCTCCTAATCCTTTATTATTGGTAGCACCTAGAGGCTTCATTCAGGATCAATTTATTGAAAATCTCTAAGTAATATTTTTTTAAGCTTCTGCTGCATCCCTTAGCTTTCCAATTTAACCTAGAAGCAAATCCATCAAAATATCATAATAAGAAATGGGTATTTCCCACCCAGCCATAAACTAGGATAAGCTTTGGAGTTTCTCCTGAAGATTTCCAATCTCATTGAGATTTCCCGCCAGAAGAGTTTTGAATAAAGCTTCCATTTTTTTGTATGTTGTTTCATCTCCTCAAATTCCTGGATCTTTCAAAGTTCCCCAGATCTAATAAACCCCCTTTTATATACTGTGTCCATATGGAAAGTTTGGGGAAAGGTCAATCATTCCACAATGGAGGAAGTTATTTCCTGGGGAAGTTAATTGTGACCAGCTGTTGCTTATTGTTCTGTTACTATCAGCTTCTTAAACCAAGGCTGTAAGATTCATTAGTGACGGGTGTGATGATGAGATTTGCTGATCATATCTACATTACAGAGGTAGCCTCAGAACACTCACTAAACTCCCCAAATTCCTGTTCAGGATGCACCAGAGTCAAACCTGCAATGGATTCTCTGAAGTAGGCTCATCTTTGATCCTGTGGAATCTAGAGAGGAAAGATCCTCAAGAGAAGACACTCAGCAGAAAGTTTGTGCTCACTGGCTAGCAGGATGAGGGTCATTCTGGTGGCCCCACAATTGAGAAGCAGGAACTGCAGCTCTGTCTCCAAGCAGGGACTGAGTTCGTGGCATGTACAGTAGTTAGATGAATAAATATCCCTCATTATAACAAAGACCTAGTGATAAGCCAGCAGGGACTGGAGTACCCTTTTCCCTGAGCCTTCAAACCACCCCACTGTCACTGACCCATTAATAGGAAGGTGCAGGAATACATTTTGAAAAGTCTGTCCCTTTTCTTCTCCCTGCCCTTGTCCCTGTCTGTGTTGTTCTGGCTGACACTCGCTTTCTCTGAAGTCCTCCCTTTGGTAAGCAGCTCCTTTTGATCACACATTGCAACAGCTGAGCTGCACTGTAAAATGTAAGCGAGGAACAAAGCAATTTGTTAAATATGTACGAAATCTCCTCTCTTACCTGCCAGGCGCCCTGCGAGGGCAGGGGGAGGGGAAGGGCAGTGTGGAATGAGGAGAGAACAGACAGCTTGAAAAGGATATGGATTACACACCATTTTGATGCACCAGTTGCGGGGGCTGGTGGTCTGTTTCAAGCAAAAGAACACCACGGGCGCCAAGTCAGGGTAGGGCACATCAGGGTCCAGTGGCGAGTCGATATCCTCCTCATCACCCAGCTCCAGGGATGGCGGAGCCTGCTCCAACGGCGGTGCCTGCTCAGTAACTCCCAGATCCATGAGCTCCAAAGGGCAGAGGGCAGAGGTGTGAGGGGGCTGCCTGCCTGAGTGCCAGGCCGAGGAGGAGTGGGCGACATATTCGGCCATGGTGGCACAAAATGAGAACTCCTGGGGAGGGAAACAACACCGGTGAAGGGAGGATCGGCAACCAGACACACAGCGCGACTTTGTTTTTACGGGGAATGTAGGATGGGTGACTGGCACTGGATTGGCCACTGGAACAGTCTCACTTTAGGCCACTGTGGCCACATGGATTTTAAGCAGCACTCCCCCTCTTCAGCGCGTTAAAGTTGGATGGTGTGATACAGACTTTTCTCACCAGGTCAGGTGCAGCACGAACAATGGCAGCACTGTCTTCCCATACCCTCCGCCAACCTGCCTCCACCCTTGGCAGGCTGCTGCTAACTAGCCCTTGTCTCCTGACAGCTTTCTTTTGGAGCTGCAGATCTTATGGCTTCCCCACCCTCACACCCAACAATGAATACCCCTCTGCTGGTGGACGTGCTCAAAAGTGGCCTCGCAATGAAAATACAGTGCCAGATTATGGTATATGATTTTGGCCAGCAGTGGGGAGAAGCTTGGGAGGGTGAGGGGAATTAAATGACATTGGTTTAGGAGTTTATTATGTTTACAGTGTTAGGAAAAATGCATGGTCTGAAGACTAGCACAGGCTGCTCTGTGAGGGAATGTAGCACATCTTTTAGCCTGTTTTACTCAGTGGCTCTTGAATATGCATGTTATACATCCTGGCTTATACTAATAAAGTAGCATTAAAAAAACCCCAACCTTTGAGAAATATCCACTTGTCAACAGAACAGCACTTATCAGTCACCCAGATCCAAAACATGGAGTTTATCTCCTCTTAATCCTCTATCTTCACTCTAAGGCTGTATATTATCTTTTGAAGACTTGCCTGTTCACTGATTTCTCTCCCTCTCGTGAGCAGTAACTTGTTCTACCAATGCAGCTCAATCTTGACCTGCAGCACCCACTGCTGTATCAGTCCAGGAACCCCTCTTACCCACACGGCTCTGCCCATACTCTTCAGTAGTGGCCGTCAGCACCCCACCATTTTAGTCCTGAGCTTTGCCTATGTACCTCCTGCAGCACCCCTGCTATCCCAATCCTAAGCCCAGCCCCTACTCCCAATTTGACAGTGCACCCCTCAACCCTTATCCACAATACCCTCCGCTGTTTCACTCATGGGGTCTCTTCTGAGCAAAGAAGAGCAAACACAAAAGACATACAAAGCAGACACAACATCCACTAAGGACATGGCTCAGACCCCTCAAATTCAGTACACACAGTATCTGCAGCCACTAGGGGGGGAAATCCTGCCTCCTGCCAACCCACTGGCTTTGGGAATATTTTTAAAAATCCCAATAGCCAAAGCAGCAGAATGCTCCTCCCATTCCTCCTCCATGCCCCATGACCGAGCAATTACATTTTCACTTCTACCAGTTACTTAATTCTGAACGCTCCAGTGATGCCCCACCCCCACCCCCTTTCTTTCCATTTGTCCATTCCTCATTGCCTATTCTGATCTGGGTTCCCCCCATAGCCTATTAACATGCTGTACTTGGGCACAGCTTCTATCCCATTAACGACACCGAGGAGAAAGGCGAGTAAGACCAACCGAGAGGAATGACTTATTATGATGCTCAGAGTGGCTGTACTGATGAGGGCGTGACAATTCCAAAATGCAACATACAATGTAATCCAACAAAGGAAGAGGGAAACAATCTCATCAGCACATCCCTGCATTCTCCCCAATTAAACGTTCAGGGTCCTTCTGCCTCCCCACTGCCGCCAGACACAGTTGGGGTATGTCACAATGAGGACAGGGACTCTGGGAAATAGCTCTCCCTATGGCACTTAGACAGACGACCAGCCCATGCCTCAGAGTGCTGGCTGGCAGGAGCAAGACACGGTCTGGCAATTCACTGCAGATTCAACAAAAACCAGGGGAATAGCCGCATCATGAGCGGATTATCTGCTTCAATTTGTGCAGCCTGGAATGACTCATTAGAGGCGATATGGATGCAGCACCAGATTAGCCCTTTTGGGAGCTCAGAAGCTAACTGCATCCCTTGTTTGACAGCTGCCCCGCTGGAGGTCTTAGGAACGCTTCCTCCCTTGTTCAGACACAATCCTTCCCTTCCACCCCAGCCACCCCCAGGGCTGAGATCACAGCACATCTCACATGTTAAGCGGAGTCAGGCTTAGCACCCTTTATAGGGAGACTGACGGGGGAAACCGACGTGGTGCAAATGAGTCGGGAAGTTCTGCTTTTTACTCAGAGCCAACCCTGCTACTCCAGCAGAGTGTGGAAGGAAGGGTCTATAGCTGGAGATAGCTTTCGGGTGAATCTGGGACCACTTTTGTTTTGGCATGGCAGGATTCGAGTTAAATCAACAGATGTCGGGCAAACGCCAATTTCAGCAGACAAGAAAATCGATAGAAACAATATCAATCGGTAACAGCTTTGGGGAGTCCAGTCCCCTCCCTCAACCCCACCTCCATTGCACCTGCAGGGATCAGGTGTCACACACAGGTGCTGGAACTAGGGGAGCTGAGGGTGCTGCCACACCCCCTGGCTTGAAGTGGTTTCCGTCATATCCAGGGTTTACAGTTTGGTTCAATGGCTCAGAGCGCCTCCACTGTACACATTGTTCCAGCGCCCCTGGGATCACTGGCCCTGCGGCAGTGTCTGGAGCCCTCCTCATCCTTGCCACTACGGGACTGACGGAGCACGGCTGTGACATCAGGGCTCTCCGCACTGCTGCGGGGCTGGTGCAACCCTCTCCCTGCAGGTGCAAGATACGGGGAAGGCTGCAGTCCTCCCAGGGCAGAGCAGAGACCCCCCATACCACCACAGTGAAGAGGAGAACGGTCCGCAATTGTGGGAGAGGCCATCCCGGTGCTGAACAGCTGCTTCCCCAGGCAGGAACTGTTCAGCAGCATCCCGTGGCCAGGCATTTGTCCTCCTCCTCGGAGTCCTAGCTAGGGTCTCTGCTCCCTTGGGCCAGGATCACTGCCTCCACCACACCTTGTGCCGGAGTGTCTTGGGCCTCTCGGCCATGCAGGGAGCCCCCGGCATCTTTGGGGTCAGTGCTGGAAGCCCCTCAAGCCCTGCTGGCAGCACTATCCTAACCTTAACCCCAACCCTATTTCCTCCCACTCGGCATCTCCAGCCACTGTAAAAATAAAAAACCTCTTCAAAATAAAAATCAACATTAACCCCGTGTAAGCATGCGGCAACTCACCCTCTGCGCCTCCTGCTGGTCCTTCTGGGAATTAGCTTGATCCAGCCCTCTAGAGCGCCCTCTTCTGGGTTTGGTCCCGCTCACTACTGGCACCAGTGCCCCTCCCTGGGCCCCAGTGCCCTCTTACCTCGGCTGCTGTGCCCCTCAATACCTCCACCATCTCGGGGTCTCCCCTCCCCAGGGAGCCCCCATCCCCGATCCCCACCTTGCCTCAGTCTAGGCAACTGCCAGTCACCACCTGCCCCCACTCACTGGGGTGGACTGCAGTCTAATTGCCACGCATCACTGGCAAGGGGGGTTGGCCTGCTGCCTCTGCTTGCCCCAGGGCTGCCCCTGCAATCCCAATATCCTTTGTAGGACTGTCTACCAGGCCCTGCAGCCTGGGGGTTTCCAGGCTGGAGCTCCCCCAGCTCCTCTAGCCTAGCCCTAGCCCTGCTCCACGCCGAGTCTCCGTAGGCTTCCCCTGCAGCCAGGCCTGTCTACCTCCTCAGATGGAGAAGAAGTCTGTGTCTCTCAGACCCCTGCCTCTCAATCCTTTTATAGGGGCCTGCCGGTCTGTTTGGGACATGCCAGCTGAGCCTGCCTTCTAATCAGCCTGGGAGCATGCTTGCTCCCAGCCACAAGCCTTTCCTGGGCTGTTTTAACCCCTTCTTTCTGGGAGCGGGTAGCCACCCTGCTACACCCCGCAATGAAAGACCAGTACCAACAAATGCTGCCAAGCCGAGCTGTGGTGCTCAAGGCCCCCAGAGCCCATTTTGCAGCAATAGAGGTGTGAACCCCAGCGTCCTGGACAAATTCCAGCTCAGGTTAGGTGACATTTTACCTTCTTAAAAGTGCCCCTGCAGGTCTCACTTCCTGTCCTATGACACCGCTGGACAGTGTGGCTGGGGCAGGTTGGGCTAATGCATTTCAGCCCAGGCATGGTCACATTTCAGCGATAGGCGAGGGGAAGATGCTCTGTGCGAACACACACACACAGACACAGAGAGAGAGACACACACACGCAGACTCGCATAGATGCGCGCGCACACACACAAGTACGTTGAGGGGATGGTTCTTTCTAGGCTGAAAGACACTATTAGAAAGACCAGAGAGGACTAGAAAGTTCTAGAACCCACCTCCAGGAGGATCCCAGTCTCCCGTTTCTGTAGGTGCTCCTATAATCAAGGTGATGGGAGCGGTATAAGACAAGCAGATAGACAGAGGTCCCCACACCCCTTCATCCTAAACAAATACGTAGCCTTTGCTGGGGCAAGACAGGAGGGACAATCTACAACAAGGTGGTGTTGGCAGGACAGACCTATCAGTAAAACAATCAAGTCTGCCTCCTTAAGGGGTGACCCCTCCAGGGGAGATCTCACTAGTATACAAGTTTGGAGCAGCCCCCTTCATGACCGCTCCCTGGACAGAGAGCAGTGTCTCATCTGACATGTCTTCCTACCCATCTCTAAGGTCCTGGCTTGTCCCCAGCCCACAAAGGATCCCCTGCCACACCCAGGATCTCTTTCCTGGCAAAGCTTTATTTTCCAAACATAGGCCAAACACAAAAACAGATCCTCACCCCATAGAGTTCCCTTGCCTCTCTTAGGCCCCCCTGCTTCAGGCCTATGGCAGCAGGATTATTCCTTGTTCTTTTTAGCTGAGCCCCATCCCACAACGCCCTGGAAACCTTTTTCCCCCAGCAGGCTCCCACTGCACCACCTCCGAGGGGACTCTGGTGCCCTTTCCCAGGGGACTCCCTGCTGCTCCAGCTTCCCCTTTATTACTGACTGGCCAGCTCTTTATTGCCCCAGCTGCTGCCCCTGGACACCTGTTCTAGCACAGGGACGCTGGACCTGCTTCATTTCAAGGGGCCAGCCACCTTGTGACACCCTCCGTTATAAAATGATATTAGTACCGTATAGAGCATTCTAGAGTGGAATGTTGTGCAGCAAAGAACCTTCTAGGACACGGCCTTTAGCCTCCCCACTCCATGGGCCACTCGCAGCTGGTCTCCTCTCTGAGGCAGCAGAATTTCTTTGTGCCACTCCGCGTGGTGCACTTCACAAAAGGTGCCACAGAAAAACTGGTACAATAGGGCCCCCCGGGCATCTACCAGAAGTACCAGATGTGAGTAACTGAACCAAGCCTCTTCAGCAGGGAACCAGAAACAGGGAACAGAAGCAGAGTCAGAGTCAGAGCCTCTTCAAAAAACTGCTGGCAAACCTCCCCTCGCCCTCAGGTTGAAAACCAGTGTTTTAGAAAGTCCTGGCAAAATTTCTCTGTTGGTGATGGATCAGTACCAGGCAAATTGCACGTGAAGGGACAGAGTGGTTCTTCGCCAAATGTCTCTCCTGTGCTACCAAGCGCACAGAAATGTATGAAATAGTCCCTTTAAAAAAATCAGATCAGTCACTCGTGCACAGGAGAAGCAATGCTGACAATTCATCAAAGGGGAGGAAGGACACTCCTGGTCTCAAAGGGAACTGCCAACTCCTACACAGTATGCACCCAAAACCTTCCTTATAGCCAGGTATCAGAACTGTTACCTCTGTCCCCGGCATGTATGTCCCCTGTAAACAAGCAACTTCAAGCCCACAGCTTCTCTAGGTCTCTCCCACATGGACCTACAGATACACACACACACACACACACACACACACACGAACCAGCACAGAGAAAGCTCATTAGCTCGCCTGCCAGGAGTAGCTGCTGGCCTTTGGCTCATCCCATTCCCATTTCAAAAGCACCTGGTTTTGCTGTGATAAGGCTGGAGGGTAGATTTTGATTCCTCCGGGGGAAGCTGATCTCAAATGGCGAGAAAAGCTGCAAGCTTAATGAGCAGAAGGAAGCACCTGGAGAAGAGGAGGAGGGATTGAGATTCAGGAGAAGCGGAGACACAGGGGGTGTCTTCATCACGAAGGCCTGTATCATTTCATGGCGTCCAGTCAGACATACTATCCCCCAGCACTGCACAACACGGGGGCGGGAGGGGGATTAAGATTTCAGGATTGCTAATGCCAGGGACTTGGCACACATGTAACAACAGACGAAGATGCTGTGAGACAGCAAACACGTGGTGCACAGCAGGCACTGGTCACCCACAACCTCCCTGCCCCAGTGAAAGGTATTTGGTGAGCCATGACTCTTCCTAAGTGTTGGCCACAGAGATGAAAGGCCAGTGGAGAAGACCAGACCACCTAACCTAAGAGCCTAGATTCTTGGAAAGCCGGTGGGAAGCAAAGAGGATACAGGTGGCAACAGTGGTCTAATTGGAGACGGGCCCTTTATTACCAAGGGAGAAAGGGAAAGTACCTGAGGATGGTTGGAGAGCTGAGTCTTTCCTCTTGCTTTCCTCTCAGCACGTTATAACCTCTCTCACCCTCACTGACCGGAGAAAGGTCCAACAAGGAAGTGGTGCTGAACCCAGAGTCCATCCTAGGGGACTAAAGGAACCAGTACGTGATTACATGCCTCTGTTTTGCCACCTGTCTGGGGAGTCTGTTTGGCTGATTATGCATGTCTGTGAGTGTGTCCCCATGTGGGCAGTTGTCCACATGTGTACTCCTATATCTGTGTACTTCCCTTTCTGCCTGCATATATAGTACCTCACAACTTCGCTCCAGACTCCCCTCCCTCCCATACAGCCCAGATGTTTTCCCTACCCACCTCATTGTAAACTGCTCACATACAAAACTCTGAGTCATGAGACAGATAAGGGAGAAATTAAATTCCTTCCAGTTCTGTTAAACAGCTTTACATTTGTATAGCACCTTTCATCCAGAGGGGATGCACATTCTTTGTTGACCATCTATCAGGATCGCTCACCTGCTGCTGACATGCAGCCACCTCTGGCATGAAATGCAGCTGTCACTCTGTACCTGTAACACTGTGATGAGACGGGGAAAGAGAAGGAGAACTTCTCCCCCTGCCACTGCAGGGGGCAATTCTTAGGCAGACAGAATTAAATGAATCCATCATCTGTGGTGTGTAGGCCCCTGAATATGCATATCTGTGTGGGAGTTCATGGGCATACCTGTAAGAGTATGTGTGTGTGTCACTCTGTGAATACTCTCACCAATACACATGAACATGCATAAGTACATGTGTAGTATATTTATGAATGTGTGTGAGTGAATCCATTTTGGGGGAGGTGTTCATGTGCATCTGTCAGAGTGTCTGTTACGCATGATGGAGTCTGCATTTGTTTCTATACATGCGTGTGTGTGAGTTGTGCATTATCTTTGATGCATTCATCTGTGTATGTGTGTGTGACTTTTTATTCAATTTCAGTAGCACAATATCATCAGTCATACCTGGCTCTGTGTTTATGTTAATCTTGTGTGTGTGTGTGTGTGTGTGTGTGCACGCGCACATTCCTGTCAGACAATGTCTGTGTGCATGTGTGTGCACATATCTGGATGCACATGTAGATCCATATGTGTGCATGGATATCTGTAAGGGAGAGGGATCGGCCCGTTTAGGTTGCCCACACCTGGCTAGCCATCTGACCCCAATCTCTTCAACTGGAGTACACCTTGAGAGTCAAGGTAAGTGCAGGCAGGAGTTACGATAACACAAATGGGGCAAGAACCCTGAGGTCTCCTCCATCCTCACAAAGTACTTCTTGGGGTACTTTCCATGTGAGAAGAGGGGAGAAGAGAATGTGTCAGACTCAGCAGAAATTAATTTGCTGTTTGCACCTGAAACAAATACCAGAGTATTGGGAAAGGAGAGGAGTGTCTCTGTGCTCCAACACATCATCTGTGAACTATGCAAGGTCTAGGGTCCTGTGTGTGGTCAGACTGTTTAAATGCCTACTGATCATTTCCCTTCAGATGAAGAGCTGGTTAATTGATTCGTCTTATCTCCCTACACTTATTATCCTGGGCCAATTCACTCAGAGGGCTTGACAGCCTCTTCCTTCTCGCTGTTGCTGCTTTGGAAACTCTCACTTGCACAGAACTCTGAGCAGACAAGATTTCACCGGCCACAGGGAAAGGAGAGGGGAAGCAGCATAGGTTGATCCATACTCCATAGAAGACTCCTGCTCTTATCCAAAATCTAATTGTTTGGCCAGGAGGTACTAGGCAGGGTAATCTGAGTCAGTACAGGAAAAGGGTGCAGTGTGTGAAAAAGATGCCATGGAAATCAATAGACAGTAAAGGACAATGCTGCCCTTTGCTAGTGGGATGGAGAAATGATGATGGATTCTTTACAAAAAGCAAAAAAAAAAAAAAAAGAGACTGTGTGAACAAGGGGTCATCATCTGCACAGTATCATGTTTGGACTTGGGAGGTCTCAGGGAAGGGTGGGTTCCTATGGCAAAGTCTCCACCCTACAATATGTGCAGTGCAGATGAAAATCCAAGTGTGACAGAAATGAGAGATGGAGAAGACCTAGCAGGTCTCATTTAGTCCATCCCCAGATAATGCACAGTTGTTCTCTACAGATTATTATTAGCACTCTGCCCAGTCTCGTTTGACGTGTCCCTAATGAAGAGGGTTCCAAGATGTCCTTTTGGAGATTCCTCTGCATTCTAATAGACCTATCTGGCAGAAAGCTCTTCCTGAGAGTCAGCCTATAGTTTTTTTCTTCTCTTAATTTTCATCCCATTACTCTCAATTTCATCCCCTGGTACAACCCACGGTAATTCCTCCCCCTCCTTGGGGTTTACACCTTTCACGTTAGTAAAGTCTCATCATGTCTTTTCACTTAAATCATCACTTAGCCAAGCTGCACATATTTAACTCTTTATCCTGCCTCATAAATTAATCTCTCCAGCCTCCATGTCATTTGCATTGTTCATCACTGCTATAATTTACCTACATCTTTCTGATAATGAAGTGCCAAGACCTGAACACACTGCTCCAGGAGGGAATCACATCACAGCCACATAGAATAACTGCGATTCTGTCTGCAGCCCAAAATTCAACTTGTCTATTGTGCTGCCTTATCTCAATGCAAGCTCACATAGAATTTGCTGTCTACTGTCACACTTCTGTCTCGTTTCCCATTTCTTTCCCCCCGCGCACACACACACACACACACACACTGAATCTCGGCTTTCTCTATCTAGGCATTTGTACCACATGTTTCAGATTACATTCCCCCAGATGCATTAGCTTGCATTTTTCTAAGATGAATCTCATTATGTTATTTTCTGTCCATGTTTCTAATCTCTCCGGTTCTCTTTATATTACTGCTCCGTCCTCACTAGCATGTGAAAATCTCCCAATTTATTATCATTGGAAGATGTCATTAACATGCTGTTTACTCCTTCTTCCAGATCATTAATGAAGTCGTTAAATAAGACGGGACTGAATGATGAGGATGATGAAGTAAGATATCCTGTGAGCTCCCAGGAAGGGAGGGGTTGGAGCTTTCTTCCCATATGCTTTAGACCAGGATGTTTAGTGCTGGAAGGCGAGGGGAAGCCAAATGTGAGAAACCTGAGCTTTTCCCGTAGCCTTTATAACACACTACTCAGCACAGGACTGCACACAAAGAGGCGAAGGCCATTATGTTTTCCAAGCTGTGAGGGAGGTCACGGAGCCTAGTCGCATGACCCCCATTAATTCAATTCCTGTTTTTCTAGCCTCCAGCCTCAGCTGTCACTGACGGCGATGGTCCTTCTATTTCTTGGGGTCTGGTGGAGTGATGTGTATGCTGGGAGGGTGGGGAGGAAGCTTGGATTGCCACGGCACTTGCTGTACCTGCTCTGTGGGTAAATAGGAGGTGTCAGTCCCCAGAGCAGAAGCCAATCTAGAGGTTTTCCCCACTACTAAGTTAGAACTAGAAAGCCCTGCTCATATCACCCACTGTGCCTGGAATGACTGGTATATCTGTGTCCTCTCTCACACTCCCTAATCTACTACCCCCAAGAGCTCTGCTTTTAACAAGGGTCATATTCATCCCTGGCGTAACCCCACTGAAGACAGTGGAGTTACCCCAGAGATCATTTTCCCCCACATGGGAAGTCCATTCCAAGAGCAAGTCCCTGTGAAGAAAAGCCCCCAGTGCTACCCTCCATTCTCCCACATCCACTTTTGCTCCTTCCCTGTGTGGATCCATCATAAAGAGCTAACATGCTCCCCCCGCAGAAGGGGGCATGTTGCAGCTTGTCAGCATTCACTCCCAAGCCCTAATGGCAACTGCCAAAAGCTCCACTTGTGCCTCACCTGTCGCCGAGGGAAACCACGCAGTCCGGCCTTCATGGCACTCACAGCACTTTCAGGCAGGACAGCCAGGGCCTCCGCCAGAGGCGCCACCCTCCACAATTCGGCTAGTTTCTTTGGACAAGATTTCACAGCCTAACCGGGAATCACCAAGACTGGGCAGGGCAGGGTGAGGTGATGGTGGCCCCCTGGAGATTTAGGAACTCTCCAAAAAAATGTGAACATCCCATGGGATGCAATTAGATGAAATAATGTTGGGCTTGAGCCTGCAAACACTTACTTGGGTGAGTAACCCTTATTTGTGAGTGTGCCGGAAACACTGGGACTTTCACATCGGCAAAGACTACTCGAAAGCAGAGTTTTGTAGCGCTGGGCCCAGTTGCTGCCTCAGTGGGCCAAGTAACTGAGGTAATTGTGCTGGGGGAACCCTTCAGATGCTAATGCTCAGCAGAGGGACCAGGCTCCTGCCATCACCCACTCTTCCCTTCCAAGCCCCCCACACATCCTCAACTCTCCTGCCTTTCCCAAGTCCCCTCTAATCCCCCTATGCCATCAAACTCCCACTGGCCCCCACCCCGCCAATGGCCCTGCTCTCTCACATCCCTCACTTCCATCACACTCCCATGGCACTGCTGCCTGGTGCCCCAGGAAATCGAGACTGCAGCACTGAGCTCTGTTTTCCCCCCATTCTCCCCTTGCCTCCCTCAATATCCTGTCAGAGCTGCAACCTCTCCCCCATTCTCCCCAGAGACCCATCCCTTCCCCAGTCCTGCCCTAGACCCTTCCCCTGATACCCAGCCAGCTCCCCTAGCATCCCACGACCTCTGCGCTAAGCAGAATTGGTGAGACAGGGAGGGAGGTCAGCAGTGCTGGAGATCAGAAGTGGACAGAAAACCCGCCTCAAACCACCACCCTAATGCACACATTATGACTTGATTCCTCTCCTCACATCCCCTCTAATCACCATACTGCTCCACTATCCAACCTGCCTTTCCTGGCCTCCTGAGGGGAGGGGAAGTGCCTGAAGGAAGTAAAGCAGTGGGTTGGTAGGCATGGGAGGGCTAGCAGGTTTGTAGAGGGACGAGTGAGGATTTGGTGGGCAGCAAGAGACATCCACGCCTCACATCCACACCCTACAATCAGTGACAGCCCCAATCCACCTCCTGGCTCCAGGAGAGGTCTCCAGACAACCACTGCTCTCTGGTGATGCACAAGAGGTTCCCTAGAAGGACAAGCTGCCTCAGGAACAAAGCTAGTAGCTCCACTCCTGAGCCACCTTCAGGCGCAAGTCTCCCCACTCCCTGCCCTGTTATGGTGGGAGACAGGGAGACTGCTCTCCTTACAAACCACACACAGCCCCAGTCCTCCCATTCCTACCCCACACCTCCTCCCCTGTGCCCCACTCAACCTCAATCCCGGCCTCTTCCCTGCCAGCCCCATTCCCCACCCTGTCCCCCGCCATCCCTACCGCATTCACCGAGTAAACACTGCTGAATATAAATCCAGATACACGTTAAGGAGTAAGCTGCAGCATGGGCAGAGTAAGTTCAGGGCTGTAACCGTGTGGGGTATGGGGACAGTGTTAGTGGGATCACTGCAGGGGGAGATGGGAGAGGAGCGCTGTGCAGAAGGACCAGTAGGGAGACAGCAGTAGGGCTATGAGGAGGCATGATGGAAGCCTAGGGAGGATAATACTGATTTCTAGCTCTGGGTGAAGTTAACCTCTCTGCAAAGGCCTATGTACCACCGAAATCCCTCCCACATAGGGAGTAAGTAGGGACAGCCCACGTGCTGGCTCTCTGCCCTGGGGCGGATTTCACCCCCACAAATAATTCTCAATGTTGCTATGTACTTATTAAACCTGGGAAATCCCCCCAAACAAATAACTTCCTTTGCTCAGACCAACAGGTGCCTGACTACAACTCTCACCAGTGCAATCAATGAAAATCAAGGCAACTGCCAGCAAAGGCAGCCTTCGTACACTTCATATTCATAACGCCCCTCGATCGCACCCTACAAACATGCTCACAGGTTCCTCACCCCAGCAACAAACTCCCCTGCAATCCCCACATACCCATCCTGCTGCATTGCACACACTCCGTTCCTCTCCATCACCCGCAAACCTGCCACCTCATTTCTCAGCTGGGTGGAGTTAACTCTTTACAAGCTTTGCCAGGACACAGCAGTCCATGCAGGAGGTGTGTTCACTTAGCCGTGGTCGGAGTTAAGGTTGTCTGATGGGCAGGATTTGGTGTGTGCCCTGTGGGGCTGGCTGCGTGTTTGAGGGGGTGAGGGTCTGGTGACAATCAAGTAGCAGCTGTTGCTAAGACTGCCTTTTTCCACCTGGGCTTGGAAAGAAGGGCACAATCTTTCCTTAGGAAGGCAGCCCCTCGCTATTGGGATCCCTGTCTTTGTCGTATGGAGATGAGGCTGTTGCAATGCACAAGGCTCCATCTCAAGACCCTTTGGAATATGAAGTTGGTGCAGAATGCAGCTGCTCGCTTCGAGAGCACACTCCTTCACCAGGAGCTATGGGGAGGCGTTGGATGGGCTAGGTTTGACCCACACAGCCCGGAATGGTTTGAGACCTGCCTACCTACAAGACCTCCTCTCTTCCCATCTAACATTATGGCAGAGCTATCAGCCTGGCAGCAAGGCATTTTCTGGGAGATATCCTGACCCTAATTAGTCCCAAATTGTTCTTCAGTGCATGCTGCAGTGCTTATGAGGTAGTGGGTTGAAGGATACAGGGAGGACAGGGGAGTATATTACTAAGATGGCTGGTTAATTTAGACTTTCTGGGTTATGGCTGAATGGGTTAGTCATATTTTCAATTTGTCTGAGGCATTTTTATACACTAGTGTGAGTGCTGAGAGCTTTAGGATAGGCATTTTAAAGATGTTTGAATAAATGTCATTAGTTGACTATAAGAGGGCTTATAAAAGTGAAGAAAACTTCAATCTTAATGTTAATAACATGTAGCTCATACCACAGTTTTCACCTGTAGACCACAAAGAAAGTAAGTTTATCCCCATTTTACAGATGGGAAACCAAAGCACAGAACTACTATGGCCTTAATCCTGCAATCTAATCCAGTCTAGTAGATCCTTGCTCCCATTCACAGACTCACTGATTGCTGTAGGGCTCTGCGCAGGCACGGATGTTGTCCACCTGCGTGGATTAGACTGAAGGATCAGGACTATCCCTCAGACCGGGGACTAGCTGTTTTAAAGAATCCTTCCAATCACACGTCCATTTCACGCGGTTTTTGTTTCCTTTATGTGAGAAAAATGAACAAAAAGTAATGTAAAGATTTTGTTTTGAAGCAGATGAAGCTTATTTGCACTGGAAACTGGAATTCCAATCCTTTCCCACAGGGACCTGGGCTCAGCCCAATCCATCCTAGTCTTGTTTGTCTGCACTGCACAAGTTGCTATGATTGGACTGGATAGGAGAGGGCTGTAAAAGCAAGGAGAGCTGTAGATCGGGATTGAGTTGCATTGGACAGAGCTGCATGGTGTCTCCAAAACCGGATTAGCCGGGGATAATGCAGTCAGGCTTGAAGTACATTGGTAGAGCCGTGGGGAGGGGGAGAGGCGCCAGGACTGGAATGGCCGGGAAGCTGCAGATGAGGACTGAGGTGCATGGACAGAGCTGTAGGAAGGCCCAGGGCGGGAATAGCAGGGGATGCTACAGAACTGCATGGGGGAAGCTAGCCACTGCTGGACTCTAGGCAGCCAGACTAGCCATTCTCCTTTCACAAGTGCTGAGATCCACTTACCCACCCAAACAACAAGCAAGCAAACAACTAACAATTACTTCCCGGGCCAGCATGAGCCCGTGTTTCCCCAATGTCTCCCCTGCCAGGTGTCACTGCTAGAGCGGGAGCCCCAATAGTCCCCGGGGGAGATGTTAGGAAAGAGGAGAAGGCTAGTGTGCACACGGCTGTACATTTTTAAGCATCTTCAGAAAGAGCCACGCTCCAGGAGGCAAAAACGGGACCTGGAAAACCCCTGCCGGAGAAACTCCTCACACCCCTGAAACCTCACAGCATGACAGGTGGCTCTTTACTCATGTGTTGAGCTGGCAAGTGCTCAGCCACACCCTCGCCAGGGACACCTGCCTTTCCCGGTCTTTCCAGCAACACACGCAGGCACATGCAGTGCCAGAGCTCCCTGGATAACTGCTGCCCCCTTCCCCAGGTGGCGTGGGGTGACAGTTCTTCCCAAGCCAGCCAGGTGCACGCATGTGCGGGTGGCAAGAGCAAGTACCCGCGCCCCTGCCAGCCCCCAGAAAAAGAATGACACGACATAACGGATTCACTTAGATGGGAGACAAAGGGGGTCGTATTAAGCTAACACTGTACATTCAATAGAAATGCCACAAAATCATCGTATCTAATGGAGAAAAGGGAACTCGCAAGCCCATGCACAATCCTCTGCCAGCTCGTACTAAAGCTGCCCCTTGCCTGAATCAGAGTTCCTACCAAGACTCAAGATATGTGGAAGTGCTTTTGGGGGGTGCTGGGATGACTTGGGGATCCTGAAAAATCGCTGTTCCCCTCCTCTGCTCTCTCTGTGTTGCAAATTAAGTTTCTTTAAAGGTAGGGGGTGTCATGAAGACTACTGGCTTGTGAATTTCTTGCCCCAGATTAAGACGGAGTTAAAACATTAATGTGGGGGTGCGGGTAAAAGACTCTCCCTCCCCCCGATATCAAACAAATCTTTGATCACCAGCAAGAATTGAAAGAGAATAATCACCCTGCAATAGCACATAGAAACAACAGACAATTAATGCAGCATTATGCAAGGTGACAGAGATACAGATCCACTAACAGACCCCCAGATCAACAAGAAATTGTTCTCTTCTGACTGAGAGGAAATGCAAAGCAAGTTCTGTTTTCTGACGTTTTCCATTTTCTTGGAAACAGTTTGCACTGAAGTGATTTTTTTTTTAAAAGCCCCGATACTTTTCACCCAGCTACTGTTACCACGAAGCAAACAGAACACACTTCAGTGTTACGAAAACATAATACCAGGGGCAGGGGGGGGGGGACATGCCAAATATTTGCCAGTCCTCAATGTCTAATACTCTCCCAGGGTCTCTCTTTTTCAAAAATTTTCTCTCTCCTCCAAATGCACAGAAAATGACAAATCTTATGTGTAAAGTGCATCTTATCCTTCAATCCCTCCAAAACACTTAAGAGCTGCACACACAATTTCAATGCAAGTAAAAATGAAGAAATATTTTTTTTAAAAAAAAACAACCCAAACTCAAGATCCAGCTCTTGCTTTGCAAAAGGAAAAAACTGAGAAACCCCTAAATCTACCTTTACCAGAAAGCCAGTTTAACAAAAGTTAAATACATACAGGTTCAGACAGTCAGCTCTCCAGAGGGGAGATGTTCTAAACCCACCCACTCCCAATATCCCCCTCCCACAAAAAGATCCTTGATTAATTCTAAATTCCCTCGTATTATTCATACACACATTATATAGTATTTATAGACAAATATATATAAATAAAGAGACTCCATATGTGTGTGACAAACGCATTCTTTATAACAATTGCCCAGATATACAACTGGACTCATGTTCTCCTCCCCAAACAACATAAATTACTACTACTTGTTGGGTGAAGAGTGGCAGTGACACGGACACACACAAATAACTTTCCTTTTTTGCAAGATGAAATAGCTAACATTACAGAGGCATCTACCCTACACCTTTACTCATTTCAAAAAGGAAACAGGTACTAAAGAGAACAGACATGCTAAAGGTGGGGAGGGGGTCAGGGTACAAGTTTTCTATTTTTTTTTTAAGAGAGCCGGGCATTAGGTTAGCCAGGTGTACCTATTTCCCACCTACCTTTGCATGGAACAGAGATCTCCAAAAGGAAAAGTCCAGGTCAAAGAAGTAAAAAATTTAAAAAAAAATAAAAATGGAAGCTTTGAAAAATTCCCAACACAAGCCCACAGACACTCTGCCCGCCCCCACCCCAAAAGAAGAAGATCAGGATCAGCTGAGCAACTGGGAGCAGAGAACCAGCTGGCAAGAATCAGGGAATTGTGTTAGATCCATAGCTGCGAGCATCGAGCGTGTGCAGGAAAGAGATGATATAAAAGGAAAATACATGTTAAGAAAAAGTGCCTGTTCAGGCTGGAGTCTGAGGCTTCAGAGTCAGAGCTAGAATGATCTCCCCTTTGGAGGGAGGGAGCTGGGGTGGTTTGTTTTTCTTTTCCCCCAGCCAGGTGGGGATAGAGGGGCAAGGAGTGAAGGAAGCTTCCTTTTAAAAAAAATAAAATAAAAGAAGACGACGACCAGAGGGGGCAAGATAATCACAAAGGGGTGGAAGGTGATGAGGGAAGTTTAGCTACTCCATTGTGGAAAAGCTAGGAGAAGAGATGTGTGTGTGTGGTTTCTATTGGTCTTTCTCTCTCTCTCTCTCTCTCTCCCTGTGTCTTATGGTATGTTCACCAAAGGCTTACGGAGTGAGTGGCACAGAGAGAGAGAGAGACAGAATAACTGTACAGGCAGAGAGAGAGAGAAATGCTATCCTTACAGTGACACCAAATGTCTTTAGGGGAAACCTACAATTACAGACACACACGGCAGAAATTTTAGAAGCATCAGAGAAAACACACACAATGTGGGGCCCAAGATAGCTGGTCTCCCCCCTGCCTTTAGCCAGCCCTTCCTCTCTACTCTACTCTGACACTAGCTTCAGACTGCTAGCACCTTGTCCTCTACTCCATGTGTGTGTGTCCCTCCACAGGTCACAAACCAAGCAGGTAAGGCATT
>ML677350.1:2254049-2359368 GCA_007922305.1 Dermatemys mawii
AGCAGGGGACAATGCTGCTAGGTCTGTTCATACCAGCTGAGGATCTGCTCTGTGATTTTTAGCAGAAGGCTCTGGTCCCCCACCTGCAGAGGTTGCGTAGGAGCTAGAAAATAACTTAATCTGACTTTGTGACCAGCCTCTCGTGAGGTAAGATAAATAGGCCCTACCATATGTACGTTTTGTCTCCTTGTGAGTTGCTGTTGGGTTTTCACTGCAGATGGGCACAGCACTTGGCACGGAATGGAATTAGCCCTTTAATTACAGCAGGTGAGAGGTTACACTTCTAGTATATGTTTTTTTCTTTGCCAAGTGCCTATGTGGGGACTATGGTCCCAATCAGATCCACGTAGGGAAGCCCCGGTGCTCACTAGGGCTCTGCACAGGCATGGATCCAATTGGGGGATCAGAGCATCTGACTCACTCCCCCCATGTCAGTGGCTCTCCAACTGGAGGGTACTTGCAGTTGTTCAGGGGCCTGTAAGTCCCACTCATGTCCTGTCTCTGGTAGCATTTGTCCTTGCAGTAGACTCCCCTTCTACCACACATATGGTCACGTGAATTCCCAATGGTGCATCCGAGGAATTACGGTAGGACAGGACTCCGGGGTGCACGTGGGGAGGATCAATAATTGCAAGTGGCTAAATTTGAGATCACGGTATGAAAATTGTTGCTACGGAACGCTGTGGTGACCTCTTATCTATGTGAAGACCACTTGGGGTCATTAAAGAGCTTCCAGAGCTTCTCGCAAGGGTAGGAGCACTAACCCCAGAATCCTTAGCAATTTCCAATTTGGAAAATTACCTTCCTTAAAATCCTCTCTGCGGTTTCAATATTGAATAGAATCTTCTTTTCTTCCTGCTCTTAGTTGCGGCAATGCCTCGTCAAAGAGCTGCCATGTTCCACTTCAAAGCAGACTGCACTTTAGTGGTGGGTAAGGTGACCCTGAATGTAAGGGCTTAGTAATATTATAGTTGCAGCTTTGGCCTGAGCAGTTAGCCAAAGACCATAGCCATGCAGGGTTGTTTACTTAGGATGATAATCAGATCATATGAGAGTCTGGTATATTCTTGTCTTTTTGTCCTGTTTGTTTGTTAACAAAAACGTGTACACAAAGTCCTGTTTCCCTGAACATACTGGAGGCAAATAGTAGGCTGTTTCCTTGTTCAGAAATCCCCATGTCTGCCATCCCAGCAAGCTCTGTGCCCAAGAAGCTCTGTCCATCTGCTTCTTCTAAGGGGCACTCAATACCATCTCCTGGCTTTCTGCTTCCAGCACAGACAGCCTGCAACCAGGGAAACCCTTCAGTCCACACACACAGACCTCTGACCTGCCAGGTAACCTCATGCCTTGGGCCATATCCCCCCAGTCAGTTTTACCAAATGAAGGGGCTTGATTGCTCTTTCTGTTGAGTTGGAAGGACAGTGTATGGCACAGCCATTGGCTGTAATGAAGTCTGCAATTTCCTTTGGACCAAGATTCCCCGGATGGCAGCCATCAGCAACTTTCAGCATAATATTATTGTATTATATAAAGGGCCTGATCTTTCATTCTCCCACTGAAGACAAATCCAGCTCTCACCCTGAAGTCAGTGAGTGTTTAGAGTGAGCAAGAAATGCAGGACTGGAAACAAAGCTAGTTAAGAGCTCTGGATGACTGGTACTACATAAATGTCCTGTTATTATTCGGTTATTAATAATGCTCTTAGACAAAAAGCCCTTTCTCTTATGCCACCTAGCTCTTTCCTTCCAGAGCGTCCAGTCAGTTCCACGATCATATCCCAAATCCTTGCATGTTCCTTTTGAAATAAATTAGATCTTTTATTTCAGGCTAAATATGCAGAACTTTGAGTCGCTCCTTGTTAGACAGCCTGTCTGTTCTGTAAATTTACCGTGTTGCTTTCTCTGGACTCTCTCCAGCACCAGGAAAGTGTTTTGATTTTTTTTAAGCTACCTCACACAATACTCCAGGGGAGGAGCCTTTCCAGAGCTGTGTGTGTGCATGCGTGTGTATAAACACTGGTGAGCATCTCAAAATGTGGACTAATTTTTGGAAATGCCAATCTCAACATCTCAGCGCAACTCTGGATGTGGCTCCAGCCATGTTCCAAGATGCAGCTGAATTTTCAGTGTATTACAAGCCTAACTATGTCAAAGGCCAAGTTAGATGTGGAAGCCTATCTACAGATGAAAGGTTTGAGCCCTTGGAATGCCAGGCTGCTGGTAATCCATTCAGCTCCAGTTTTAACCAATTAAACCAGTTTATAGATGTCCCACAATATACAGTACTTCACACTTCTAAACCAACTTCCGGTCCTATAACCATAAGAGCTTCCTCCCTTCCCTATATACAAGCATATACACACCAGGGTACCATATACATAACAGACCTTGCATGCTATATGAACAGGCATGGGGCAGGCCTCTGCTATTTCCCTATCCCCAGCCCAGACATACACAGTTCCACACTTAATATAAACAGGCAAGCCCTCACGACACCACAGACACGTCTCACATCTGGATGCAGGCCCGTACACAAACGTGCCACTCCTAAATATAAAGGAAAGGCTGGCTGACCCTCCATGCCCTTGTAGCTTTATGGTCCCTTTGACTCACCTGCTCGATCCCCTGGCCCCCTGGGTTCCTCATCATGAGTCACACAACCCTCACCTCTCCCCCTTTCACCAAAAGCTGCTCCGTTCATTCCTTATTGGAGCGAGAAGGGTTCCAATCCCATCCCACAAAAAAGACGCAGGAGCACTCTGTGATTTCACATGTCTCCAATTCACCAACAAGCCCCTTTAGAGGGAAAAGGGAAAATGCAACTGAATTTATTCATACATGAATATCAATGAGAGAGAGGGAGGAGGAGGACAGAGGGAGGAGGTGAGACAGAGAGAGAGACTAGAGAAAGAGAACTGTGAGAGAAGACAGACGGGACCCAGGAAGGGAGGCAGGACAGACACACAGAGAGGCTGAGCAGGTAATTAGGTGGAGGTGGCTTCCCAAAGATCCACACCATGAAGGTCTGGCCACCATTTTGAACTCTGACTTTCAAACAAACCCTCTAAACCAGAAAAAGTCCATCCACAGAAGTCTGGGGGAGAAGGGGCAGAGTGGGGAAATGGAGGGGTCAGCTTCATCCTTTCATAGGGTGACCAGATGTCCCGATTTTATAGGGACAGTCCCTATTTTTGGGTCTTTTTCTTATATAGGTTCCTATTACCCTCCACTCCCTGTCCCAATTTTTCTTACTTGCTGTCTGGTCACCCCATCCTCTCACAATGCGGAGCTGGTGACAAGAACAAACAAAGGCCAGGTTTGCTCCTTCTCAGCCACACATCCAGCCTGGAATCCTCCAGGATTGCACACTTGGAGGAGGATTTCTGCATGCTTGTCAGTCACACCAAATACAGCAGGTGACATGAGCCACTAGACAGCTGTAGCCAAGTCCTTGGGGAGTGGGGAGTTCTCATGGTCTGATTACACCCTCCACAACCACTGGAGCAACCACCTGAAGAGAGGCAGTTCTTTGTCTCACAGGCAGAGTAACAGGGCTTCTTCAATGCTGGACCTCTTTCAAAGAGTTTGACCTTCTGTCACAAGAGAGACCAGGGGCTCCTTCTTGAGCTACTAAGTGCAGAGAGGAGGTTAATCTTTGCCCTGCACTCGGGTCAGATTAGAAGTGGGTCTGATGCTACACACATATCTGGAGCATTCTCTGTGGGTCCCTCCTCCCTCCCGCTGATTCTTTTGCTTTTGAGGGGAATAATAGAGGCAGCGTCTTTCCTTTCATCACTTGAGCAAGCGGCGCTTGCTGACAAAGGCACAGGTCTGTATTTCAGCTCTAAAGAGCCCCGAGCGCTGGAAACCCTCCTGGAAATGGACTTCAATGGCTGCTATTGATTTCACTTAAAGGGGACAATTACCAGCCATGGCGATTTGACTGCAAACAGCTTCCGAGAGGGGCCCAGGTGGTGAGGGACGGCACGCAGGGAAGCAAGAGTCTCATAGAAGTGAAGAGGCCTCAGGTCAATAGTGTCTCCCTGGCAAACCTGTGAGCTGCCCCCTCCTCCCCACAGAGTGCCCTGAGCTGGCGATTTGCATACCAAGCATCCGCATGCCCAGGGCAAGCAACGGCCAGACAGGAGCCAGTGCGGGATTTAAATGTGTTCTCTGGCCAACTCACATAAACTCAATAGGTGGCTGGGGCCTGGCCGATAGTGAAGTGAAAGGCTAAGCCACACAGGGAGCCAAGCTAAGCGAGGAGGTGCCCTATGCATATCACTGTCTCTGACACAAGTTAGGCCAAGTCCCCTTCCCGCTTCTGGGTCAAACCCAAGCCGAGCCCACCCCTGAGCAGACTCTGTTATCCCCAGAGCAAGAGAGCCCCCTCCTGGTCTGAAGCTGGCATACGTTCCATGAGCAAACACCAGCCACTTCAAAAACCCAGATTCCATTTTTGTGCCTAGCAGGGACAATCCACCCTGCCCCCTTGGTGGTGACACAGCTGTGCAAAGCACGTCAGCCCCTGAGTCCCATCTGCGGTGTGGACAGACCGCTCTGAACTGCTAAAGGCCAGGGTGCAGCATAGACCCACGTATGGGTAGCTGGTGCGTAGGGCACCCCGTTGGGGACCGGTCGAGCTGCTAAAGCCACCACAGCTTGTGTTTGCTGCTTCCAGGAGGCAGGGCTCAGTTTTTCCACACACTCTTCAAAATAGAAAGGGAAAAATAAAATGGGAGAGCGAGTGTAAGCTGCGATGTGAACCTAACTTTAGATCTAAGGGCCGATGACTCACTCCACTGTGGGGGGGAAGCGACAGAGCTGGCTGCAGGTTTCTGTTTATACACCTCACTGAGCTAAATATATTGACTGAGAAGTTCTTCTGTTCTGGTCCGACAACTTCAGTCTGCATTTTATTTCTTTCCATCTTAATGTTCCCCTCTCCTTCTAAATCCCTCTCTCTTCCCCCAGAATTGCCATCCTAATCCCCTTGATACTGGCTTTGTCGTGGGAAATTGAAGGAACACACGTCCGCCCTCCCCCACCCCCACCCTGGTTTACAGTCAAACAAACAGAGGATTTGTAGAGAATGATTCAATGCTGCTGTTCTAACCTGGGCTCCCCGCACAGCTGTGCCAAGGCAGCTCAAGGCAGACCTGCAGCATCCGCTGCTCTTCCAGACATAGGGGTCTATACCCCCTCCGACACGCTACGGATTTGCAGCAGCCCCTGCTAGTCTAGGCATGAATCTCTACACAGCTCTAGTGATGCATCTCAGTTCTGACCTGTGCACCTCTTTCCTCACACAAAACACCCCCTGCTTTTCAAGTCTACTGCCTGCACACCTCGTTCTACCAGTACACTCCAAACAGAACCTGCAACATCACCTCCTAATCAACCACTGCGGGGGGGCACCCCAAGGGGGGATTCCCCTCTATGACAAATTATTTGTCAGCTTTGTGAGGTGAAAAAATTCAACTAGGGATGATGATGAGACCTCAGCAATTCATTTCACTTGTCATCTGCTGTAGAGTCCATTTTGTAAACAGATGTCTGGGGCGAAAGGCTGGGTATCAACCAGGCAGGACTAGAAATCCAGCCATTTCCGCATCAACCTCCGCCTCTAACCCTCAGTCCTGATAAAATGTCAGCAGGGCACTCAGCTAATCTATAACACCATTTAGCCCTTGCTTTTCCCAGCTGCAGCCAAGATCCCCTCGCTGCGAGGGTGTCCTGGGAGGCAGGAATTCCAGATGCCCCAACTGCGAGCCCAGACAGGGTTACTGTGGCATGCTGCAGATCAGGGCTGAGGGGCCTTGGCGGAGGGTGTGGGTGTGGGTGTGATTGACAGGGCAAGGTTGGCATAGCTGAGTACTGAGGGCCTGATTCTGACTGCTCTTACACCAGTGTGAAGCTGCAATATCTTCAGGCAGCAGGACCCTCCCCAAGATGAGTGGAAAGGGGGAGGGTAAAAGGGAACAGTCCTTCACACCCCAGCCCAAAGGGAAGCATGACTAAGGACATAAATGAATCCATCTAGAAAGAGAGAGAGAGAGAGAGAGAGGCCTCAGCAAGAGGGGAACTCTAGACCCCAAATGGGAAGTCAGAGCCCAGAGCAGCCAGGTCTCCAGCCAGGAGACACAGACCACTTATGCAAAGGGAGTGTGTTATGAAGACAGCAGTGGGGAGAGGAAGAGAGGAATGAGTGCTCCGGGGAGATGTCTCCAAAGAGTGGAATTCAATTTAGCCCACAGCTCGCGCTCTTGAAGAAAGGCCAGAATTTCAGGTGTTACAGAGGGAAGTGGGTAGGAAGGGAAACTCTGTCCACCGCCCATCGCTAGAAATAATCCTAAATGGCACAGGTGGAATCTGGCCCCATCCTTCCTCCCAAAGTTCAGCAGGGTTTGGATCCAGGACTTTAATCCAGGCCCATCTTTAATTATCCCCTCCTCCTTTTTCTGCATGTTCTTGCAGGACCCATCAGCCCTGACCCAAACACCACAGGGGAGGAGGCCATAGTTCATGTAATCGATATCCCCCTCCCCTCCTGGAGTGTCTCAGCTCTCAAAGGGACTCCAGTGATGGAGTCCCTGCCGGTGGGCCATGCACATATTTCTGGATGTACACTGGACTGGGAGCAGTCAGGTGACAACACCATCGGCACCAAGGAGGGGATATTTTGCCCAAGGCAGACTCATGGAGCTAAGGGGACTGACCATCCTCCACTAGGCAACTTTCTAATAGCAAAAAATGAGCACCTTTGCCCCGACCCTTTCCCCACCCCTTCTCTGAGGCCCCACCCCTTCTCACTCCACCCCCACCCCCACCACTCACTCTCCCCCACCCGCACTCACCTTCACTGGGCTGGGGCAGGGGGTTGGTGTGCGAAGGGGGTGAGGGCAGTTGCTGGGGGTGCAGGTTCTGGGGCGGGGCCAGGAATGAGGGATTTGGGGCGCAGCGGGGGCTCAGGGATGGGGCCAAGGGGTTTGGAGTGCGGGAGCAGTCTCAGGGTTGGGGCAGAGGGGTTAAATGCAAGAGGGGGTGAAGGCTCCGGCTCAGGGTGTAGAGTTGGGCCAGAGATGAGGGGTTTGGGGCACAGGAGGGGGCTACAGGCTGGAACCAAGGGATCTGGAGTGTGGGAGTGAGCTCAGGGATGGGGCAGGGGGTTGGGCTGAGAGCTCTGGGAGGGAGTTAGGGTGTGGAAAAGGGTTCCAACCTGGGGAAAGGGGTTAGGGTGTGGGAGAGACTTCAGGCTCCAGCTGGGTGGCACTTACCTCAGGTGGCTCCTGGTCAGCATCACAGAGGGGCTAAGGCAGGCTCCTTGCCTGCCCTGGTTCTGTGCATCTCCCAGAAGCGACTGGCGTGTCCGGCTCCTAGGCTCAGGGGCAGCCAGCGGCTCTACGAACCACCTCTGCCTGCAGGCGCCACCCCCATGGCTCCCAAAGATCTGCTTCCTCGCCAATGGGAGCTGTGGAGCCGTCACTGTGGGCAGTGTCAGGGTGCAGACTTCTCTGATCATATCTGTGCCTAGGGGCCGCAGGGACATACCAGTCACTTCCAGGCACCACACAGAGTCAGGCAGGGAGCCTTACTTAGCCTTGCTGTGCCCAGCAGAATTTTAAGAGCCTAGTCATAAGTGCTGACCAAATCTGCCAGGGTCCCTTTTTGACCAGGTGTTCTAGACAAAAACTGGACACCTGGCAACCCTATTCCCCCCCCCCCGCCCCCATCTTATTGCCTGTTTCTTTCCTCCATTTGCAGCTGGGTGAAAACCTTCCATCCTTTCACTATCTGACCTGCTCACTCCCCAAATCCAATGCAATGCAGGGTCACACACATCTGCACAGGCAGGTGCCACAGTTAGCCTGGGTACCTATTTGTCACACTGCCCAAAGCCCATCTCCTCCTACCGCCCCCTCTAGCCTCCCACACACTCCCCTCCCCACAATTTCCAGTAGCATCAGAGAAATTGTCAGGCACAGAAATCAAGCAGCCCTTATTTCAAAACCCTGCTGCCCGTGACCCTTCACCTCTGAACGCACACAAGGAAAATGTGTGGGCACTGACTATGGCGTCCTAATCATCTCTCTGCCCGAAGTACCGGTGCTTCGTTTAGAGCGTGTCTATCTCAGCTGACCTCAGCTCTTTATGTATTTCCAAGGTGCCCAGGACTGTAGCACACTCCGTTTGGACTAGGGTCAGCAGCCCTGAGGTGAATCACCAGCCTCTCAGTCTAGCTCTCCTGGTTCTGTCAGGCAGCCTCAGCCTGGCCCTATGGAGTTAGGGGCAGATCAGAGGGAAGGCAGGAGGGGAGATGGCTGATTTGCTAATCAGCAACGGTGCTGGAGAATGGAGTGGAAGGAAGCTCTGGGCTGCCGGGGCACCTCCTGGGGTGACTGCAGCGGCATCTCTGTTCAGGCATGTTTACTCCTAAAGAGGAGCAAGCGTGAGCCCGAATCGCAAGCCCTACTTGACATCCAGAGCTCAGCCTAGTCTGGGCCTGTGACTTGAAACTTAGGGGACTTCTTTAGCCATGTTCCGGGCTGCTGCTTGATCCCAGCCCCAGTGCCTCTGCTGGCTTTGAATCCACAGGGTCTAGGGAGGAAACAGAGCCAAGTATCATCCTGGGAAGCTCAGTGACGATGTGTGCACAGCATGCAGCAGCTGTTCGGAAAGCAAGCCGACAGCGAGGGGTAATAAAAATGGGGCTAAAACCCCACAGCACTGAAGGTCTTACTGAGCCTTCACGTGGTATCACCCTGACCTGATCCAGAGAGCACAGGGTCAAATTTTGCTCCAGGAAAGACAGAAAAGAGACTGGAAATGCCCAGAGAATGGACACCGAGATGGCTCAAGGTTTGTGGAGACTAATGGATCAGGACAAGAGATAGCAAACCGTGGGATTGTTTAACCCAGAAAGAGAGGATTTAGGCTCAAACTCTGCTCTTGTTTACATCAGAGACAACGGAAGACAACAGAATTGAACCTGCATAACTGATCCCAGAATTTGGCCCTCAGAGAGCACTTTATTTGGGGGTCTGAAGACCTTACACCTTCTTGCTCACCCTCCCCCGTAACAGGAGAAGAAGTGTGGATGCTCGTGAAGTATAGAAGCAGTAACATTTAGCAGTGATGAATAGGAAATGCAGCGGCAGCGGGATCATAGAGAAGGAACCTGCAGCTCTATTTACTAAAAACAGGCAGAAAACACAAAGGCTAGAGGCCACCTGCTCCCTGCAGTCACTGGATTATGTGGGATGACCCCTGCTCTGTATAAGAGGGAGGCAGGAAAGGGCAGAATATTGCCCCCATGCTTCATCTGCAGGAAACAATTCAACATGTCGATCCCCCTCTGAAGGCAAATGCCCCTTGACAGGTTCAGTCCACGTTCTGAGGACAGTTTTGGTTCAAGGGGGGAGTCCATTTATTTTTCTTTGGCTGCTTTGTTCAAATAGATCCTCACTCAGGTCCTTCTGATATTTCAACAGGGCAAGCAGCTATCCCAGTTCTGATATAGCACTTTGTACAGTACATCCTAAAGTGCTTTTTAAAGGAGGGAACAATCATTGTTCCCATTTCACAGGTGAAGAAATGGAGGCATGGCAAAGCAAAGCCACTCAGCCAAAGTCACCCAGGTGCAGAGCTGGGACTAGAACATAAGTCCCTGGAGTCCCGCTCCAGTGTGCTATCCACTAGGCCACACCACCTCCCCTGTAACTGTCCCTATCACCACAGCTTCCCCCTGTATCCATCTCAGGGCCACTGACAGTATAGGTAGTTATGCTGCCTAAGGTAATGCAGATAAATCCAATCTCAGGATGTAAGATGATCACTGGGGGGCCATGTACAACACTTCACAATTGGCCAGGTGCTTCTGCCTTCCGCAGAAGCAAAAAGTACTGTCTGAGGTGAAGGGACCGGATTAGATGGACTGCTCCAATGTAGCAGCCTAAATTCTCCACTGTCCCACAGTCCCCGTGGGCAAGTTATCCAGCATGAAGGCACCGAGAAGAGGCAGGAAGATATAAATATTGGAGATTAAACTTGACCTACAGCTGCCTGAGGGGGATATTTTTCTGAAATTAAAAACAAAACCAAACCCAGAGCCCTTGATAAAATACAAGGTTAGAGAGGGGAGAGGACGCCGTATTATTAAGAAAACATTCGTGCTGTTTAAAGTCCCAGTTTCTGTCTCCCCTCCCCCCGCACTGTCATTGCTCCGATTCAGCCTCTCCTTCCCTCCCCGCCGCTCACTCTTTCTGCTCCATCGCGCCGCATCAGCGTGTGGACTTGATGCAAAGTGCCTGCCTCACACCAGTTCACGCCGATGACCCAAGACTCTCCCAGACAGCAGAGAGCAAGGCCCACACAGAATGGATCCTGCTGGCCAGGGCCAGGACGAAGCTGCAGTTAAAGAGGTTTGAAAGAAGAGGGGGAGCTCTCCCTGCACGGGCTAAGGTGGGTGGGTGTTGGGCTGCTCAGCCCATCCAGAAAGAGGAGGGGAGAGCTCGCTCAGCTAGAAGCAAGATGGAGAGCTGTGCTAAATCCCCCACCTGTGCCCCATGCTTTAGCCCTTCCACTTCCCCTGAATGGACCCTAGCTGAGGTGTCTCCATTCAAGACTCACGGTGATGTGTGGGGCATGCAGCCATTTCTGGATTGAGGGGGAAGGAAGGGCCCCATTGATTATGCCTAGATGCAGAGGAGAGACCGATTTATAATAGCCGCCATTAATGACATACCTGCTTGAACCCCTCTCCCACTCAGGAGCCCCCAAAATTGGTATGTGGTGCCCACGAGGAAGAGGAAAAGCACTGGAGAGGGCGTGGGGGCCACCATGTCTCTCCTCCGTCATAATACTCTTCCCACCATTGTTTGCCACAGGAAGAACCCCCAGAAGGAGGAGGGGAGCATGGTACGGACACCTCTCTCGCCCCACTACTCCCCTGGGACAACCATAATCCTCCAATTTGCACTGATTTACATATGCAAATTAGATAATCAAGCCTCTTTCTTCCCTCTGCACCCCTGGCAGCAAGGAAGCTATGTGAAGAGTGGGCATGGCTATGTGTTTGAGGCACATGACCATATAGGCGGCTGGTCAGGGGGCACGCCAAGCCCGAATTCCAGAGCTGTCCGTGAGTGGCAAGGAGCTGGAACACAGCTGATGCCGGCTAGCGAGCTGCTGATGCTATGTGGGGGACATCCTCCATCTCTAGAGTATGGTAGCACCTCCTTCCAGTCATCCTCTTGCTACCTTCCCACAAACTGCCATGTGGATGCCCCCATGAGTGTGAAATGCAGCCGGGCAACAAGAACAGCTGCTATAAAACCTGCTAGGACCAGACAGAGTGTGCATGGATGTCTTGCCTTCTCTAACACACACACACACAGCCGCCTGTATGCACATATACACACACACGTCATCATGCACACATCAACCACACACTGCACAATGCCTTTCGTGCATACGACACACCAAAGATCGGCAGCCTGGGCAAGTGGATAGGGCACTGGATGGGACTCAGGAGACCGGGCACCAGGAAGGCGCATTTCTGTAGCTAGCTGCAAAGCTCACTGCACTGCCACTTCTTGATGCTCAATGTGATGCTGGCACACCAGGTGCCAGCTCACGCCAAGGTCCCTAGACCTCATTTGAACATTGAAAAATATGTAGCTGGAATCGGTGTGGATCACCTGTGTGTTAGTACTGTTAAAATAGGGATTAGAATTATAAAACAGGGTTTAAACATTATGGAATGCTTGTAAATTGCTGCATGCATTCAGCTCACTTTTAACATCTGTACTCTATATTATAGGGTCATATCTGAGCGTTTACTTTGTAAGCCTCTGTAACCAGACATTAATTAACTAGCATATTGTGCTGATCTCCAACAGAAGGTGTGATGTCCTGGATGACAAGGAAGGCCCATCAACACTAGGCAGAGTCGAGTGGAACATTAAAGAGGACAAAAGGCTTTATTGTTTATTCCCTCAGCCATGAAGCTCAGTCTCGCAAGTGAATTCCTCCAATCAGCTGAGTTTGCAGATCAGAACAGAAGGGGGAAAGGGAATAAAAACCCCTAACAAGGAGGAACTGTATCTTTATGCTACTTGCACCATAGGGGACAAGGATTACTAGGCATAAGCAAAAGATCCCCAGTGCTTAGCCCTAAAGGATGTATAATGCTTGCTTATCATAGAAGTTTCTATTACTTTGGAAACTTAAGACTGTAATTCACTGGTGTGTATGTTTACCTGCTTTAACCTTGTAAATCACTCTCTTATTTCCTTCTCCAACATCTGGATATACTTTATTATAGGATTGGCTACAAGCATTGACTTTCATGTGAGATCTAAGAGGCAACTGACTAGGAGTAAGTGACTCGTACTTTAGGCCTAGGAGTAACATGAATGTTGCTGTGATCCTTGGTGTAAGGCACCATCTATCACAAAGGCAAGCTTGCCTAGGTGGCAAGACAGACCGAGTACCCAAAGAGACTGTCTGGGACTCCATGTTAAGGCTCGCATAGTGGCCAGAGAGTTTACACTCGATAATTGGTTGGTGAAATCTCAGTACAGAATTCACAACCAATTTGGGGGTTTTGCCCTACTTCTTAACAGTCTGCCCTGAGGTTGGTACTCATGCCTGGAGCCATTCCAGACAGCTTGATATAACAGCTGAGAACATATTATTTCAATATGTATACAAATTAAGTTTCAGAGGGCGGTGGAGACCTCTATTCCTAGCAGACAAGGGACCAGAGATGAGCGGGGGGAATGTCTCTATTTCCAGCTGTCAGAGGAGCAGAAGCCTCTTTGCAGCTGCAAGGAGAGTGGAAGGGTTGGGGGCTCTTTGTTTGCACCTGCTAGAGAGAAGGTGGGACCAGAGGGCTTTGCCTACAGCTGCAAGCCTTCTGTGGCCAGCTGGAGTGCAATGCTCAGATAACACCAGAGTGGCAGTTGCCCCTACGCTGAATGGTTCAAAAAAAGCTTCATAATCCATTGGATCAACAGCTCAGAAAATGTTGCAAGGAGACAAAAAGTTTAGGTCATTTGCAGATCCATTTTGGCTTAAGCTAAAGCCAAGATTCAGCTAGAATTAATTGTCTTACAGAACTTAACCCATTTGCTCTACATTTCATGAGGGAAACCTACTGAATGACTCTGCTCACCTAATGAAGGACACGGATCCCAAATGACATTACAGGAGTGAGAACGGGACTTGTCTGTTTGAAGGATTTATCGGGTTGGGATGGTGGGATGATGACCAAAAAATAAATGCTGTATCTGTGATGCAATCCAAAACACACCATAAAACCTACAGCGTATGCCAAGCGACCTTTGAGCAGATTCCCATCGACGTTCCCAAACGAGAGGAGCCACCTCCAAATGTAAAAGCAGACCTCAAGGAACTGGCTTACAAGAAGCAGCATCTGTCTCCTCCCTGACACGCCTTCCCCTGCAAGGCACATTTTGTTTTCCTTGGTGTCTTGTAGAGCCCTGTGTACATTTACAGCACTCTATAAATAAAAAATAATAGCAGGGCGCATTTATCGCTAATTAAAATCCTGAGTCAACTCCTGTAAATTTAGATGCAAATGAGGGGTAGCCCTTAGGCTTGCCAAGGAATCTGTCAGTGCTGCAGAGGTCTTACGTTGCTAGTGTAGCGGGGCCAATCTTGAGAGGCTGTGAAGCAGGGTAATTTTCTGCAGGGGTGAAACGGTGCAGTGTCGTCCAGTGTGACCAGTCAGGCGTCCCTGTTGTTGAAATCATGAATAAAATAGGCCAGAAGGGTGGCTAAGATCCAGGGTATAGAGAGCCACGAGTATATGTGGGAGAGAGAAAGTAAATAACACTATGGCCATGTCTACACTAGAATGCTTACTGCAGCACCGCCGTACCAATGAAGCCGCACTGCTGTAAGATCTCCTGTGTAGCCGCTCTATGCCGGTGGAGGAGAGCTCTCCCGTCAACATATTTAAACCACTACCACGAGAGACAGCAGCTATGTCATCAGGAGAGCGTCTCCCACTGACATAGTGCTGCCCACCCCAGCGCTTCTGTTGGTGTAACTTACGTCACTCAGAGGTGCGATTTTTTCACACCCCTGAGCAACATAAATCAGACCAGCCAAAGTGCTAATGTAGATATAGCCGATGAAATCAGAAGGGGTGGGGAAAAGAATCAGCAGCACGAGGAGAGGAAAGAGGGTCCAAGATCTGAGGTGGGGAAGCACAGAAACTCTGCAACTGGAAGTCGCATGTGAGCTGTTAAGGAGAAAAGCAAGGTTCAGAGGAGAGAGAGGAGCTGTTGAAGTCAGCCTTGGTGTGACTCAGCCCCCACTGCCAGGGCCCCAGCAAATGGGACTGTTCAAGGAGGGAGTGTCAGAGCGGGTAGGTCCTCAACTGGCCTGAAGGGATGTGCCAAGCCTCAGCCAGATGCAAGATTTCAACGGACCAGACTGTGTGAGGGTCATGGAGAAGAAGGGATTTTTTTTTTTTTGCGGAGAGGGACAAATTCAGCAAGAGGTGCCTGTGAAAGGTGGGAGAGACCTCCAAGGGGACGGGGATGAAAGTGGAAAGGTTTGCGGGCAGGGCTGAGGAAGAAATGGGGGACTGTTTGGGTCAGTTACTGGGAATTGACTGCAGAGCAGGAGTAGGGAGGGCTTTTGGCATGGTAAAGAGAAGTGACTGAAGACTGAGGTCCAGCTGAGGGAGAGATGGGGGGGAGGATGAAGGGAGGGAAGAATGAGAAGATGGGACGACGTCCTGGCAGCACAGAAGACTGTAGCAGGGGAAGGTGGATGAATGATCACGGAAGCACCTAAAACTGGAGTCTAGACAAAGCTGGAAGATGCAGTGAGGGAAACAAGAGCGGAACTGGGAGGAGGAATGAGAGGCAAGGAGGGGTCTGGAGGGAATGGGGAAGAAGAGGATGGGTATTGCGGCCAGCAGCACAGTGCAACCTGAGACCGGCACACAAAAGCAGCCTGTGCATCAAATAAAGGAGAGGTTTGCTGCTCTCAAAGTGACAGAATCAAATTTTTCTGGGATACCACGAAGCCATGTGTCTACACTGAGCTCTTCTACACCCAGCCGCGGCCATGCATGCCCAGGCACCCAGGCAGTCTCACCCCATCTCAGACACAAGTGTGTGTACACAACAGTTTTGACGCAAAGCCTCGGACATCCACACAGCACAGTTCAGATGTGCACGCAGACACGCAGTGGAAGCACCCATGCACCCAGCATTTCAGACACACATGCACACACCTCACATGGCCTTAGAGGCACACGTGACCGCACAATCTCACATATGAACACACACACACACACACACACACACACACACGGCCTTGCATGCACAGCAAGGGCTCCCAAGGAGCTGTGCAAGAGGCAGCAACTCAGTGACTGGATCCAGAGAGCTCAGGGTGGTCTTTTCCCTGTGAGGATCAGCTTCTCTGCAAGCACAGAGAGGTGTCCTTGAAGCAAGCTATGCACAGTTTAATCTGCCTTCTTCCCTACCTCTCCCTGCAACTCATGTAAAACCAATCAGATTAATACAGTTGTTTGGTGCATTTCAGTCTCCGCACATTTATCAAGTACCCTTCATGTACAGCATCGACATTCACCCTCAGGGAGCACCCATCAAAAGCTACAGAGAAAAAAATAAGAACTTGAGAATGGCCCTACTAAGTCAGACCACTGGTCCACCTAGCCCTGTATGTCTTCCCACCATGGTCAATAGCCAGGTGCTTCGGAGGGAATGAACAGAACAGGCAATCACTGAGTGATCCATCCCTTGTCGTTCCGTCCCAGCTTCTGGCAAACAGTGGCGAGGAACACCCAGAGTACGGGGTTGCGTCCCTGAGGCTGCGAGTTGAGATTCACAGAGGGGACCTGACTCAAGAGCTGCAAGGAGGAACGTGAATTGTGGGGGGATTGTGCAGCATAGGAGGTGGAGGGGGATTCCTGGGAGAAACTCATCCCACATATGAGCCATGTAACCTTTATTCTCCCAGATGGGGCTGCTCTCTTGCAAATTCTACTACTACTTAAACAGACTTGCCCTCCACCTCCCTTTCCTCACTCCCACGATCCATCTTTTCCTCTTTTAATTACCCCAGTCGTTCCCCTCCTCCCACTTGCTAACAAGGAAACTGGATCTGGGTTAGGGTTCAGGAAAGGGTGAAGAAGCCAATTAGCTGTCGGGCAGGGGATCTCTGCGGTGCTTGCTGCCTGGTGGGTCGATGTGGAGGTTACCAGTGACTGGAGTCTGCCCTCCAGCCAGCCGTGTGCAGACAAAGCCTCTGGTTTGCTGAACTCCAGACTGGAACTGGCTCTTTTGCTTGATCTGTAGGCATCAGCAGCACCAGGTGAGCCAAAAAGGAGTGAGCGCCCCGCATCCCTGGGCCACCCGAGTAGGAGTTGCATTGAATTGGTCTCCAGTGGGAATTTCTCCTGCCATATTTTACAATGGCTCTTGAGGTCTGACCAATTGGGGTCAATGCTATCCCAGCAAAGACACACGTCCTGCCCTTTGAGGTACAGATCCTACAAGGAGAGAGGACTGCCTAAAGAAAGCTGCCCTACTTCAATCATCCCAGATCACCACAAGGAAATGGGCTGAGGCCATTGCCCCCCTACACACACACACATAATGAATGAATAGGAGACGCAGCAGAAAGCAACTGCCAATTCTAATGCGTCCAGTGATAATCAGGCTGGCAAGGATGCATGGAGCACAAAAACAGGCGGCAGGAGTATTCAGGCGGGGAGCCGGAAATAATTACCATGATACTGTAACCAGAAAACACAAGGCCAGGCTACTTACCATACTAATTACTGTTTATCCCTGTTTATGGATCCACATGGCAGAGGGACTGACTGACAGATTGGAGGTGTAAATTCTTAAAGGCATAAGCTCTGGGTAGTCAGGACTGTGCACCAACTGCATAAGGAGTCTTTGTAAAGCTGCAGCGGGACAAGCACTCGGCACCCTCTCTGGTGGAGGGTTGACCCTGCGGTAAGGAAGCTCTCAGCACAAATCCCGGCTACCTTTGACAAGGTGCTGCAGAGTCTCCACTGTACTGTATCTCTGCATTTTCATCTCTCCTAGGCCTTTATCTCTAAAGCTAACTCCCATGCACTCCAATTAACCATTTCCCACAAGCATTCCTTAACGATTTCCTCCTAACCTGCATCCATCCCGCCAAGATAACAAGCCCTTTGCCCTTAAGTGAAGTTACATTTTCGAGGCGGTTCACAATCATCAGGGGACCCTCGCTATACTTCTCCGAGGCAGGCAAAGCACACAGATCCAATTCACAGATGGGGAAAGAGAGGCACAGAGGAAGTGACCCGCCCAAGGTTACAGAGTCAATGAATGGCTGAGCAGTTCCTGGCTCCTAATTGTACGCTTAGTCCACTAGACCAGTGGTTCCCAACTGCGGTCCACACAGCCACAAAGAGCGTTCCACAAAGAGCTGCTAACTCACATGCTGCTGGCTCTCCTCCTTGCCACCAGCTCTCACAGTGCATTGCAAGAAGATACAGTAAATACTTTCCTAATCTTAGTTCCCCATGTAAGCAATTGCTGGATGTTATTCCATATTGCCGATGGGAGGGGAGGTGATCCGTCCAACCACAGATGGGAAGGGAGGTGACCACCAGGGCATGTCCACACTAGGGAAGACTCTGAGAAACCCTGCATTGGACCAGGATGTCTCTTTTAAGCCCCCTCTGTAAGAGTCCATAGGGTTGTGTCTCCCCGTTTTGCTCAGGGGGCTGGGCTGGGCTACACCCTGAGGTGGGGGGTGTCGACCTAAGATTCACAACTTCAGCTATGCGAATAGAGTACCTGAAGTCGAAGTATCTTAGGTCGACTTACCTGGCCGTCCTCATGGCAACTAGTCGACCGCGGCTGCTCCCCCGTCAACTCCGCTTCCTCCTCTTGCGGAGATGGAGTTCCAGAGTCGACGGAGAGCGCGTTTAGGGATTGATTTATTGCGTCTAGACAAGACACGATAAATCGATCCCCGATACATCGAACCCGATCCAGCGGGTAGTATAGACGTACCCAAGGTTGATTCACTGCTTTCTTTTTTTGCTCCATGTTCACGGCCTATCCACTCTCCTTTTCAGAAGCCATTCAGCAGTGGGACCCTTGTGGCTGTCCCTTGCACTTTGCTCTCGGGCCTGGTAGTGCCAATCAGGGTATTAAAATGAGTTCTGCCCTTCACAAAATCTTCTCTAAAAATAAGAGGGAAGATGCTGCCCTGTAACCATGGCCGTCTCTGCAGCCTTCTGCCATCTCCCCATGCCAGTGTCTCTCGCCTCTCTCCCAGGGATACCCATCCATCACTGCCCACATTAAGCGTACTGCGCTGGCGTTGATTTAGGCAGGGACTGTCCATTTCCATCAAGGTTGTGGTATCTTTTGAAACCCCTTGGGAGATGGAGGCTTTCCACCCTGGAGATCTGGCTCACCCACTCCATCAGAGGTGTCAGAGAAGCATTTCACTTATCGTCTTCTGCCCTGTTATCTGTCTCATTATTAATGAGGAAGATTAGCCTGCTCCAGGGGAGGAGAAGAACAGACTGACTCACAAAGTCAAACAAGTCATAGTCAGGAGAGAACCAAATTGAGCAACCAAGGGGTCAGGGAGACCCAGCAGTTCCAGGGGGAGATTAAGACACCAACATTTCAGGACACCAAGAATTTGACCCCCCTAGAAAACTTTTCATCCCTGCAAGCACCCAGATGGACTCTCTGCCTGCTCCCAGCAAGGAAAGCTGAACACCAAGGTGACCATATTTTCCTATGCTGAATATGGGATACCTGGTAAAATTACTCATATTCAAGTGAGTTCAACGGCAATCAATCATACAAACATTCAAATTAATGTCAAGTTGACTGAGCCCCTGTTAAAAAGAAATATTGCGTAGTTGGATTCTTTTTATTTACCTTCTTCTAAGACTTTAGGGTTCAAACGGGGTGGCGGGGGAAGTGTGACACACACACCGGTACCCCTCTCTCACATGGGGGGTGACTGACCCAACCCTCCCTGCCCGGTGCTCTCTGCCTTCCATGCCTGGTTGGGCCCCAGGGACAGACCTGCCTCTCCTGGTACCTGGTGCAACGTCTTCCCGAGGCATAGGGGAGCTTGCAGGGTCACATGCCACTCCTTCCCAGATTTCTGCCAGGATTCACACCAGAATGTGGCCAGCAGCAGCCTTTCCACACTGTGCAGGAGGGAAGGGATGGGAGCTGACTCCAGCCACAGGGGAGCAGGAGGGAGGGAAGGGATGATCTCTCCTGTGTCTTTGCAGAGCTCTTCTCTTCCCCCCAACCCCGTTCCCATGTGGCTGGAAGCAGCTCATCCCTTCCTGCATGCAGGGCATCAAGGCAGCTAACACCTCCAGGCTGCACCTGGCCACCGACATAACCCAGCCGCCTCCTGTTTCCCAGCAACAGCGTAGGCAGGAAAGGGTTAACCCCTAAGGATGCATTGTGCACCAGGACCCAGAGAACCTGACTGCAGGGGCTCCAGCAAACTCAGCCGGAGAGGTGGCTCCTCAGGGGAGGGTGCCTAGGGGACAGGGAACCCTGCACTCCCTGGGGATAGGACCTGGGGCGTGGGAAGGGGAAGAGGATGCTAAGCCCCTGCCCTGGGGGCTGCTGTGGAGTCTACAGGGTGAGGGTGCAAACAGACTGGAAACTGCTCCCCTTCCTCCCCCCGCCCCACCATTCCAGAGCTGTGGGCAGAGAGGTTTCCCCCTGCCAGAGCTGTGTGAGGCTTTGGCACATGCCGGGCTCAGCTCCTCCTGGCCAGCACCCCGGGCCAGAGGGTCTTGAGCTTTCCTGGGTCGCCGGCCCAGCCTGAGGCAGTGGGGGAAGGAAGGAGCCAGCCAGGCTGTTGGTGAGCTCAGTGCTCCGACCAGGGGCTGGTTCTCCACACAGCGCTGGGAGCAGGACGCATCCTGCTGGGGGAGAAAATGAAGGAGCAGCGGAGTTGGGGAGTGAAGGGGCAAAGCAGGAGGTGGACAGCAAGAGGGGGAGCACATAACGGGTGATGAGTGGGCAGCAGAGACAAAACTTAAATGGCCACCACCTGGCACCTGCCTGCACTCACCAGCCACCACAGCTTGCAGACAGCATTGGCCAGGACGGGGACAGGACCCTGCCGGTAGAGAGCCAGGACACAGCAGGGGCTGCGCTGATGGACTAGCAGGGAGAACAGCCAGCCCCACCAGCAGCCTTGCAAACCCACCCCCATCATCAGCCACTGGACACCCCGCCCCATTCACCACTGGTGGGAAGGCAGCTGGAGAATGGGGATCCAGCCAGCACTGATGGGGGGGGGGACAGAAAATATGGGACAATTTGCCTGTTTTTAAAAACAAGTCAAGACACTAGCAGAAGGGCTTAAATACAGAACTGTCCCTTTAAAAATGGATGTCTGGTCACCCTAGCTAAGCACCAACCACTTCACTCAGCACAGAGCCAGACAGACTGACAGCGTGAACACATGCAATGGCAACATAAGCAAGCGGTGCCTTCTTGGAGTCCAGCCCTCCATGTTCTCAATTTCTGAGCCTCCTCCATATTCAAGGCCCTAGATCCAGATAATCAAAGGTTCCTGCCTTAATCTGCCGCTGCTTTGACCAATATTAAACTTCTGGAACGATGACCCCTTTGTACAGATCATCCCAGCAAAAGGCCTGCAGCCAAGTCAGTGTGTGCGTCTGTGGACAAGCACTTGAGTCCCCACAGGTAAAAACCACAGTCACCTATTCCATCGCTCCATGGATAATCTGGCCCTCCCCTCAATGCACTTCTCCAATTACTTGGCCTCACCGAGCCTGATCCAACACCAATAATGTGGCCTTCACACCACTCACCCCAGCAATAACCATTGCACTGTTATTGCTGTTAACAGGACTCACCCCAGGACATTACCTCCCAATAACCTGGACGTCCAAGGCTTTGTATTACAGGAAAAGTGTTATCGCGCAACTAAAAAGATCTTTAAAAACCACACATCAAACATTGACTGTAGTCCTTCCCTCCAGGACAGGCGGAGATGGTCTCTGGGGAGCTGTCCAGAGGAATGGTGCTGAAATGGAAACGCTGCCTGGGATCCCAGGTTGCAATGTGCTCTGTGAATCAGCTTTCCAGAGCCTCGATGTTGAAAGAAGGGTGTGACTTTGGATCTGCCCAAATGCTGGTCATCTCCAAAGCCAATGTTGGCCGTTTCCCAACCCAGTGGCCTCTACCTTATCCCACCAAAGGCAAGAAGCATGTCTGGTTCTAGTTACCCTCATCTGCCAGAGGTCACACAAGTCAGTAACTGGAATTAGAAACCAGAACACTCCTGAGTCCCAGTTCCTTAGCTCTAACTACGTAATCACATCACTTCCGGTTAGAATGGCCCCTTGGAAAGGGGGATATCAGTCACATGTTCAGAACCTCGCTCATTTAAGAACAATTTCTTGTGCTAAATACTCCAGTGATGGGCATGTTAGAAATCAGATAGATCTGATTAGGTCAAATGCATCCCTGCTGTAATTAACTCCCCACATTTCCAAATCTCCTCCCAAGTCACTGTGAATCTCTCTCAGACCGCCAATCCTGCAACCTGTCTCCAAGGGTACTTCTGCAACTGCAAGGAGGCAACAGGCTACCTGGGATTCCTTGGAAGAAGCAGAAGTCTGGTGGAGGTTAGAGCAGCAGAGTGGCACAGGTGGCCATGTGCAATGGCACTCCATCCCTGTATGTGGGTTCAAATTTAGATTTTGGCCCCAGATGGAAGGAGTTTGGAGTCCTCAGAACAATCCTTATATTAGGGACAGATTGTGCCCTGGGATCTTGAGCAGATTGATGGGGTAGCAGGGAGCCTCACGCACGCTGAGCACTGTAAGCCACATTAACCCAGTGTGACACTGTCTCCTTGTGGATGGGCCACACAAAAGGCTGGTGAGGCTGCTACTGCCTCCAGTGGAACAGAGATGCTCCTTCAGCTCAAGCACTACAGGCTTATGGTTTGTAGGTCAAGAGTTCAAACCTCACAGATGGCCCATCCTGGGGCTCTGTCACACAGGCAAGGGCCCAGGATCATCCCAGCCCTGGCATTTGGCTGAGCACAGGGATTGCCCCCTCTATTTCCCATGGAGCGGCCTGCTTCCATGCACACCAGGCAAAGGGGAGCAGACTACGCCATTCTTTGCCATAGTGCAGCCCACACACTCGCCCTCCACTCTACGGGGCTTGGACAGGGATTGTGCCAATTGTCCCCAACCTGGACCAGTGCCTGCATGGCATCATTTGATCTTAATGTCTGACTGCATTCCCAGAACACGCTGTAATTCAGTCAGTCTCTGCTATGAAGAGGCTCAGGGCCAAAGGAGGAGAGGAGGGGGGAAGAGACGAGTGAAGGGAGGGAGAGAGAGAGAGATGAATAGTAGCCTGCAGAATGAAAATAACATTGCCAGGCAATGCAGGATCTGAATTGCCTGTGACAGGCAGACCCTCTCTGCACCTGGGATTCAGACGCAAGCTTATTTTCCTGGTTTCTCAGAGAGACAATGAGTCCTGACTACCTGTCAGAACGTGCCCAAGATATGTCACCAGCGGACGGGGGCCCCAGGTGTTCCTGCCCCATGCAGCTGACACAGGTATGATGGCTGAGGTCACGGGCAGCATTTCCCAGAGACAGGCAGCAAGGCACAGAGGGAAAGACAGCGAGCCCAGAGGCAATGCTGTGCCAGGATTCCTGTTGTTGGATAGAAAGCAGGACAGGTTTGTGGCTGGAATCACCCAGTCCTGCTAGTTTGCGGGAAGAGAAATTTCAGAATGTATCGTGCCTTTGTTCTCCATCAAGACCTGGCAGAGCCACCATCAAAGATAGTCACCGTCCTGTTCTCTCTCGAGCCAATCTTTCATAGTCCTCCTGTGCACGGCATAGTGGGTAGCTAGAGTCAGGCTACTTCTGTGCCCCCAAAAAGTAGCCCCAGTCTTAACAAAGTAAAGCCCACTGCAAGAACACGCTGCAGCCCCATCACGTTACTCACCTCCATAAGTCCCAACAGTCTCCTTTGTCATGTCCCACTAAGACAGAGACACAAGATCCTCACCAGCCAAGGTCCAGGTGGGAGTGAAATTCTCCCTGGATGCAAAGGCCTCTCCAAGAGCCCACACTCCTCCTTTTATCCCCACCCTTACAAGTTCCAGCTGTCTGCTCCTCCCACCATAACTGACAGCTTGTACCCAGCTCCTGGAGTCTGGCAGGGTAGATCACACCTGGCCCCCCACGAGAACTGCCCAGGTAGGAACCCATCTACCATGCCCTCACCAGCCACCAGCAGCTGCCTGCCTGTTCAACATCACAGACAGGGTCAGCAGGGTCCCTCTTCCCCCTCGCCAGCCATCTTAACCAGCGCTCGCTCAGAAGCCTTCACGTTTGCCTCATTACCGTAACACTGAAAAGAACTGCTGCCAATTAAACAGCACTATTTTTGCTGATTTAAAAAATAATTAAAATTTAATTTACACTAATGATTTAGTTACACAGGAGATTCGGCATGGAAACGAGACAGCGTCAATCAAGGCTCAATTAGAAAAGCCGGAAATAGGCTGCAGGGGGGATTGCGAGGGTGGATGGATTTATTTCGGGACTCCTCTAGGTTCTGGCCAATCTGCTGCAGATCCTAGTCAAGGGGGAGCAGAGTTATGGAAACTTTTGCAACACTCTGCATCTTCCGGTGTTCGCTCCCTTTCCCATCCAGGCGTGCCACGGCAGCTCTCTCTGCACCTCCCTCTCCCGCAGCCCAAAGACTGCACAGGGCTCCTACCCCACTCTCCCGATCACAGCGCCTGCTACCAGGGCAAATACCAGGTGACCTGCTTCTCCTCTACCACTCCCTGCCAACAGCCTGGCTGCGTCTCTGGAATCAAAGCATTGTGAGCATCAGCAGCAGGAAACATGCCCTGACAGGGAGTGGGAGGCAGGCCGGGGGTCTGACAATGAGGCAGGGGCCTAATGAGTCTTTCCCTCCGCTGCCTGCAAACACACCCACCCACCCACGTGTGTGCATGTCCGCGTTCCCTGCTGAGCCCCAAGAAGGGGCTGAATATTCTCTTAGGGCATTTTTAGAGCCACTGAAAATGGCACAGGAAACTCCAGCCTCAGAGTCTGAATCTCCACAGCAGAGCCCGTCTTTCAACTTTCCCAAGAACGAGAGAGAACCGGCGAAGGAGTGCGAGAAAGCAGCCTGCGAGTGACGGTTTCTGACAGCAAGGAGGGGAGCGAGCAGGCATGCCTCAGCATCAGGGTGCAAATACTGCACAAGGGTAAGACTAGGTTGATCGGCAGCCCAATGAGGGGAGGATTATCTAGGTTCAAGGCCAGGTCTCCACACCATTGTTATCTTCACATGGCCAAGTGGGTGGGCAGGTCACAGGTCAACACATGTTGTCACCCATGCTCCTGACAATCAGGCCAGCTCAGATTCAACACACCCCAAGAGACATGGACAAAACCCCACAGCTCCACACACAGAAAGCCAGCAAGGTAGGTCTGCCCTGGGAAGGTGACAACTGGCAGCATTTGAGGGGAGAAGGTGTACAGGGATTCCATGCTGGTGGGGGGTGTCTCACGACCCTGCTCTGGAAGGGTCACCGTCAGGGTAACAAGGGGAGCTGGAGGCCAAGCCGGTTCAGTTCTTGGCCTGTTTGCTAAGGTCAACAGCAAGGGGGCTCCCTCCAACAAGATCCTCTCCTGATGGTGCATTTTGTGAGGCAAGCGTCCACCTAGCCAGAACTGCACTGAGACCCACAAACTCATTTCACTGGGAATGCTCCTGAGTTCCCTGTTCCCAATCTCTCCTCTGCTCCTCTTTCACCACTTAGGAGAGGCCTGCACCGCATTCCAAGGTGTGACTGCGGCACGTGTAGACACACCCAAGCTGGCTTTGATCTAGCCAGCATGAGCACCAATAGCAGTAAAGCCACAGCCGCATGGGCTAGCTACCCATACACATACCCCGGTCCCTGGTGGGCTTGTACAGCCCGTACTGCAGTCCATGCTGCCTCAGGTTCACTGCTCTTGGTAAACGAGCTAGATTACATCTACACATGCTGCAATCACACTCTGATTGGAATGCAGACATACCCTCAGTCTGGGATTATTCAAAGTGGGGCCATGGGGCTTATTCCTTACGTTACAAAACTCTGTTTTTTCGAGAGACAAATGGTTAAATCTTCTCTCTCGGTGAAACCTCAGCTGTCATCCCTCTGGGTGATGCAGAGAAATGAATGGCCCAGGTGCTCTCTGTTAAAGAGCGGGGTGGGGAGAGACAGGAATCATGAGATACAATGCCGGGCAGAGAGTCCGTGCTAGAGAGGCCTGGCTCATCACTACAGTAAACAGGATGGCAGTGCGATAATACAGGGGGAAGATGAATGTCTGTCTGAGAAGCCACTTTTCCCTGTTCTGCCTCTCACTTTCCTTTCTTCCTCTCCTGCTTTTTCTTTCCCCTTCTCTCCTGTTCTTTGTCCCACATTCTCTCCCTCCCTGAGCCCTCCTCTCCTGCTTTCAAGCGTTCATTGGCGCATTCCCTCTAGCATGTCGTTCCTTTGAAACACCTGAACAGAGCCCTTCCTCTGGGTCACAAATCCATGAGCCTTTTCTTTTCCTTTTATACGGCCTCCCTCGCTACTGAACTCACCAAACCCATTAGAACAGCCATGAAGTTGGCGAGATGCCACCTCTCTCTCCCACCAAGGCTGATGCAGGCACTTCCCTTGTCACTGCCCTGCCTCTGTTTGTTTTAGGCTGCCTCTCCCTGCCATGCCTAGCCTCAGCCATTCACGTGCCCCGGTACTAGCACTTAGCAGATCTCTTTCCCCACTGTTCCTCCCCCACCTGCTTCCCATCTTCTCCTGGAGGGAGCTAGGATGCTAAAGGCCTTTCCTTCTTCCATGCCCCATTTCCAACCAGGGCTCACATTTTGGGGACACTGTCTCCCCACTGTGATCGGAGGGTAGCAAGACTCACATCTCTGCCTCCTTGGGCCCTTGCTCATCTCACCCATATCACCCTGGAGACACTTTGCATAAACGTGACCTTCTCAAGGTGCAGGGGAGGGGCCTCCATGTGGGTCCCAGAGAACAAGCCAGCAAATCACTCATGCCACCGCTCACTCTGTCAGCTCTTCCTTTCCGTAGGCAGCACGTGTACCTGCCCCCACTGGAAATCTACACACCGGGGCAGTGCGGGAGGGAAATAGGGACACTACTTTTAAGTGCCCTGCAGTACAGGAGAGTAGGACGGTGTTTCGGAGGCACGGAGTGGGAAGGAGACTCTCTCTCCTACACAGAGAAGCCGGCGCGCATGGCAATGCTAGAGTCCAGATCTGCCTCTCCTGAATCCGGGGTCTCCCCTGGCTGAGCTACAAGCCCCCGGGAGATATTTCTCTCTTTGCTCCATTGCATGAAGGACTCTGTAGTGTAGGCAATAACCCACCAGTCAATGAGCCTGGCTACCACAATGCAAACCCTCACCAGATCATCTGCCCACACACAGTTTTTTATTTACACATTTCTGAGCAGATTTCTTCAGTGACAGAAGAAAACAAACGGAGATCAAATCCCAGCCTTGGAGGACGCAGCCAGAGGCCTTCTGAGCCCCTTAACTGGAACGGGCGGGGGAGACATCACATGGGCAGCTGCAGTGGCACAGGGGACCGATCTGTGAATCAACACTTCACGCGTCATTGGCCATCAAAGTTATTAGATTTTCAGTCAACACCCAACACAGAGATGCACAATTTTTTTCTTTTACCATACAGTGCTCTACTCCTGTCTCACCTCCCTTCCCCCGCCCCCAGCTCCCTCAGCAACCACATCTGTCAAGGGGCGCCTGGGTTCATTATGAAGACATAAGGGGGATAAGCTCGAGGGGACCCAGCCGCAGCGTTGGGATGGGGTCCCCACTGACAACCAATCAGCAGGACCTTATCACGCTCCCCCATCACGCAAACACAAAGGGAGAGCACAGGGCACTGAGAAATGATCAAAGGAAACGCTGTACTCACTTTACGCAGAGTACTGCCAACATGTGGAACTCACTGGGGCAGGCAGTCTGGCTGGGAGTTTATAAGAGGAGGTCATAATGCTCTGTAATAGTATCTACTCCCTCTGGTAAGGGTGCTGGAACCTAGCACTTCAGGGTGGAAGCCTACAGGGCTCAGTAAGGATTTTCCTCTGGCTGCATTAGTGGGGGACAGTGGGAGGGGTTCACGGTCCTCTGAAGGACCACAGCTGGTTCTTGCTAGACATGGTCCTCTGGACTACACAGATCAATGGCTTGCTCCAGGATGGCGACTCCACTATTCCCAGAACTTCAGCACTGCCCCGGCGTTGGCTGGCAGGGAATGTTCAGATCTGAGGGTTTCAGTTACCTGGACTTACTCGACAGGGCTTCTGAGGAGAGCCACGCAGTCCCACCTCTGCCAATTCCCCACCCTCAAACTCCAGTTGCCATGGTGACATTACTGACAATTTCAATGCATAAACCCAAATTTGCATTTTAATGGGACACAATTAGAATGCGGAGATAAACGAGTCTGCCTTTCTAAAAGGTAATACACACACACACACACACACACACACTCCAGATCACAGACATATGCCATGCAACTGAGCACCACACACACACACTCGCTCACATCCATCTTTGGGCCACCTAAGTATGGAAGTTGCTTCCTGTTCAGTTTCCCTTCCCTGAAAGTTGAACACCTTCCCGACAGTAAAAGACAGCGCCAGAACCTAGCTCTGCAGTGCGCCCAGGGCAAGCTGTGGGCATGCCCTCTCAGGGTCTTGCCATGCTGTGCACTTCCTCACCCCCACTATCCATCCACTCCATGAACTTCCTCGCTCCAATGCCACAGCTTGGTTTAGCCACGGCGTGAACTTCCTCCCCTGCTGCCCCGCCACAGCTCACCATGGCACGGATTTCCCCGCAGTTCCCATCACGGCTCAGTCATGGCGTGAAACCTCCATACCACTCCGGTGGCACATGCGTTTCCTCCCTCAGGTGCCTCAAATTGGTCTAATCATGGTGCACTTTATCACCAGCAGGCCCATCACAGCTCCAACAAGGCAGACAGGTCCTCATCCAGACAGCACCCAACTCACAGCACGAGCTCCCTCACCCCCAGAACGTGCCTCAGCTCAGCCACAAAGGGCACTGCCAGCCTACGTTCAAATTCACACCAGGAGATCCCTCACCTCTGGGCCCCACAAGGGGCTAGACGTGTGGGATGATTCTCCGCACGCTGTGAGCCTCCTAACACTACCACTTCCTGCTCTGACACTGGGTGGCCACATTCATTGGCACTGGGTTCCCCTGAACTGCTGGGATGACGAAGAGACACTGGATAGAGACACTGGATAGAGAGACTGGATAGAGACACTGGGTAGAGACACTGGGTAGCGATCACCAGATGTTTTCAGCAGTGGGGCAGGTAGTTAAGAAAGAGCAGGGTGAGGTGAGAGAAACCACTCATCTCCACGGCATCTCCATTTACTTCTGCAGTCAGAAAAAAACCCCACCACTGTATAAAACACTGTATAAAATAGGAAAGCAGAAAATGAATTTCTCCTGCCCTTGGTGCAAACTAAATTCAAAGCAGGCAGGTGGCTGGAGTGAATAGGCAGAGAGAGAGAGAAATAAATTAAAAATAAAAAATGGGAGAGAGAGAGAGAGAGACAGAAAGGGAGGAAAACAAACAAGTGAATCATAAAGGCTGCAAACCGCCTGGAAATTTCATTTGGCTTTTCAATTGGAAAGTGACAGGACACCTAGGTGGGTGGGGGAGACCAAGCCAGAGAGAGGAGAGAATGTCCAGGCTGAGACAGGAATGGCCCAGAACACAAGTGCAGCCTCATCCAGGTCCCTGGTGAACCACAACATCTGCAAACCCTCCTCCCCACCTCAACCCCCAGAGACGGCAGGGAGGAGGAGAGTGGATGGTAACCAGTGTGCCAGGCTAGGATGTCCCAGCAAAGCCCCCAACACTAGCTGACCTGTTAGCTATTCCCCTGAGAGGCCGGGGCCACAGCCAGGCAATGCTGGGAGGAGATAGCTTGTGTAGTGGGCACAGGGAAGAGGCAGAACCACTCGGTGGAGAGGGAGGCTGGGACTCCACAAGAGTGAAATGTTCAGGATTTCGTTAGCCCAAAGAGACGCCCAAACAAGGCACCCAGGCACAGGGGACGCTGTGCCAACAAGGTGTTAAACGCAGGTGCCTGGGTGGCCCAGACAAGCCCCTGCTATGAGGAAACTCACGCTGCTCAGCCGGCACTGACGGAGCATTGCTGCAAGGAGCTGTTTCTGTTTATATGCCGTGTGCATGTACACACACACATACACAGTATGAAGCACGCACACACACACACACTGAGTAGATGAAGCATACACAGCTCCCCAGCCCGTGATGCTTTCTCTCTGGATCTGTGCTTTCTCCTTTATTCCTTCAGAACTCTTCCCAAAAGGCTCATAAACCATTTCAACCACTGTCCCACCAGCTGAAGCTCCCTTTCTGCCCAATGCCCAAGGTGCCTGACCGTTTGCTACGTGGCAATGCCCACCCTGCCAATTAGCTCTGCATCGTTGGTTACACAGCCCCACAGGGCTCATCCCACCGCTGCCTCCTCTGTGCACTGTGTCTGAGGCTCTCCTTTTCCTCTTGACACTCATTATGATCCCCAAAGCAATGCTGTCATCCACCCCCCGTTCCCCAGCACCCATCTCAGGCCCGCTTGGAAGGGGTGAGAGGCTCTGAACCCTGTCTCCAGAGCAGTCCAGTCCCGGGTTTGTTTGTGTCAACAAAGCACTGGTGCAGACCATTTAGGGGCGTTTCCATGGCAGCACAGCTTGCCGAGGGGAGAGTCTTAAGCAGCTGCAGGTTCCCCCTGGCTAAGGTTTCAAGTGTTACCCATCTGGGCTGTGCAGAGACAGCCTCCCTCCCTCCACCACTTGCCCGACTGCTGACCCCATACAACCCCTCTGCCCTCCTTCACTCGCTGGAATTGGCATTAATTGTGCCACGCTGTGACAGAGCGAACGTTAATACTTCCTGGCACTTGATCAAGCGGAGTCTGTCTCCCACCTGGCACTCTCCCGGATCTGCGCAGCCCAGCACAAGGGACGGGGTAGCCCCAGCCCTGGGATGTGCAGGCCGCGGGAACTGTGATGGTGTCCTTCCCCAGTTGGGGCACCTGGCATTGGCCACTGTCAATAGACAGGATACTGGGCTAGATGGACCTTTGGTCTGACCCAGTACGGCCATTCTTATGTTCTTCTTATGTTCAGTCACTGGGGACGGTCAGGACACAAGTGACCACCACAGAGTGCTGGAGGTTCACTTCCCACCCCTTCCGTGCCTCTCTCCTTCCTTGATGTACACACATGTACACACACATACGGCCATGCACAAGGAGTTACATGTAAAGGCAAGACACATGCACCCCCTCAGATATACACACGGACACCAACAATCCCCCCATCTCCAGCCAGAGCCATGTACAAAGTCAACACTGACGTACACTGAGGTCCATGTCAAGCCATACATCCTGATCCACACACCCATCAGCGTGCAAACACATGGGCACAGAGACCCTGCTGATAAACAAGCATGCTCGTTCACACACAGGCTCGGTCTACATTGTCTGTGATCTGGGGTGTGACTGCAGCTTGGCCAGACATACTGGAGCTAGCTTTCGTCTAGCTAGCTTGGGGACTGATACAGGGAAGCTACTTCAGTATGGGCTAGCCCTGTAAATAATTAACCAGGGCTCTGCGGGGTCTCGTACAGCCCAGGCTGAAACGCACACTGCTGCGGCTTCACTGCTCTGGTACACGAGCGAGCTAGATTACAACTAGCTAGCTCAGGTATGTCTTCTCAAGCTGGGACTGTGGTATAGACCTAGCCATCCTGGAGCTTGCTTGTGCTCTTATGCGGGTGCAAATCAGGACAAAGGCGACAGGGATGGATGGAGTTTCACTTAGGGCTGGTCCTTACTAGGGCGGGGGATCGACTGTAGATATGCAATTTCAGCTATGTTAATAACGTAGCTGAAATCGGAGTATCTACAGCCAACTTACCTGCCATCCTCACAGCGGCGGCGGTTGGCAGAGTGGTCCCCCGTCGACTCCAGCTTGCGCCTTTTGGCGAGCTGGAGTTACGGAGTCGATGGGGGCGCCGCTGGCGATCGATTTATTGCGTCTTGACAAGACATGATAAGTCGATCGCCATAAGATCGATCTCTCCCCGCGCTAGTGAAGACAAGCCCTTAGTGAGATAAGGACTGGGCTCACGATCCGTGGCTGGATTAGTGGTTTTGTGATCGTCTCTCTCTCCTTCCTTTGTTCCTGGCTTCTAAGGGAACAAACCACTTTCATGACTATTTTCATTCTCCATATCTCCTGTCAGAACAGCATATTGATGATTCACAGCTTTTTAGTCATCCTAGTCCCATCCCCTACAAGCGTGGCCAACAGGCTCTTGGAACTGGAGATCTCTCTGAGAGGGGAAAGTGGCCATGGGGTCCATCTCCAATCTGGGGCAGAGGGAGACAAACAGGGGAGGTGTGGAGACAGGGAACTCAAGGATAGAACAAGAGGCATCCCGGACAGAGAGGAAAAGGGCAGATACAGCATCTCCACTCTCCTACTTCCCTTCTGCAGAACCTATCCGTCTTTCTTTTATGTATGAAGCGAGAAGGTCAGAGTGTGCCACGGGGCAGTAACACACCGCTAAGGATGGGGGAGGAGAAGAAAGGTACAGAGGGAAAGTGAGAGAGAGCGAGCCAAGGCTGGCCTTCAGATCTGTGACGATTCGAGCTGCTGAAAGGGTAGAACAAGTGATGAATTTTCTCCCTCTCCAGTTCAGATATTGGAGGGGAAAGGTCAGGCCAGGCTGTGAGCTGCAGAATGAAAGCTAGTACCCAGCTCCCTCCCTTCCCCTCAAGAAAAGCACGAGTCTCCAAGCAGGTCGTGCTGAAGGCCGACCCCAGTGGAAGGAGCAAGAGGCAGAGAGATGACAGATCAGGAGAGAGGGAATCAGAAAAGGAAAACAAGGGGAAGCGGGATGTAGAGAGATGGACAGAGATAGGGGATGAAGAATAGAGAGAATGAAAAAAACAAAGGGGAGGAAAAGGAACGGCAAAAACAGACAGGCAGGGAGATTACATGCTGTGTTTGGGACATGAGACATACAGATGTGGGGTACACCACATATCCACACTGGCTTCTGTCCCTCATCACAGGCAGCCCTTTGTCCGTTTGCGTGTCCTCCCTTGAGTGTAGGACAGACTCTAAATAGGTGTTTGGATCCGCGTGCTTGATCTCACTAGTCACACTGTTGGTTTGGTAATAGAGACAGAGCACAATGCTTCCGACTTGGCTCCACTTCCAGCTAACGATTCCAGCAATGCAGCGGGACAGGAGAGTAGTAGGCACGGAGCAGACCCGACCCTGCCATGCACGGACACGCTGCTCATCCCGCAGTTCTTTTGCTCCATCCCAGCACTCTGCCCTGGAAGTCTCACAGAGCCTGGATGAGCGGGGCAATGCACTGTGGCCTCTAGCAACAGGTGTAGCATGCTGCAGGCGTGTGTGGGAGGGGCGATCCATGTCAGTCCATTGGACGGAGGTGGGAGCAGTAACTATCCAGGGATTCCAGGCAAGAACTGGTATGGAATGGGCACTGTTGAGAGGAAGCTGGTGCTGCCGGGTGCTGGCTGGTTCAAGACCCCGCCGGCTATCGGACAATATCCTGGGGCGTTTACAAAAGGCAGGATCTGGTAACGGGAACCCACAGGCTGCCAGGATCACACGCCTCCCTCCGTGCGATGCCTTGTTGACGACATACACAGCACCGAGAAGGAAGGAGACAAACCCAGAAGAGGCCAACCTTGCTCCTGCCCTCCCCCTCCATTCCCAGAAAGCCCCAAGCTTGAGGTGGGCCCTCCGCTTTAACAGCAGCAGCCCCGCTCACTTGGAAATCCTGCCTCACAGCGACATCTAGTGGCGAAGGGGCAGAGGCTCCACACACAAGTCCAGCTCAAAAGTTTCAAGCTTGGGGTTTTTCTCCACCATTTCTTCCTTCACCTTCAGAGAAAATGTTCACAGAGAGGAAGCTGCCCCCAGAGTCCTGACTGGCTTCGTAGGGAGCAATTCCAGAGTATCGCCCTGGAGACTCCATGACAGGGGCTGGGTAAGCATCACCCCTAAGCCCACTGTCCTGCCTCCCCCTTTGACCCAGACAGACCTCCCCCAGGGCTACTGACTGCTGTGTTCGTGGCTGGGGGTAGCTGGTCTGCTCCCCTGTCCTCCTGCAGGGCTTAAAGTGTAGTGGGAGGAGGCTGCAAGGGTCCCCATATCTGGCAGTAATCGGGTGGGCCCAGGAGCGCTGGAACAATTTGTAGCGTTTGGAGCTGCTGCTGAGGGGCGCACTTGACGCCCTGTCTTAGCAAAACCGCTGATCCCAGGCTATGCTAAACCCCTAGTTCTTTCACACCACTGTAAGCTCTGCTGGCCCCTCTGCAATATCTGTCCCCACCCTGCAACTACCTCAAGGGCCAGATGCCCCTCCTGCCTCCGAATGATTATCTCCAGGTCCCTCTCCCAAGCCTGGCGGGGGAGACAACATGACCCACCTTCAGTCATGCAGCAGGCAGGATCACCGGCAGCACTAGCTGCACCCTGCCCACACCAGCTCTGCTCTGCACTGAAACAGCTGAGACCTCAGCAGGAGAAGTGCCTGGGGCAGCCAGAGGGGGAGCAGAGGCTGCCCCGCTTACTCCCTGCTCTTCACAGTGGCCCCTAGTGGTCAAAGAGCAGCATTGGCGCTACAGCCACTTCAGGACAGCAAACCCCTGGGACTTATTTGTAAAGACTAGTCCAGGTCCAGGCCTACGGATCATCCAAATGGGCACAGGGGTTAGAAACTAGCTAAGAGCCTGTCACTGGTTTGAAAATGGCCCTGTTCAACAATAACTGACCTCACACCATTAAATAAAAGTATGTGCTGAGCATATTACTCAGCTCTACCATCAAAGCACTCTCCATAGGAAGGTAAGGATCGTTATCTCTATTTAAGATAATACCATCCCTGAGTTGACCAGACTCTGGTTCTATTATCAAAAGCCAAGTAATCCCAAAGCTAAGAGCTAGGGCAGGCTTTCAGCAAACCTCTCTTGCAAAAGACTCTACCATTAAATGCAGTCAGTCCCTGCTTTCGCTGGCACTCATCAGCATGTCTCCAGCTCTGGAACATTTTCAGAGGTGAGTCTGTCTCAGACTGTGACAGCATGGTCCAGAGTCCTGAACAACAGACTGTGGAAAGCCAGAGAAATAAAGTCAAACAAAATAAAGGAAATAAGGAGGAGGTTAAGTCAAAAGTCACGGATGAGCGGAAGGAAAAGGGCCAAATCTAAAGCCAAAGAGACTGATAAAAAGGGGAAAGGGCCAGCCTAAAGCCAAAGGGAAGGAAAGGAGAAAGGACTGTCTGAAATCCAAAGAAAAAAGGTCAAGGCCTGGAAGTCAGAGGGGAAAATCCTGCTCCCACTGAAATCAATGGCTAAACTGTTGACTTCAATGGGGTCAGAATTTCACCCAAAGAAAAGAAGTTCAGGGTGTTAACAGAGATCCAGATGACTAGAAGGCAGAATAACAACCTCAGCAAGGTTCAAGCAATCTGACCTTTTACCCATTAAAGTGAAAAAAGTTAGGCCTCCTTGGGCTTTTCAATATTGAGAAGTGTGTCTGAAGTTCAGAGCTGAGATGTTCTAGAAGGCACTTTCGGAGTGAAGTCTAGAGATTCCATTACATTTGGAAGTAGTGCTGACTCTGTATCGCTTCTGGGTTATTACTGACACAGCACTTAGCTCTGGTGTAACTAGACAGGACCTTGTCTGTGATCTCAGTTTCTACCAACACCGCAGCACTTAGAGAGAATGATCGTGTGGTTTATGACACTGGCCTTGAACTCAGGAGCACTGGATTCTTTTCCTAACTCTGTCACAAACACCCTGCATGAGTTGCTTAATCTCTGTGCCTCCTCGAATGGGGATAAAAATACTTCCTTACTCCTACCCTTGCTCTTCAGGGCAGGGACTGTCTCTTATTACATGTATGTACAGCACCCGGCACAACTGGAGACTGATTTAATCTTAACCTGAGCCATAGAGATTTCTAGAAGCAATGACATTAGTGACATGCAGATTCAGTAGCCTGGTACAGAATGGGTAGCACGTAGTGCAGACGGTATGATTTTGAAAATAGAATTAAGTAAAACAAAATAACCCAAACCAGAATAAAAGGTTTTCTGACCAGCAGAACAACCTCTGCACTAGACGTGTTCCTGAACACAAATCAAAGAATTGGCTGGCATTTGTTCATATTCAGTGGGAGTAAAGCTAATTTTTCAAAGACATGTCACACAGTTAAAAGGCCAGCATGCCTATATGCTTGGAGAACAGCAACACAGAGACCCGTAGCCCTTTGGAGATAGAGTGACTTCAGCACAAACTGCTTCAGGTTGGCAAATATCCCTAAATATTAATAAGGGCAGAGTTGGCTGTAGGCTCATAAAGCAGTGTTATTCCAATGGAACGGCGTAATATTGTAGTTAATGAAATGGTGCTGCTATTTAAAGCAAATCATATTTCATATTCTGCACATAATGTTCCAGTGCAAGGGTAAGTAACTATTACATATTGATTTAAACATCCATATCTCTCACTTTCCAAAGAGCAAATGTAGGTATACCCACCAGTACTGCCAACCCCAAGTATTCAAAATTCATGAGTCAGGCCTTCAAAACATCATAAGATTAGCTTTAAACAATTAATTTTAAAAAATAATACATTTCAGGACCTTTTTAATTGCCTTTGTTTTCTCACTTGGGACACATCTGCTTTTCTCCATAACCGTGAGGGCTAGAAACTGACTTTTTTAAAAAAATTAAAGCTGAGAGTCTCATGTAATCACGTGACTCCAGGGGCTGGGGCTTGAAGGAAAACATCAAAATATCATGAGACCTGCTATAAAATTATGGGAGTTAGAAACACTGACACCCTGCTATAAAATGTAAAACCTATGTAAGGTGAAAGTTACTAAAAAATGCTTACGTAAATGTAAGAGACTCACATAGAGGGCACAGGCAGCATAATAGGAAAATTCTTAAATGCCTTCCAAAACCTAGATTAACTGGATGGAACGTACCACATTAAGACAGACAAATCTGAAACTTCAGCAATCTATCCAGGAAGGAAATTTTCCATTTGCCCTAAGAAATGAAGCAGAAAATTAACCTGATAACATGGAAAAGCTGGGAGTTATTGGAAAGTTAGATCAACCTATCAGGTAAGACAATTCAAACCTTGCAATTGAAAAAGCCAAATAAAGTCTGGATGTTCATTGAGCTATCTGATTTAAATCAAGCCATAAAATGTGAATGTTAGCTGATGAAAGCTGCAGCTGGCCTGCAAACCTCTCAGGAGAAAAGACAGTTTCAGTATGAGATACAGGACATGCATTTTTTTACTGTAAAGTTAGATGAGTCACGCTATAAGCTAGTGACTTATTTGGAAGTTGTACATTTAAATAAGTACCATTCTGTTTTCATTCCACCCCAGGAGCATTTTAAAGAGCAATTGCACAGATTTTTGAAGGGTTGACAAAGTGCTAAATTATACTGGATGAAATTTTAATAGAAGCTGGGGAACGTAAAGAACATAATTAAATACAGAGCAATTTTTGCAAATACCAGACAAAGAGCCCTAACAACAAACTTTAAAAGGTAAACTACTGGTCCAACAGAAACTATCTATGTAGGATCTAAACTGTGCAAAGGTGACTTACCAGCTGATTCGGATAAAACAAAATAATAGGTCCAATACACACTCCACAGAGAACTAAGGCATACATTTTTGTCAGTGTGGACGAGTCATCATCAGAACATACTCCCAAGGACAGTGGTGGATTCTCCATCTCTTGATGTCCTCAGATCAAGGCTGCATGCCTTTCTGCAGCGGTCTCCAAACTACAGACCGGGGGCTGGATCCGGACCATGGCTTCGATTTGTCTGGCTCTCCAGCTGAGCAGGCATGTGGAGAAGCCGCCGCTCCCCCCCTGCCCCCCCCCCCCGAGCTGCTGCCCGCAGCCCCATGTGCAGAGGAGTGAGTGCTCCCCAGCGGCCGGAGGAGCAAAGGGGGGATCCCAGCAGTGGCCGGAGGAGCAAAGGGGGTTATTTTGCATATATTTGCATATATTGAATTTTTTCACAGTCACTTTGGCCCACGAAGCCCCTTCAAAAATCTAATATGGCCCTCGTCTCGTAAAGTTTGGAGACCCCTGCCTTTCTGGAAGATATGTTTTAGTCAAACGCAAATTATTGGGCTCAGTACAGGGTTAACTGGGTGAAATTCTATGGCGTGTGATCAGACTAGAGGATCTAATGATCCCTTGTGGTCTTAAAATCTATGAATCTCTGGGTATATCTACACTGCAATAACAAACAGTGGCACTGAGTCTTAGAATCTGGGTCAACTGACTTGAGCTCATGAGGTTTGGGCTGCGGGGCTAAATCGTGCAGTGCAGATGTTCGGGGCTTGGGCTGGAGTCCAGGCTCTGACACTCAACCTCCTAACAGGGCTTTACACCCTGGGCCCCAGCCCAAACCCAAACGCCTACAATGCAATTTTTAGCTCCACAGTCCAAACCCTGCAAGCCCAAGTTAGCTGATCTTGGCCAGCCACAGCTGTGCTGCAGGCCCAGGGCCACCCCTACCAAATGCAAAGTACGCAGCTGCATAGGGCACCAGGAAATTCGGGGCACCTACGCAGCTGCCTGCTGCTCTAGCACTTGCTCTGCCTCCTAACCAGGGCCTCCACCCCTGCTCCGCCTCTTCCCACCCCAGCTCAGCCCCAGCCCTGCCCTCATTCCACTCATTCCCCTGAGGACTGCAGCAGGGGTTGGCTGCACTGCACCGGGTGGCAATAAGTGAAGTGACCCAGCCCCAGCCCCAGCCTGCTCCGTGTCACTGGCTCCCAGCCTTGCCACCAGTGAGTGCAGGGGGGAGGGGAGAGGGCAATTCCCCATGCCCTCCAAACCCCAAGGCTGGGAGCCAGGGGAGCAGAGCAGACCGGGCTGGGGCCGGGTCACTCCACTTTCCACCGCCCCGTGAGTGTGGGGTCAGGCCTGCCCTGCACTCACCAGGCGGCAGGAAGTGGAGCGACCCAGCCCCAACCTGCTCTGCTTCTGTGGCTCATGCTGGGGGGCATTTCCCCCCGACTCCTATGCCTGCTCCTGCCTCCCCTGGAGCCAGCTCCACCCCCTCATCCCCACAGGGGGGCTGCCAGGGCTGGTGCAAGGATATTTTGTGCCCTAGGCGAAACTTCCACCTCATGCCCCCCTGTCCCCTGCACCTCCCCTTTCCCTTGCACATTGGTTCAGTGAGGGGCAAATCCCAACGAGCCTTTATAGACCCCAGGAGCCAGCCGTGCCCACGGGCTGCTCCCCAGACCGGGTTCCCCCTTCCCACCCCCTGAGCTCCCCTGGAGGGTGCATAGCCCCCCCACCCCACCCTAGCGGCTCCCCGCCCCGAGCCGTGGGGCCACTCACTGGCTTTGCTGGGCTTGGGCCGCTGCAGCAGCTTCTGCACTGCGCCGACGTCCTCCGCCTTCACCGCCTGCATCAGCTCCTGGTCCCTGCCCATGGCAAGCGGCTGGGCATGGTGGGAGCAGGCCGCCCTCAGAGGCCAAGCATCCCCCAACTGGGGCACAGGTCCCCGAGCCTGCTCCGGGAGGGGCAGCGGCGGCGCCTCACACGACCGGGATCCGCAGAGCCCAAGCACGGCGAGCGAGGAAACTGAGGGGCACACGGGGGCCGGCGCCCACAATGCATCTGCTGCAGGAGCCGGGGGGGGGGGGGGGGGCGCCAGGCCGCAACCTGGACAGGAGGGGTGGGGGTCGTGGCTGCTCCCCGCTAGTGGCACCACCACCTTTGCAGGGCTGCTCCCCTCCGCGCCACACCGGCTCCTCCATGGCCGGGGCTCAGCGCCGCTGCAAGCACGACACTCTGGCTCTCCAGTGCCTTCGGAAGGCGGCTCCTCCCTGCTGAGCCGGGCAGCTGTGCCAGCCGCCTGGGAAACCCCGATGTAGCTGTGGCTGCTCGGCTCCCTAGGCTCAGGGCGGGGAGGCAGGTACCTGGGCAGAGCACCGCTTTTTGGCGACCCCAAAGCTTGGTGCCCTAGGCGACCGCCTACTTCGCCTAGGGGCGGCGCTGGGGGCTGCGTAAGGCACCAAAATGGCTAGAAACGGCCCTGTGCAGGCCTTTTATTGCTGTGCAGATGTACCCTATGAATGAAATGATTTAAGGGGATGATGAACTAGCAAAATGAATTTAAAATGTACAGATGATCAATACACTTTTAAGGGAACTGCTGAAAAAATGATATTGCTTGGCATTTGGGAAAACAGACCCAAACTTGATTCCTCGAGGAACAGAAAAGGTCATGAGAAAATCTGTGTCAGTGAATGGAGAAGCATGACAGGAACCATTGTAGAAACATTACAGACAGCAGTATTGCTAAGGCTGACAAGTCCAGGCATCTATGAAGGGAGGTCAGAACTTAGTCAAGAGGAGCTTTAATAGTCATGCCTGGAGAAAATCTCCCCGATACTAACAGGACTGAAACACACTATAATGAAGGAATGAATGATTGACCATGCTGATAGCTTACTTCTATGTTGTTTTAGGGGGATGTAAAGATAGATCTCACATGGGGCTGACTGTGCTAATGGTAAGCCTCTCAGCATGCCCATTATGTACTAACAAGTCCTAGAAGTATAATGAAAGTGCTGTGCCTTCTTTTCAGCCAGGCTGACTCCTGAATGCTCATTACACAAGCCCTTAACAGTGGGAACAAGGCTGTCAGCCCCTGGTGGTTTACAGAAGGAAAGTGGAAGTGCTTTGCATTACTCACCACGGCTTTGTCTACACCAGCATTTTTGTGGGTAAAATACTTTTGCCATGAAAAATAATGAAAGCAAACTTCTAGTGTATCTTTTTTTCCCCGGTAGGGAAGACAAGAGCACACTTGTCAAGGGAGCATAAAACCCTCCCCTCCTTCTCTCATGGCATCTTGTTGCTACCGGCATTGGCTAAAAATCAAATAATCTTGTGACAACCTATTCAAATAATGACTAAAGTTAGAAGACAATAACATCATCTCTGTCAGGGGGTATTATATCAATAAATAAAATACTAAGGAATAATAAGTGTAATTTTTAACAAGGTTAAATTCTGTGCCTCAGGCGTCAGATTGGGATTTGACCCAGTTGTTTTGGGGCTTGGTCTGGAAAATCAAAGTACCAGGGTATTATTTTCATTATACTTATTATTTCCCCTGTGCCAGCACCGACAGGCCCCAAGCCTCATCGTGTTGGCTACGTACAAAGAAACCCGAAACAGCCCCTGCCCTGCAGAGTTTGCGATCCCAGTATGAGACTGGGGGGGGATTGGGGGGAAAGGTGGGAGAGGGCGCAGGAGAAGCATGGGCGGCACGGGAGGGGTGCGGAGTCATGGTAACTTTCCGATCCTATGTGCCGGAAGTGTGGCAGTGCTGCAGGCGGAAACAACGTAGCGGAGACCAGGAAGTGTGGCAGGGCTGAAAGCGTGGCCGGAAGTGATGTAGTGGAGGACCGGAAGTGTGGGAGGGCTGAAGGAGGCCGTGTATCGGCAGACAGGAAGTGTGGCAGGCGGAAGCCGGCTTCACGTGGGTAGAGCAGGGAGAATGTCGGTTTCCTTGCTGAGGAAGGGGCTGGAGCTGCTGGAGACGCCGGCGGGTGAGCGAGCGGGCGGGAGAGGGAGAGGGAGAGGGGGGCTCAGACCCGTCTCGTTCACGTCTCTCTCCCCCTCCCCCTCCCCCTAGGGCACCAGCCCGGGCTCAGCAGCCCCCAGCAGCGGCCGCGCCAAGGCCCGAAGCGGAGGAAGGCGGCTCGGCGGCCTGGCAGGGACAAGACCACGGTCAAGGGCAAAGTCACCAAGTCGGCGATAGGTGACTGAGACCCTCCCGTCGCCGCTACCCCGTGCTGCTGGGAGGGGGCAGGGCACAGAAACCTGGGCCTGACGGGAGGAGAACCGGCTGTTCCCAAAACACCCCGCCCCCAGGGCCCCGAGGAGATGGGGGGAGGGGGAGCGCTGTTATCCCAGGCCATCTCGAGTGGGAGGGCAGTTTGCTTGGGGTGCGGGGGAAGCAGGTAACCCTACCTCCTCCTAGCCCTGCCTGCTCATGCCCGGGGCTCCATAGGAACCTCTTTGTGCCTGGCTGCACCCCCGGGGCCCTGATCACCGTCACAACAGCCTTACCTTGCTCATCTCCTGTCCCCCTGACTCCCAAAACAAAGTTTTGATGCACAGGGGGACACACCCCACACTAGTGTCATAGCTCGACCTGGTTGCGATACCCCCACTCAGCTCCCGGTACTCTTCATTTGGTTGCTATACAGTAGACACTTGCAGAGATGTTTTGTTGCTCTTTGCCCTGTCCCAGAGGAGTATTGGAAGCACCAGCGTGTGGATCACTTGAAGAAGAACTTGCAGTATATGACAGAGGGCCAATTCACTGCAGACAAAACCATCACAAAGCAGGCAAGGGAGTCTTGTTTTTGTTCCCTAGAATACCGCTAAAGGGGAAATGGCTCCCACAGGTCCTTCACCTTGGAGGCTGGTTAATACCTGAGGCACAGGAAATGTTAAAAATGAGTTTGGGTGATAGCTAACGTTGGCCTTGGAATTTCTGGGTGTGTTTATAAAATAACTTACTGCACCACCATCCCAGGGTCCCAAAATGAGCTATAATGATCACACAGCTATGCCCAGGGCCAGCCTTAGGATTTTTGGGAAGATCCAACGAGATGATTTTATAGGACCTCTTTCCCAAAACGTAATTAATTGTACAGAAAAATGTGGGTTTTTGGGGGGGGTATTCAATAGAATCTTCTGTTATATAAGTGGAGTCAATTAATTCTGGGTTATTTTCATTTTTCTCTACTTAATGATAGAGTTCAGGGTAGTTGGCCACGTTAATAGCATCATGTAATCTTACTCTCTTCATTGAAACTTCTCTTCCCTCTCTCTGACCCATTTTTTCCCCAGTCTTTGCCCCCTTATTTAGATCTGTATTTCATTGTGTGTCTACAGTCCTACATATCTCTCTTTAGTATATGTCAAGTTGACAATTTTTTAAGAAGTTGTTAATTGCAGGTGGGTTTCTTTGTTTTGTTTTTTGTTTTCCTATCAGCTAAAATGTTTGTTTCCCCTGTTGATTTTTAAAGACCCATGCAACTGGGGAAGCTAATGAAACTGACCACGGTCTGTCAGGTGTAAAAAGTAAACTGGGGGAAAAAAGTAAAAAGTAAGCTGTTTCCTTTATAGCTGTTGTTCCCATGAAAGGTTTGAAAAAAGTACAAATGTGTATTAAGTTGATGGCATTTATTTAATAGCTTAGCATATATACTAGTCACACAGCTGCTCTAAGGGAGGAAGGTGGTATCCTTATGTACCAGAGGGAGAAACTAAGGCTTTACCAAAGGTGCATAGGGCATTGGGGTGTTGGATCCAGGTTGAGAACACTGAACTAACTTTCTCTGTCCTGTGCGTAGCCCACTAGACTGTGCTTCCCCCTCTCCCTGTTGAGTTGTCTGAGACACTACAATGGCTGATCAAGAGGGAAACCTGTTCTGCGGGCAGCTCACCAGTTACTGAGAAGCAGTTCACAGCACCTTGGGTAGTACTTCCCACCTGCCTGGAAATATGTTTTATTGTTTGTCTTCAGATGGTTGCCTGTGGGTTACAACAAAACCAAAAGCCAGAGAACTAAGCAGCTGAAAGGGATGCTGTAAATCACCCATTCTTCTTAACAAAATTTGTGATGAACTTTCAGCCCTAGCAGTTGGTTTTGGCTTCAAGACCCTCAGCAGCAAAAGAGCTGAGACAATCTGTGACATTAGTATCAAAAAGCCAAGTGGGGTCTGCTGCTGCCCCAAATACACGCTTTTGTTAAACCTAGTAAACATCTGTCTTAATTCTCTGCCTTGCCAGGACTGGAACAGCAGGGGGTTGCTGCAGGTTGGGATGAGAATTACTGGCACAGTAGTTTATACTGTGTCTGGGACTGGATTAGCAAAGGCTTTAATAATCTTTCCTTTCTACTATTTGAAGGTTCTCGCCCAGAATAGGGGCAGGAAATCTAAAGATCGTCCCCCAAAGAAGCCAAAGAAGAAGTCTGAAGGCACTGTCTTCACGGAGGAAGACTTCCAAAAGTTTGAGAGAGAATACTTTGGGCAAGCTGGAGCAGTGTGATGAGAAGTCTTGCAGCTCCGAGGTTTCCAAAATGGAATGTGGGAGACCAGGGGAGTCCAGTGATGCCTCTTGCCAGCATACATTTAGATGTCACATTCACTGCAAGGCTTCATAGATGTACAGAATTTGTTAATCACTAATGGGGAATGTGATGCTGTAGACTCAAAAGCATCCAGAGAGTTCATGTTAGAGTACATCATGTTTCCTCTACTGCCCACTTGCAGCCAGCACCTCACTCATGCTCTCTTGGAGTAAAGCAGATTCTTCATTCAAGCCAGATGCAAACTCTGCTCCTCTAAGGCAGGATCCTTGTATCCATCTGATCTGGAAAAGACAGCTTAAAGTGGCAGGTCTTATTAGGGGAAGCACAGGAGAGGATTTAGCGCTGAATTGTGGAGTCCCTGGAACCAATTATCAGAAAAAAGAAGGGTTCTCTAAGAAGGAGATGTACTATTCAAACCTCTGATTAGATTATGAATGCCATCAGCAAGAACCTTCACTTTTTTCTCCTTGTGTAATGTCATGTAGGCTTATGGTGTTTGATCAGTAGTCACTAGGGCAGAGAGTGTACTTGCTTACCTGTGTGATGGAATAATGATTCCAGTAGGGTGGGGTTGACAGAGGTGAAACAGGTCATTCAAGCAATTTAGGGACAATTCTTTTTAGGCTGATTTAGGGCTATGTGAAAGATCTCTGTGCTCCATGTTAATATATGGATATTTTCTACTTTCCTTCTTTGGACTGCTGAGTGGAAGTGAAAACCCTTCTCTACTAGACTCCTCCGAGCCGGCCCTCCACCAAATCTCCTTATAAGTCTCGTAGTTTACCCTTAAGCCCATTAAATCAGAGTACTAAACACATGGGGGTGGTGTTGCTACATAGTACAGCTGGCCCTAGTATTAACCCACATATCAGCTTCTCTGTCCCAAACCTGCTAGGTGTGGCTGTCACTTCCTCTGAGAGTACCCACTCCTCCCTGCCTTGCACACACCAACTGGTGAAGGTGCAGGCAGCATACTGTTGTTAACTTTTGGCTGGTGATTATGGTGCTGGGTCAAGGGAGACAATTTTTTCCTACCCAAAAACCACTGCTAAATGCTTTGGATGTTGCAACATGTAGTTTGGCCAGCAGGTGGGGAAGTTGCTGTTTCAGAGACATTCGTCCATTGTGATACGTCTATACCAGTGGTCCTCAAAGTGAGGTGCGCAACACCCCGGCGGCGCAGCCGATCCCGCCCGGGCGACCGCCGCATTCAGCAGTGGTCTATTTTGGTACTGCCGAAATGCCGCCGCAGGAATTGAAAGCTTTCTTTTTGGCAGACATACCCCGGGGGGCTGCAAGCAGACGTCGCTCCATGGAAAGGGGGCTGCAGCTGAAAAAGATTGAGGACCGCTGGTCTATACAATATGTTTCGTAAGGGTTAGTGAGTACTTTATTGCCATCTGTTATATTCCCAGAAAGCAGGACCTTTGTTCTCCACTTGGAAACAAAGGGGTAAAAACGAGTGCCCCAAAAAACAAAAAAACCCAGCCCAAATATCAATTACAAGGAGGCAATGATTCAGGTAAATTAGCCTGGGTGTGCTTAAATGTCAAGCAGCCCTGTACACTCTCTTCCTTTCAGTCTCATTGCAATCCCCAAACTTGTTCCTGTTGCTCCTCTTTCCTCACTGGTGTGTTCCATCATTCACTTGCCTGCAATACACAGTGAGCAGACAGAGTCGGGGAGGGTTTCTCAGAAATGCCAGGTTTGGGAAGCCAAGATATTACAGAAACAGGAAGCTGTAGTGATGAAATACAGTTAATTCTGGGCATTAGTGTTGCTTGGAACTTGTTGGACAAGAGGATTGAGAGGGGATTTCTCAATTACTCATTTCTCTCTCCGGCAGATGGACTAGAGCAGTGCAAAGACCAGTTCCCTTTTGTGCAGAAACAGAAAAATGTATATGGCAATGAGGACCTTTTCCTGGTTTTGAATTTGTTTCAGGAAGTTGGCTGAAGTACATTTAGAGAGCCATTTTTAATTTGCCAGCTTGTTTAAAATAAACTTGTCATACATACTCTGGTAGTGGAGCTGCTCTGTAACAATAGGAGCTGAATCCAGCTGGACCTGCTGGGCAAGATCCAGTCTTAGACCTGGCCCTGTGTGAGACTGTGGAATTGCTCCCCAGGCAAGGTGGGACACCTGAGGGAGTACACTCAGACCAGGAAGAGAACAGAGGTGCAGCTAGCCCTGTAACCATGAGACATACTAAGAACAATTTAAACATGTATTTACGCATTCCAACTAACTCTGCTGTTTCTGAGTGCAGTAACTGATCTCAGTCCCACAAGTGTGAAGGCCTCTTCAGGTTTGCTTCTGTCCATCAAGTGGAAGAGCATAGCCCAGCCATCCATAACACTTGGACTGAGCAGACCAGTGAGTCCTCTTCTCCATCCCTACAGGCCACAGCTCACTACATATAAGCTGAAGGAACAGCATTTTGGACAGTGGAGTGTGGAACCACAGGAGACTTCATTATATTAAATGTGCAATTGCTAGTGAATGACCATGGTGGGATATTGAGAAAGCAGAGTTAGAAGAGCCTGTGGCATCACTCAGCCATCACCTACAGGCAAAGTTGTGCCCCACAAGAAATAGGAAGGAAGGATTTTAGTGTGCAAGGAGGGGCCTGGGTGCTTTTACTTTTAACTAGCTCCTATTTCCCCTTGGCTTCCACTGACAGAAGCAGAAGGGAAAGGTTCCTAACATAACTTTAAGTTCTTCGGCCTGGAACAGTTGATGCTGTCAGGGCACATTCCCCTCTGTTTTAGCTGTGTGCTCCCACACTCCATTCCTTCCTGCTGCTGGGGGATGAGCTCACTGTGGCTAGACTCCTGGCTCTGGTCCCAGCTCTGCACCACTCTCTGAGTATGCTGCAGCAGAAAATAAAAATAGCTGAACCTGAGGGGTTGCCATCTTGCCTGTAACTTTCCCACCCACAGGGAGGAGAAAGGCAGCAGCATCTTTAATATAAATGTAAATAACATGTGAGTCTCACAGTGGGCTAGTTCTGGCAGAGGGCAAAGCAGTCCCTCTGTGGGCAAGCTTTTTGGCCCAAGGGCCACATGGGGGTTGTGAAACTATGGAGGGCTGTGCAGGGAAGGCTGTGCCTCCCCAAAAAGCCTGGCCCCCACCCCCTCCAACTTCCTACTGCCCCCCTCAGAATCCCTGACCCATCCAATCCCCTCCGCTTCTTATCCTGTGTCCACCCACTCCTGGAACTCCACCCCCTATCCAACACCTCTCTATCTGCCCTGACCCCTATCCACCCCCCAACAAACCCCTCCCCAAGAACTCCCACACCTATCTAACCCCCTATCCCCTCAGCACTCCTCCCCCAACCTTCATCCAACTCCCCAGTTCCTTAGCATGCCACTCTGAGCAGCAGGAGCTTGCAGCCTGGCTGGAGCAGTGGGCCAGAGCACTGGCAGTGCAGTGAGGGGGGACAGCTAGGGTGGGGCTGGGGGCTAGCCTCCCTGGCCAGAAGGTCAAGGGCTGGGCAGGATGGTCCCACAGGCCAGATGGGGCCCACAGGCCACAGTTTGCCCATCTCTGGGCTAGCCTATTATGAAGCAGGTCCATAAACCAGTGTGTGGCTGACACTCCTACAACACAAATGGAAAGCAAACTGCTAGAGTCAATGTTGACAGACGCAAGCTAGTGTGCATAAACATCACTTTATGCAATAAGACTCCAAACTACTCAGCAAAAGCCACTTTAGCAAACAGCAGCTGCAGCAACCAACATTAGGATGCATAAGGAATAGTTTAAATGGATAATATATGCCTTTTGATAAACTAGTGAGATGCCTTCTCTTAAGCTACTGGTAATTCTGTCTCCTTTTCTCTCAAAGGACACATCAGATAGAGAGGTGATGAAAATAACTACAGGTGTGGTGAAAGTGAAGAGATTAGGGGTAATGCTTCCAAAAGCCCCAAAGTCCTATTTTCAGAATTGACTTAGGCACTTTGATGTCTCATTGAAAGTCTGTGGGAGTTAAAACTTAATTTAGAGAGGACACATGACAGCAGTCTGAGTAATTGACAAATAAGTTATATCAAGTGATTCTCCCCACCCCCCATCTCATAATATGAGACAAGGAGCAAGCAAAGTGAAAGGCAACAAATTTCAAAGAATTACTTTTATGTAATGCATACTTACCCTGTGGAACTTTGTATTAGCTGCTAAATAGTAAGGCAAGGCCCAAATCCTTAAAGGTTTAGGTACTTATCACTCACTGAAATCAATGGAACGTAGGTGGCTAAATAGCTTTGAGATCTTGGCCCAAGAGTTTAGTAGGATTTAAATAAAGATTAGATATTTATATGGATAGCTTCCGTTAGAATAAATAGAAGGGATATAAACTCCTGCCTCAAGACATAAGCCAAGCACAGTGACTGGAGTAGGAAAATGCTTCCCTCATGGGAAGGTTATTCCATAATTGTTTTAGGGGGTAACTTGCATCGCTCTGAATCATCTGCTATTACTACTGGCAGAGACAGGACAGTGGGCTCCACTGACCACTGGTCTGAGCTGCCCTATCCTCACCTTAACTGGTTAATGCATAGTCTCACAGACCAACACTTAATTGGGACATGAAGAGGATTCCCCTTCTCCAGCTCATGCTATCAATATTTTGTCCTGGTCAGAAGTGAGTCACCCTGGTGTGGCTGACAACACATGGAGGAAACTTACCTTGCTGTGGCCTGTGCTGTACCAGATCTGGTGATAACTAGAGGACTCATATCCCCACAGATTAACTTGACACTTTTCACCAGCAAGAAACCCATTTATCACACCATTTTATTGTAAAGAGTGTGAGAGGAACACGCAAGCAAAGGTGAAATGTGAAGTGACTGACCACTGCTTTATGAGTGAGTGTGACACCATTTAAAACACTTGCTAGAACTCTTCTATAAAGCTAAAAACAAAAAGAGTACTTGTGACACCTTAAAGACTAACCGATTTATATGGGCATAAGCTTTCATGGGCTAGAAGATGCATCTGATGAAGTGGGTTCTAGCTCACAAAAGCTTATGCCCAAATAAATTGGTTAGTCTCTAAGGTGCCACAAGAGATCGTCGTTTTTGCTGTCGGTACAACAGTATTTGGACCACCCTATCAAAAATGTACAACTGTACAATGTACAGCCTGCAAACCAGGCTGAGAAATTTGAGTGTCTGGCCCTGCGAAAGTTACTGGGCCCTGCTGACAAAGGTCTTGGCATAGGAACAGAGGACTTCTAGTCGCTCGGAAAAGCATCAGCAGGTCCACATAGCAAGCCTGTCAGTCTCTGGCAACTAGGATTAAAAGAGTCCCTATGACAAGCAGTTTTCTTCAGAATCCTCCATATGAACACTGAGAAGAGGGAAAGCACAAGCTAAGAGGAACATTCCAAGGAAAAGCAAATGTGGACTAGACTGGTATTGTTAGTCTGGGGACCTGCTGCCAAAAATGAGAAAATTTGTTGGTAAGAGGGCAATTACAGAGAGGATTCCCCATTTCTTAGAATGGGTAGACTAGTGGGGAATTCTGTAAAACTCCTCACCAACCCAGGCCCAAACTTTTTTGAAACTCTTTTAGAGCAGTGGTTCCCAAACTAACAACCTGTGAACCCCTCTCTCTAAAATGTCAAGTCTCATGAATCCCCTTCCCAAAATTGAATATTTCCAGGGATTTTCTCCTTTACCTGAGTATAAATTATAAAAGCAATGATCTTGGAAATATAAAATGTTTTTATGACATGCTTATTACACACTTATTTATCATTACAATATTTTTATTACATTACAAAAACAGCAACACTCTTCCAAGATCTCACTTTTGTAGCTTATATCACTATGAATAAGTCTGTTTAAGACAAGGCTCCTATGTTGCACCAAGGACTATCAGCTGTGAAACAGCATGAAGGTATTTAAGAAACCAACTCAAAGAGTTTTCATACACAAGAATTCAGGTCTTGAGCAATCCAGGCAAACACCACACGTTACAACAAATCTTAAACTTGTTCTTCATAATTTTAAAAACAATACTAGCTGCCTATTTAATTTTAAAAACAAGAAAAAATATCCACCTCCCTTTCCATTTCTTATAAGGAGTCTTGAAGTTCAAATCTCCTCAGTGTCAGATATGCTTGCTTTGATCTGCTTAGCTCTTGGAAGTCCAGGGGCTCTGGGCTGCTGGCCCAGTGCGGCCTGGGGTCCCGAGGAACAGCTCTATCTGCCTTTAGGGACTTCCCCCTCACAACCCCGAGAATCCCTTGAAACATTTCACAAACCCCCAGGGGTTCATGAACATCAGTTTGAGAACCACTGGCCTAGAGGGCTCTAGACCTCCGCTCTCTAAGTGAGATGGCCTCCCCCCTCTACTGAAATGTGGGCAACTGAAAAAGTCACACAAACTTGAAGCATCACTAGCTAATCTGAGATCTTTTTACTAAGAAGGTTATGCTTGGGACCTAAATAAGTCTCTAGACCAGAGGTGGGCACACTTTTTGGCCAGAGGGCCACATCTGGGAATAGAAATTATATGCCGGGCCATGAATGTTTACAAAATTAAAGCTGAGGTGCAGGAGGGGATGAGGGCTCTGGGGAGGGGCCAGAAATGAGTTCAGGGTGCAGGAGGGGTTGAAGGCTCCAGCTGGGGGTGCAGATGCGAAGTTTGGGATGCTGGAGGATGCTCCAGGCTGGGACTGAGAGGTTCAGAGGGCAGGAAGAGGATCAGGGCAGGGGGTTGGGATGTGAGCAGGGGTGCAGCCTCTGAGGTGGGGCTAGGGATGAGAGGTTTCAGGTGCAGGAAGGTGCTCCGGGCTGGGATCAAGGGGTTTAGAGGGCAGGAGAGACTCAGGGCTGTGGCAGGGTTTTGGGGCATAGGAGGCGGCTCAGGGGTGCAGGTTCCTGGCAGCACTTACCTCAAGCGGCTCCCAAAAGCAGCAGTATGTCCTTTCGCTAGCTCCTACAAGGAGGCTTGGCCACATGGCTCTGTGCACTGCCCCGTCCGCAGGCATTGCCCCTGCAGCTCCCATTGGCTGTGGTTCCCAGCCAATGGGAGCTGCGGGGGTGTCATTTGGGGTAGGGGCAGAGTGCAGAACAGAGCCCCTGGCTGCCCCTATATGTTGGAGCTGAAGAGGGGTAGGGGCCATGCTGCTGCTTCCGGGAACCATATGGAGCAGTTCACGACCCTGCACCCCAGAGCAGGACAAGCCCCAGACCCTGCTCCTCTGCAGAAGCTCAAGGGCCATTTGCCCACCCTTGCTCTAGACAGGGAAAAAAAATCCCCAAAGGATATCCCTAGGTGGCCTTTTAAAGGCTTTTTAGGTAACTCCTAGAGGTCAAAGGCTCCTGGTAAGATAAAGAAGCCAGGGAGTAGCCACTGACCCAGTCACAGGACAGAGAACACAAGGGTGGTTCATGGAGAACCCTTACCTAGTATGTCTTAAACACATCTGCCCTGGATCAAGCTTCTTCCCTCTGTGCAAAGTGGTTGTCTCAGCCTGTGATGGAGTTGGTCTCCCTTTCCAGTACAGAACGAGTTCCCCCCATCCCTCAAAGTGCCCTTTACCTTGAGGTGGTAAGACCCAAGGACTAAAATCAACAGGGTAACCCTGATTCACAGGGCAGTAGTGCCTAGTGGCCAGAACCAATAGACTTACCCTGGTATGCAGAGATGTGAGGCCCAGCACCGAGTCAATATAGTTATCCTGATTGGCAGGGCAATGAGATCTAGTGGCTGGAGTCACAGGGGTTTACCGAGACGCACGGCAGCACATCCTAGCAGCCAGAGTCAATAGAGCTGTCCTGTATTGCAGCGGAATAAGGCCTCCTGGCAACTCAATGGGCAGCCACCTGGGGAGGTGTGGCAGCCAGAATAGGGAGACCCAGGCCCACCCTGCTCCAGCAGGTCCCAGCCCAGGACCCTAACAGTAGGTCAGCAGGGTTCCAACCAAAACACACCAACTTCCCCCTGGACTATAGCTAGTGTCATTGTCATCCCCCCAACCCCACTTCCTACCATACCTTTTGGAGCTGTAGTTGAGGCAGTGTTGGGGTCTATGTGCTTTTCAGTGTTTCCAAGTGACTCAGATCTCTCGGACATCCATAAGCACTTGAGTGTCAGAGTCTCTGTGTCTCCAGCTTCCAGTCAGGGGTTCCAGCTGCTCCTGGGCTAGAGCTTGCTAAGAGGGTCCTTCCTCCCCAGCAATCCACCCAGCCTGAGCTGGGCTCGCTCCCTTTTATACTAGTGCTGCATCTGGAGCATGCCCGGTAGAAACATGGCTTCCTCAGCTCAGTGAGAAGTTAATCCTACCCCATCACATAGCCCTCTAGACAGCTCAGCACCTGCCTCTGTACAGAAGCAAAGAGCTGGTTTTGTGTATCAAGGGTCCCAGATGGGAAGTGGTGATCTAGAAGTAAAAGATTAAGTTTTAACTCCTCCACATACATTTACTAATGCTTTTTCATGAACATGTTACAGCAAAATTTTGTTCATGAAGTGGGTCACATCTTGTATATTTAATTGCTTGTGAATTTTACGCTAATATAAGGATTCATTTTTCTTTTCATCCCCTACCCCTGGTAATTTGTGTCCACAGCTATACGCTAATTCAACAGAAATGCTAGTAACCATTTCATATGCTGCCAACTAGTATGATTCCTCAAATGCCAGTAACAGAAAATGTGCCACAGCTGTTCTGAATACAAGCATTTGTATTTTCAGTTGACTAGCATGAAGATTAACCAAAGTCACACTAGTGACAGCCTCATGAATATGTGTAAATCAACTTCACTTCAAGTCTAATTTAGCTTAAATTGGGGCTCTAGAGATAGACATACATAAAGCTATTCCAACTAGTAAAAGATCCCTATAATTCCAAAAATAAATGTATCAAGTTGTGCTGCCCATTTTAAATGGTATCAACCTGGAAAATCACTTGTCTGCAAATTTTGTAGCTAGTATACCTCTAAACAGGAGAGTACACCGTTAGGGGGAAACTCTATTTTGTGTGTTTGAGTTATCTAATCAGTTTGTTGCCACAAAAACATAAAAAGAAAAAGCTGCCCTAGTTTCAAGAATTTCCCCACACACACATTCACATTGTCCCTTAAGCACCAATTGATACCTCATAAGTGAATTTTTCATAGATTTCAACGTGCAGTTGTGTCCTAGCTCACGGGAGGCTTCCTAACAGTTGTTGTGCAATGTGCACAGATTCAGGGCTGGCATAGGTCACAAGTAAATGAATCAATCAAGTAGATTAAGGGCCAAAGCCTGAAAACAGTGTCAAGCAGCAATGTGCATTTGGAAAGCTACAGCATTCTTGATCTTCAATTTAGAAACCACTTGTCTTCCTCACCAAACCTCTACCGCAGTTTGCTTGCAGTCCCTGAGTTCTGGACCAGGGGCAGCTCATTTATTTTAAATACTGTATTGTGTCTCCATTCCATTAGCTAGTGGAGTCCATGAGACTACCAAACTCTTGGTTATAAAGACAGCCAGGAACTGTAGTGAGAAAAATTGGTCCAGTCTTTCAAGTGCACCCTCTCCCTCCCAAAACACAAAAGCCAACTTGCTATGAAATAATTTATTAGGCAGTAATACACAACTTTTAGCATCAAGCTCTTATGTACATGCACATAAAACTTCTACTCTGACTACCCTACTCAGGGACCTTAGCTCTTTTGCCCTTGGCCTTGCGGACCTCTTCAATCAAATCTTTCAAATACTGGATTTCTTTGCTCAGGGAATCTGCCCTCTCTTTCAGTGCCTCATTCTTCTGCTCTAGCTCTCGGCACTCTCCAGACACGGCCTCCTGTTCTGCCCTCTTCTTCTGCCGATAACGTGTGGCAGCTGTCTTATTCTGCTCCATCTTCTTCAGTTTCTTATCAGCTCTTTTTTCTCCCTTTACCTTTGCTGACACTACCTTCTCAGCAGGATGATCATATGGTTTGGGCCGCAAAGAATCACAAATGGGGTCTGTGGGAAGCTGGCTGTCACTAAGAGACTCTACAGAGGTGGTTGGACTGAGTTGGGGGGTCCCCAGATAAGACTCTGGGCTCATACATATTCCGCTATCATCTGAGTGAGCTTCCTCCTCCTTCTCCAACTTGGGGACCACCACCACAAATGTGGTAGCTTCTGACTTTCTGTCTCGTTCCAGTACATCAACTTCACTGCCTAGATCTAAACTAAAAGAATGGTCTGGAGTGGAAGTCAGGAACCCTGGGGAGAGGGGAAGAGACAGAAGGAGAGTGAGTGAGGCCACCTGATCTACTCCAACTGGAGAGTCAGGGTGATGGATGATTGGGTCAGTTATCAGTGGAGGTTCTTTTTCTTCAATTTCCTGGGTAGGAGGGTCTAATAGATCACACGTGTCTTCCAACGTGGCCATGAGCTCATCTGGAGAGACGGTGGCTTCCAAGTCATCCATTCCTAACAGGGCATCAAAGTCAAATTCCTTCAGATCCATCTTCTCCACCATCCAATCCATGCCTGAGAAGGCATCCTCTGCAACATAGGGAAACTTAATTAGCGTAAAAGTACAACAGACACACACAATCAACTCAAACCATCTGAAAAAACTCTGGGTGCAAAATATTTTGTGTATCCCCTCCTCCAGTCACTCTCTTGTTGCTAAAATTTTGACAAATCTAGTACCTGAAGCAGATTCTTCCACCATCACTTTCACACACTGCACAGAAGCCTCTTCAGGCCTAATTTTTAGGCCTGATCCAGACTGGACTCAAACCCACCTGACCCTAAGAGGGTAAAATTGTTTTCTGACCTAACCCCAATCCAGTACTGCCACTGCCTCATGCGGTGAGCTCTCCTTTATGTGCCCCTTTAGTTGGCACAGCAGTGACTCCATGAATCAGCAGCTTCATGGCTCTGCTCTTGCCATCCACTAGCATGTGAGACTCTGTCACACACACACACACACTCGCTGTGCTGTAGAATGAGCTTTCTGGCAGGACCAAAATGCTGCACCAACCTGACTCCAAGAGGGTCAGATTGTTTTCCCACCTAATACTTGTCATTTGGTCTGGGATGCCGGGCTCTACTACACAGGACACAATAACCCTCATAGTGACTTATGAGATTCCATTTCTCTCTGGCTTCTCCAATCTCTACATCGATTGAAGTGTTTGGGGAGAGACTTCTAAGAGATAAGTGACAGCAAATGACAGCAGCATTCCCACTTCCTGTGGGACCCTTCCCAAAAGTATAGGTTTCCGAACCATATGAGGAATATGGAGGGAGATGCTCTTGATTCTAAACAGACACTGCTGTTTCATCCATTTAAAGAGCTCACTGGTAAATGAGAACCATGGCAGAATGTTAAGTGATATGCAAATTGCCTGATAGGACACTTGGTAGGAATACTCCCTAGTCTACACTGATCCAAAGTGATATATTTCCTGTGTGAATAAAGTAATGCCTTACCCTGGCTGTTATCTGTGGTTTTGCCCAAACTATCCACAGCCAGCCAATTGGAGGAGACTGCCTTAGCCTTGTCGCTGGAGAACCCATGCGAACGGAGGGGCTTGGCCACCTCCAGGTAGTCATCTAGAAGTCCTAGGCTTTCCTCAGCCACCAAAGACGACTGGTTGAAGGGGGACAGTAAATCCCCCAACAGCATCTCGTTGTTCAAGAAGCTCATCCTGGTGAAGTTTTAATGCTTTTTTGTCAAAGAGTGTAGATGAGTAGGTGTTTTTGTCAATTACAGCAATGCTGCTGTGACTTGCTTTGAAAAACCTGCAGCAAAGACAAAATTTCATGTTATATAGCAGAAGCAGCCGTTTGTGTTTCATTTGACTTAAATACTGAATGTTCTCAACCAGTGTAGAAATGTTACTTTCAATAAAACAAAAAAATCCACTATCAAAACCATGTTATGGAACACTACGCAGACTGGGGTTGCTCCTTTGCAGGATCTCACTTTTCCCCTCAGACACATTCTTTGCAGTGACTCCTTCCCTGCTTGTCTCAGATTTCTATCCCCAAACAGCGCCATCTGGTAACTACTGAGATGGCGCTCATTAAGCCTTAACGAAAGGGCCACTCAAGTTTCCTCATGACCAAATATAGCCATAGCTGCTGCTAGAACCCCACCCACCATGCCTCTGTGACTCATGCACAGCTTGCACCCATGCCAAGCTGCAGCCATTTCATGTTCCTGCCCGTGTGCCTCTCTCCCCACCCCATAAATGGGCCGCCATTTTGTGCATCCTGCCACGTTTCCACCGGGGCTACTCCGCCAGCAGCTGGCGCATAGCAGATTACTGACCGCCCTGCATCCCCAGGCGCGGAGAGGCACCGACTAGCTCGGATTGCAGGGAAGGAGAACGCTTACTGCAAAGACAGAAAGGGGACGTTTAAGGCTAACGTGGGCTGCCGCCTAGGAACCCAGTCAGGGCTTACAAAATAGGGGAGCAAACTGGGCGAGAGGCTGAACGTGCCGCCTGCAACATGTGCGGCTGCAGCCATAGCGTCGCTCCCGCGAGCGGAGTCCCGGGGACCCGCGCGGCTGGCGTGGAGCGGAGGCGAGACACAGCGCACGAGGTTCCGCGCTCAGGCGCCGACCCCCGCCCCATGTGCAGGATGGGCCGTTCCTGCCCGGTCTGTAGGGAATGGTTTCTCCCCGGGGCTAAGAGAATCACAGGAATTCACCCGCCCCCCACACACCCCCTCACCTCCCACACATGGTATTTCCCAGCAACTCGCTCATTCCCTAACAGGGGATGGAAACGCGCAATAGAACGTTCGGAACGTCTCTAGTGGAACGTCCCTGCTCCCCCCACCCCATTACGACAGATCATCTCCCTCGCTACGGACTAAACCATTCTCAGCCCCCCCCCCTTCGGGAGAAACCATTCGCTAACAAGGGGGAGTCCTTCTCAGCTCCCTAATCCCCTCCCCCGTTCGGCCGGATCATTCCCGGTGAGGGGCCAGGCCCCACCCCCATACTCACGCCATGGTTGCAGACGCCGGGGATGGGCCGAGGACGCCGCTGCTGTTGCTGCGCCCGCTGCACTGGCCGCTGCCGCTGCTGGCCCTGCCGCCGTTACCAAGCCATGGCGGCGGCGGCGCGGCGGCTCCGGGTCAGGTGGGTCCCAGCTGCGCCAACGCGCACAACCACATAAAGCTACGGACAGACAATGAGAGGGCGCGCTCGCTGCTTATATAGCGCGCGCCTTCTTTCCCCCGACAAAATGAGATCCGGTAACGCTGTATCCTTCCGCCAGATTCACCGCGTGCTCAAAAAAAGCCTCGGCGATTCGAAAGGTTCTGTGCCCTGCTGCCTTCCCCGCACTGGCTAAAGACACGAGAATGTTGGTCTCGCACACGTCAGAGGTCGGGGCTAGCGAACACTCCGCAGAAGGCCCACAGGGACTATATTCCACACTGACACTGAACCGCATTGACTAGACGTGACGTCACGCAGAGACGGGGCGAAGCCTCACAGCGTCGTGTAACCCCCTCCCCCTCCTCCCCGGTCGAAGACTGACTCCACGCTCGGCCCAGCACAGGGAATACCACGTGGGCTTGTAAAGCGCGGATTGGCGGATACCGCGCGTTCATGTGTACTGCGAGCTACCATTGGTTAGAGCGAGGGAAAGACGCAAACGGCGGTACCCGGAGCTAGGGGAGAGAATGCGGAGTGGGCAGGGCCAGGAGCTCTGCAACGTGGGCGGCCCGAGGAGGCCGGCCGGCTCTTCCCCCACTGCCTCGCTCACCTACTGTGCCCCCCATGGCCTCCATCCTTCCCCTGCCGTGCCAGCCCTGCCCCCCACTGCTCCCCCCTCCCAGTGCCAGCCCTGCCTCCCAGGACCTTTGTTGCCCCTCTCCCCACTGTGCCATCCTGCCCCCAACTGCTTCTCACTTCTTCTTGGCTGTCCCCTCCTTTTGCTGTGCCAGCCTTGCCCTCCAGTGCACCCTACTCTTCCACGGCCCCTCCCCCTGCTTTGCCTCCCTCTTTCCCTTGCTCCCCCATGGTCCCTCCCCCTAGTGTACAAGCCCTTTCCCCCCACTTTCCCTTGCTCCCCCACAGGCCCTCTCCCCACTGTGTCAGCCCTGTGCCCCCACCTTTCCTTGCTGACTCAGGCGTATTCAGTTATAATTAGATGTTTTTGCATACCACCAACATTAGGGCTCTGGGAGTCAAGCTGGATTTTTGGCTGCTCAGGCATCATTAGGAATAAAGGGTTTGCAGGACAACTTGTGCTCTCAGCTACTTCGGGCAGCAGCTGTACTGTCTTCAGGTTATGGCCTTACCAACACATGTGGAGGGTAATGGCCTTCATTGGGTTTGCACAGCTGTAACTTATTGGAACTCAAACAATTTTACTGATAACCCACAAGGACAAATGCAGGCCAGCTCCCACACTCAGCTCTGCAGAGCCAGTACAACTTTATCATCACTAAAGTCAGCATAAATTACTCTGAATGCACAATAGGAAGCGCTCTGCTGAATGGAAAGGTACCCTGTATACAAGGGATTTGAGTTTTTTTAAGAGCAAAATAAGATTTTGAGTCATTGGAGAGGAGAATGCTCTCCATCCCAGAAGACATCACAATAGCAGCTCAGTGAGCCATGACGACAGTTCTGAAAAGTGCGTCAAGGAGGGAACTGAGCTTCAGTGCAGAAAACTGAGGGGGGGGGGCCGTGGCTTTCAACGAAGCCAACTGGGGGATTGGATGGGCAGGTGGGTGGACATCAGTGCAGCATGGGGATTGGCTGAAGGGAAGGCTTTCACATCCCCCAAACTCAAGTGCCTTCCCCTACCCCCTTTCAGTGAAAATAAAAAGGTGATTGTAAAGCTGTTATTAATAGCTAAATCAATGAATGTAAATACTCACCCTACCCTTCCTCTTGAAAAGATAATTATGGATTTCCATGAAAGGAGTCCCTGTACATCTGAGCAAAAATCGTAGAAGCAGACATGAAATGCGCAACAAGGAACTTAACCCAGACTGGCCTGTTTTTTTTTAATCTGCCTGGTTTTCTTCTCTGTGCATTAAATTTGTACTGGTGAATGGTTCCAGACAGAAATCTTCTCTCTCTCCCCAGCCAAAAAATAAAAACAAAACAAACAAAAAAACCCAAAGCCCCAGCCCCTGGTTAACTTCAAGGTTATTTCCCAGTTTTCTAAATGATTATAATACATCATCATTTATTAGATACTTGTATAAATAAGATATCATACAGAATTATATGTGAATTGTTAAACCATCTATTTGCCTTTGCAGAGAACTTCTGAACATTTCTCCTTTGTGGAGCTAATTCATATCAGACAAGATTTTTTCCCCTTTAAGTAAAAATCCTTTGGTTGTTTTTTCATTGATGGGAGAATGAAAACAATGATTTCTAAGCTGAGAAATGCAAGAGTCTTTTCTCACCATTAATTCAAAAACCTCAGAACAGAGATTTCCTAGTAAGTATATGGCTTGTATGCAGTGCAGTCAAGCATGCTAAATTTGGGAGAAATCATTTTTATGATAAAAAAGGTTTATACAGTAATAAACAAATAATGGATGTTCATGGTCAGTGAACACCTGCTAAAATGTGACCAGCTGGCTGCAGTGTGCTTGACTAAGTGTCACTGTGAAGGGCACCTTAGAAATGTGGAGATAAAACATGTGCCTACAATACATGAACCCCCAAGAGGATTCACAAGGCCCCAGGGTCTACTCTTGTGAAATTCATTGCAGGACAGAGGGTATGTGACCTTAGAGCAGGGAGAACTGCCCAGCCTTCTTTAGCAGCCTACCAGGAAGAGGGGCTGCTCCTACATAGGGCATGACTACACTGGAAACTACAAAGCGTTGTTGCAGGAACACTCCTGTGGCAGCGCTTTGAAGTGTGAATGTGGATGCGCTTTGTGAGCGCCTCCATGAGGGGATTAGCTCCGAGTGCTGGGAGCACAGCTCCTGGCGCTCAGAACCTGTCCACGCTAGTGAGCCAGCAAGTTAGAGCGCTATAAAACATAAGTGTGGCCAAGCCCATAGACTCAGACCTAAAGGTCAGAAAGGACCATTGTGATCATCTAGTCTGACCTGTACAATGCAGGCCTCAGAATATCACCCACCTACTCCTGTAATAAACCCCTAACCTATGTCTGAGCTATTGAAGTCCTCAAATCATGGTTTAAAGACTTCAAGGTGCAGAGAATCCTCCAGCAAGTGCCCCATGCCCCATGCTGCAGAGGAAGGTGAAAAGCCCCCTAGGCCTGCCAATCTGCCCTGGAGGAAAATTCCTTCCCGACCCCAAATATGGTGATCAGCTAAACCCTGAGCATGTGGGCAAGACTCACCAGCCAGACACCCAGGAAAGAATTCTCTGTAGTAATGTAGATCCCACCCCATCTAACATCCTAGCACAGGCCATTGGGCATATTTAGATGCATGAGGGAAAACTGTATTGTTGAGATATGTTCACATGCTCAGTCTTCCAGAAGAAATGAAAATAAGAAACTGATGGGCACAAGAATTGCACGTCCCATGATTTTAGGCTCTCTTTGCTATTTTGCTAAAGCCCACACTTTTCTACAAATGCTAGGCTCTACATTAAAATGTTGGGTTTTTGGAGAGATTTGGGGCAGAGAGTCTCTTTTTGTCCTGTGTTTGCACAGCGCCGAGCACCTCCATGACTGGAGCTCCAAGATGCTACACTAACACAAATCATAAGAAATAATGACAACAATGGGAAGTGATGTGCTGCCCCTTTGATGATAACCCTGCAGAAAACTCTCTGGCCAAACCATAGCAGCAGCTGGGAAATCACCCCTCACATTCCATTCACCTCACTCCAAAGCCTGCATTGGCTATTTAAATAACATTACAAAGTGAAGCAGCATTTCTTTTTTCTTTAAACTAATACACACACCATGTCATTCATTTAAATATACAAACATCAGGAAGTAGGAGTTAATGCTTCCATAGTAACCTTAACACTCTCTCTCTCTCTGCTGTATATACATACAATGCCCATGGAGTGAGGTGGTGGGTGCCACAAAGTAGGGCAGTGGGATGTACATCCTCCTTCCTCCAGCTCCCCAGAAACAAAATGTATGTATTTAGCTCAAGATTTCTCTTTTCTGGAGACTGGAGCACTGTCCTAAAAGGCAGCTGCAGCAAGGGAGAATGGTTGGCAGTGCAGCTCTGTTACTAGGGAGCATAGAGGGGGCAGGGAAGGAGGAAGTGGCAGAACCAATGTGGAGACTCAGGCCCAGATCTTCAAAGGGGTTGAAACACCTAGCTCTCCATTATTTCAGTGGGTGCTAGGCATCTAAATTCCTTTTAGGATTTGTGCCCCACAGCCCCCAAGAAGAGGGCTTTGTGTGACCCTAAGAATCTCCCAATGCCAACTGGCAAAAGGTTCACTGTCATGTAACAGCAACTGCTATCAAGCCTGACAAACTCACTACACTTAACATTGCTGTTACAGTATTTATTGATAAAGAATGTAATGTAGGATCTTGTATAAAACTTATATAAGGGTAGTCATAAGCTTTGCGAGATGTATGTACGGGTATTATTCAAGAAGCTGTATGTATGTATTAAACTACGTAACTATGTAGCCAGGTAGGGCAGCTAAACAAGTTTTTCCCAGGACAAAGGAATGTTGATTTACCTGTCTGCCTGGGTCTCTGATGTAAATCCAGCATTGTGTAAATCAACACAAAGCAAGCTTCCTTTGCATACTAAGTCAACAGAAAAACTAATTTAACAGGAGAATGAGAAAGACAATATGACCTCAGCACACCAAAGAACAAATAGCAGGGGAGAAGAATTTTGTCTGGGGATACATGTCAAAGGGGTACAGTTCAAAGCTTGTCTGGACTATAAGAATGAAGGGAAAAAAACCCTAAGTGGTGCATCAGTGAAGGAGCAAAAAGGACTGTGTTTTTCATATCCATGAAACCTGGATGCTGGCGATGTGGTTGGTGATGCTAGGAGAATGCTTTAAATGCTTTAACTTGGACAAAGATTTTAGCCTACTAAAGTAATGTTCAGTCTCACCAGAACATGTTATACTTTTGTTTTATTTGTTACCATCTCTGTTTTTATTACCTTTACTCAATATCACTTGAATCTCTATCATTAATAAATGTCTTTTATTGTAAACGTGAATCAAGTAAACTGGTGTGCACACTGTTTCCCTGGAGGCAGCTGACTTGGTAATTACTGAGAGTGTCTAGTGAAAAGGGTTGGATACCATAAGCAGCCAGGAATCAAGGGGGGGGTCAGAGACCGGAGTGCACCAAAAGTTACCTGCAAGGCAAAGTAAAGTCTGGTAAATTCCTGAGAAGTTTGTCTGGGGTGGCTCACAGACTGGGGAGACAAGCTAGCCTGGGCAGAGGGGTAACAAGATCACCCATAGTTTTGGGAGCCCCAGGAAACTGTCATTGTGGTTTGCTGCAGATGCTGCAGGATTATTTTGGATCCATGGGGAATCTGCCAAGTGTGTCTGGGGGCAAATCTGGCAGCATTTTTTGCTGGGAGAGGGCAAATCTTGCCCCCTGGGGGCAAACTAAGGTTTATCCAGGAGGGGAGCCCCCACCCTGAAAGAGGATATAATGTGTTTAGCGCTCCTTAGTCTAGGCAATGCTGCTAGAAGTTCTGCCAGTGGAAGGCTTGCTGAAAGGGGATCCGAAAGCACTTTTACACTAACCTCGACATTAGCTGGAAAACAGCTTCCCAATTTCTAGGGAAACTAGCATAAAACAATACAGGTCAAGCCAAATCCTCTTAATGCTCAGTTGTCAGCAATTCCTCCTCTGACACTCAATATGAACATTCAGATGTATCTTTTCTTCTGAAATCTTAGTCAATCCTCATGGTTTGTTTTGCAGGATCAGGACTTTCCATCTTATCATTAGATTGATTAATAAATATATATAATTAAGGATCAAACCACATACATTATGATTTTATCATCTACAAATAAATAAAAGTTAGTCACAAGCTGCAACTAAATAATTTTGGATTAATTCACCATATTTGCTATACCCACAAATTCTTTCATAAATAATCCATTGCTTAACCACCCACTCACTGCCCTACATTTCCCATTTCTGTTATGTAAGTATCATTTCAACATTAAAGTCAAAAATGGTTAAATTACATTTATAGATTGAAGTTCAATTCTTCTAGTGAGAGGGAAGACAGTCCTGGTTGTCTATCTAAGTTTTTTCCATACTGAACTGATCTGGATGTGCCACACGTCCCTTGATAACCCACAATCTGTAAAACAGTTAGTTTTCTGTATCAGCCATTTGGTAGCCAACTGGCACAAGCAAAAATTTGTGCAGGTTTCTTAGTGGGAAGGGTCTTTCAACATTACACATCTTGCCCAAAGATGAGTTTCCCTAGCAAAGCCACAATTGGCAGCAAATAACGTTTAGCAAATGAGGGGGTTTGTATTTTCCCAGCTTTAAATTTATTTACTTGCAATGACTGAGAGTCCAAAATAACTCAAATGTCTTGAGGAGGTGAAAAGGTACAACACACAAACCAACAACCTGCAAGACTAAACAATTAAGTTCATAGGTTACAAGGCCAAAAGGAACCATTGTGATCATCTTCTAGTCTGAGCCCCAGTACAACGCAAGCCACAGAACTTCCCTCAGGTAATTCCTTTTGAACTACAGCAGATCTTTTAGAACAAAATCCAATCTTGTTTTTAAAATTGCCAGTGATGGAGAATCCACCATGATCCTCAGGAAATTGTTCCACTGGTTAACTACCATCACTCTTACCCTCATGCCTTATTTCCAGTCTAAATGTGTCTAGCTTCAACTTCCTGTCACTGAGTCATATTATACCTTCGTCTTCTAGATCAGCGGTTCTCATACTTGGGGGTTCCGCAACCCCTTTTTCCTTTGCTTCATTGTAGCACGGAGGTATGTCCGCCGAAAAGTCACCGAATTGAACACTTTCGCTACTGGCAGCATTTCAGTGGACATGCAGCATTTGTCTCTGTGTCCGCCAAAATGCCGCCGACAGCGGAAGCTTTCACTTCGGCAGCTTTTCGGTGGACCCAATCCTCCCGTTCAGTGCTTCCGCAGAAAAACCTCCAAATGCATCGGCAGCTTGCAACCCCCCTGGAATCGACCCACGACCCCCTGGGGGGTCGCAACCCCCAGTTTGAGAACCACTGTTCTAGATTGACAAGCCCATGATCAAATATTTGTTCCTCATGTAGGTTCTTACAGATTGTAACCAAGTTACCCCTTAATCTTCTCTGTGTTAACCTAATAAGATTGAGCTCCTTGAGTCTATCACTATGAGGTATGTTTTCTAATCCTATAATCACTTTCGTTGCTCTTCTCTGAACCCTCTCCAATTTATCCACATCCTTCTTGACTTGTGGGCACCAGAACTGGACACGGTATTCTAGTAGCAGTCACACCAGTGCCAAATACAGAGGTGAAATAACATCTCTACTCCTACTCAAAATTCTCTTTTATGTATCCCAGGATTCCATTAACCTTTTTGGCCATGGTGTCCTGGGAACTCATATTCAGCTGATTATCCACCATAAACCCCAATTCCTTTTCAGGATCACTGCTTCCCAGAAGAGTCCCCCAGCCCATAAGAATGACCTACATTCTTTGTTCCTAGATGTGTACACTTACATTTAGCTGTACTAAAATACATGTTGGTTGCTTGGGCTCATTTTACCAAGTGATTCAGATTGCTCTTGATCACTTGGTAAGCTGATTATTATCTTCATTACTTATCGCTTCCCCTAATCTATGTCAGCTGCAAACTTTTTCAGTGATCGTTTTATATTTTCTTCTAGGTCACTGGTAAAAATATTAAATCATGTAGGGCAAAGAACTGATCCCTGCAGGACCCCTCTAGAAAAACTCTGGCTTGATGATGATTCCCTGTTTACAGTTACATTTTGAAACCTACCAGTGAGCCCGTTTTGAATCCATTTTACATGTGCTGTTCATTTTACATCGTTCAATTTTTTAAACTGAAGTGTCATTTCGGTCCAATAGAGTGGTTCAACTGCATGCTGTATTGCTACCACTGCTGCTTGATTTACTGCTTTCACCTTGTCATATCACAGGGCCTCAGTTAGTATTGATAATGCAAACAAACAGGAGCCTAACAATAATCATAAATATGTAGTTCGGATAATATGAAGGTGGTTCCTGCATCTGAAGTAATAACTAAATCCTGGGTTAAATAAACTCAAGAGGTTGAAGACAATAATAGAAGGCTAGGATACCATTACTACGAAACTGTGCTGATGTCTTGCTTCTAATGGCCATCACTCCCCCTCCACTTCAATGGAGTGGGGAGCTGGTGATTGAGCATTTTAAATCTTAAAGCAGTGGGCTCCTGCAGATTGTCATGGGACACCCAGGGAATCATGGGTTGCTAATTTCTCATCTTTCTTTACGTGTCCTTGGTCTAGGGTGACCAGATGTCCCAATTTTATAGGGATAGTCCCCATTTTTCAGTCTTTTTCTTATATAGGCTCCTATTACCCCCCCACCCCTTGTCCCAATTTTTCACATTTGCTGTCTGGTCACCCTATCTTGGTCTGTTTTTTTTTTTTTTTTTTTTGGTGGAGGGGGGGAAGTTTGTGATCCACTGGGGTGGCAGTATTGCTGTTGCCAGTGTAGATCCTGATCCTGCAATGTGCTGAGGACCATGGGTGTCAAGGGCACGCAGCACCATGTAGAATTGGACCCATTGCAATCAGGGGGCTAGCAGGAAGAGTACTACTGCCTAGCCACCCTGTCAGAGGGGTGAAGAATCTACCAGTGCCAGAGGATGTGAAGATTGATAAGCAGGGAATGAAGTGGCAGACAAGAGCATAAAACTGGACTGAAGTCAACAGGGATTATGAACAAATAACTACAGTTCTAAAAACCATACCCATTGTGCCTCGTTCCGCCCCAGCAATCTATTTGTACTCTGAAGGCTAGAATTTCTTTTTAAAAGGAAACAGATTAGCAATACTTCATCACGGGAGTCCGAGATATTGAACCCATCAATCTGACTTTTGGGTTTTAGAGCAATTTTGTTAAAAACTGCCCTCTGCATTAGTATTTAGGAAGGATTAAGACAGTGCTTCATTTGTGCCAGGGCTTGCCAGGGCTGAGCCCCGGCACTGCTAAGCTTGGCAGTTCATAGCAGCGGCATCTCTGGGCATGCCACATCAGTTATGAAAGTAAAAACACTGCTTGAGTTCCAGCGCTTAATTGCTTGAGTCCCAGCACCTCTTTCATCACAAATTAAGCACAAGATTAAGAGCCCGAGAAGTTTAAATTTTGTAAACCAAGCCATTTTTTTCAGTCTTGCTTCTGATTAGACACTTCCTACAGAAAGGAGAACCATTCCAAACGTTCACAGCCCTACAGCTCCTCTTCCTCAACTCGTTTCAAACCTTTAACACTTTCTAAAGATGATAATACTTGATGTTGCAGTAGAAAGCTTTTATTAGCACGGCTGGAACGTTCACCTAACTCGCTTCTGGCTATGTCACTTGTGAGTAATGCAGATCATCTCAAATGAATGATAAAACCTTTACATCCTGCCAGCTTGGATTCTGCACAGGCCAGACATGTTTTAGCAAAACTATTCTAAGACCATTTTAAAATGTTGTTGGCATTGTTTCTTGTCTCCCTGTAGCTGTAAAGTCAGGAGCCTTCATTATCATGAGCCCAGCTGAACAGGGTTGAAAGAGAGATATTTCAATAAAAGTAAACACCTTTAATATCCCTAAAAAGCCTTCATGGGCCCTTTCAGAGCTACAGATTAGTGCTGGGTTCCATAGGAAAGAGCATAAGTCTCCCACCTGTAGATCTTTACAACCAGGAAATATTAGTTGTAACATCTTGACATTGTAAGATCTTGAAAATATTTTCCCAGCCCATCTTGAGATCCTTGAATCTTGCCCATCACCACAGGCCAGGATAATTTTGGGAGGGAAATTGCCCATCTGAGAGAGGAAGGATGTTTCAGTGGTTAGAGCACTAGCCTAGGATGTGAGTTTAATTCCCAGCTCTGCCATGACCTTGGGTGTGTCACTTAGCCTCTCTAGGTACATCTTCTCTGAAACAAAAAACCTGTGGCATCGAGTCTGAGCCTGGGTTAACTGACAGGCTCACAAGGCTCAAAACCGCAGCATAGACACTCAGGCTGGAGCCCAGACTCTGACACCTAACCACCTTGCGAGGTTTCAGAGACCAGGCTCCAGTCCGAGTCCAAATATCTATATTGCAATTTTTAGCCCCAGGATCTTGAGCCAACTAATCTGCACCAGCCATGGCCGTGCTGCAGGTCTTTCCCTGCAGTGTACCAGCTCTGCCTCAGTTCCCGCTCTGTAACACAGGGATAATATTACTTCCCTACCTCACAGGGGCTTTGTGAAAATGAATACATGAAAAAGTGGGAAGCGCTTTGGAATCTACTGATGAAAAACACTGTCTATGAAATAGGCATGATTATTATTTCAGAAAGTGGAAACACTGCTCCAGTAGACTGATTTTTTAAAAAGACAGCTGCCTTGGGGTTGGGGATGTGCTAGTAAATCCTGGAGAAAGAGATTAGTAGGCAGAGGGCAAATGAGGTGGTCAAACATGTACGACACAAATATTTATTACTTGGCTGTCATAATCTCCATAGGTTGGGTACATGTCTCCTCTGGTCTAAGACTAAACTTGAGAATGGTGAAGCCAAAATTAATAGAAATTTAAAAAGTAAGCTTGATTCCATTTCACTGTGAGGCCATAGCTATGTACCCAACATCTACTGAATATGAATAGTTTCTCACAAAATTGTCTTTCCCGCAATTGCCCACCTGAGGCACCTGGGTTCCTCCTATGGGAGGAACCTCACCTCTAAGGATGAGAGAGTTGTTCAGTCTTCATGGCCTATTCGGGCCTTGGTCTCTCTCCTGAGACTGTCAGCAATGTCTGCTAGTGACAGTGATGTGGTTTTTGTAATGGGAGCAAAGATCCCTGCAGGAATGGGATTGAGATACCCAACCATTCATTTCACAGAGATGCTCAAATGTTCTGATAGTAGTGATCTTCCAGCACAACTGAGCTAGACTGGAATCTAAGACCTGAAGCTGAAATATTCTGTCCCCCATTCCTCCACTCCACATATCCTCCTCATTGATTTAGGGTATGTCTACACAAGAATTACAAAAACCTGTGGCTGGCCTGGGTCAGCTGACATGGGCTGGTGGGGCTCAGGCTCTGGACTGAAAAACTGCTGTGTGGACATTTCGGGGAGGGTCCTTGAGCTCAGGCTTCAGCCCGAAACATCTACACAGCAGTTTTTAGCCCTGCACTCTGAATTCCATGAGCCCAAGTCAGCTGACCAGGGTCAACCACAGCCATGCTGCAAGTCTTTTATCCTGTTTAGACACTGAAAACACAGTATGTACCACTCACGTCTATGAAATTCAAAAGCAAAAATAAAATCATTAAACAATGAAACCAGTTACACTCTCAAGACTCCACTTGAGTATGTGGAAGCTTGAATTAATACAAAAAATAGCTACTCACCTCTGAAATAGGGCAGCCCAGCATGATGAACCCAGCTCCTTTGCTCCATAATCTGCACTAGCAGCTTGTCCATTGGGGTGTGATTCAAGCTGTTTATTATCCACAAAACTCTCAGTGGCCCCCTCATTCTATCCCCACTTCAACAGCTGCTTCATCCCACCAAGGGGCTCTCTTCAACACTGAACTCCAGGCGGCAGCTGCAAGCCATTTCTGATGGAAGGCCCTTGGCTTTGACATTTTCTCCTTAAGATTCACCAGAGCTCGATTCTGGTAAGTTTGGGGAATCTGAAAAGACATACACTGATTTTTTCTGATTGGGTGCATAGCCACAGAGAATTGGTCCCACCAATGAGAGACTGCAATACTAATTGATCTGAGCCAATTGCTGGCAACAGCTCTTTTTAGACTTTGCAATATATTGAGCAGAGAGCGAGAGCGAGAGAGAGAGTGTGTGTGTCGCTTTGAGCAGCTCACCTTTCTGGGTGCTGACTTACTGCTTAGGAAAGCATGGAAGGCAATGTCTAACGCTGCTTATGAAGCAAGTCCAGCACAGTGATGGGGGCAGGGACACAATTGCCTTCCCTACATTCAGGAAGGACAATGTTGCTGGGACACTGGGTTGTATGAACTGATTCCATCTCTTATCCTTGCACCAGTGCAGCTAGCACATCCACATCACAGCTGCTGAACCAGTGCATTCAGAGATCCTGAAAGCAATCATCCTCTGGTGCCCAGTCCCATAGAAGCAGGGCTTGTGGGCAGTTACCAAATACAAAGCAGTGCATTGTGGGATGAGTTAGGAGGAGTGGTTCAATTGGCGTAACTATGATGCTGCTCTTGACTTTCTGTCCAGGCTGGGAAGAAGTTATTGTAGACTGCACCAGCTCAGTCAGATCTGAGCTAGAGCCTCTCTCCCAGGTAGTGCAGCCAATTTTACAAGAAATGCTGGGACAGCTGTTATGCCTGGATGCCAGGTGTTAAATTCCACAAATGTGGCAAGCTTCAGGCTTTCAGAGACAGTGTGCTTAAGGGTCCCACCGGAAGTAGACTTTATTGGGGCAGGTTGTACAAACACATTGCTTCTATAAAAGCACCAGTCAGCCCCAAATAAAGGCTGGATCATTCTCTTTCCTTCACCGGAACTAGGCTGCCAAAAAACCCAAACAAAATGGGAAACCTTTGCAATTGCAACTCCCTTTTTAATATCTGTTAAAAAAAAAAATCTGACCATAAAATAACTAGTATTTCTTTCCCTCAAGTAAGCTACACTCAATCGCAGGTGCCTCTAATGGGTGTGAACCTTATGAGCAGTTTCTGTACCTTGGTGCAGGGTCCCAGAAATAGGCTGATGGAAGATCGGTGTAATCTGTGAAAAGATGCCATCTTTTCATGTCCAACACTCCCAGCAATGAACCAATCGTCACATGGGCCAGTGGCAAGTCTTCCCTACTGTGCCATCATGACCCTTAGTTAGCCGTTGTAACTGGCAGGGAGAAGAATACAAGAGAAGTGGCACGTAGAGAGAAAGAAATCCGTGAGGAAGGGTGCAGGTCAGAACTGGAAAGTAAAGATCAAAAGAGAGAAAGCCCTTGAAGCATGTGAAACCACATTAAACAGAAGCAGAGGTGCTCACGCAGGGGCAAGAGCTTTCACTGCCACTTCAGAGAAACTGAAGGAGACATGACTCCCTAAGAAAGAGTCCTTCTCATATATGCAGGCTGCCAGGGATAATGGCGTCACAATGCACTGATCATTGCTCTCTCATGGCCAGTTGAACATAAGAATGGCCATACTGGGTCAGAGCAAAGGTCCATCTAGCCCAGTATCCTGTCTGCTGACAGTAGCCAATGCCAGGTATTTCACAGGGAATGAACAGAACAGGCAATCGTCAAATGATCCACCCCCCATTGCCTATTTCCAGCTTCTGGTAAACAGAGGCTAGGGACATCATCCCTGCCCATCTTGGCTAATAGCCAGGATAGACCCATCCTCCATGAATTTATCTAGTTCTTTTTTGAACCCTGTTATAATTTTGGCCTTCACAACATCCTCTGGCAAAGAGTTCCACAGGTTGACTGTGCACTGTATGAAGAAATACTACTTTTTGTTTTAAACCTGCTGCCTATTTCATTTGGTGCCCCTAGTTCTTGGGTCATGAGTTGTTCTTGTGTTTGCAGATGGTTGATCATTCTGAGATAGAAGGGAGGTGGAACTGCAAATCAGTGAGGGGCAAGTGAGCTTTATCTTAAGCATGCTAAGACTCTTCAAGACAAGTGCTAGAGAAACGCTAGATTTTATAACTACTATGGCCTATAAAATGGGTGCTTTGGGCAAGTCTTGCACCTGCCCTGGCACTGGGAATAAACAGTGAAAGGAGGCAAGGCATTGTCTACACATGTATCAAAGATAGCCAACATTCTGTGGAAAGTTATTTTATTTCAGTATTTCCACACACTCTGTCACAGAACATGCACTACTAGTTCTTCCCCCTTCCAATCCACAATACCACATCATGCGAGAGAGAGGGGCATCTCAATCGCTCATTTCGTAACATGGGCACCCAGACTCTGACGCTGGGGCCACACCAGCAGCTTGCCAGGAGGCAAAGGGCAGCCATTTTACATAATTGCTCTTAATTTTAAAAATCTTCAAATAAACTTAAAAGATTAAAGATTGAACTCAATGGCAGTAAAAACCTGCAGTTGAGCTAGTTGGTCCTCGCGCTGAAGTTACAGGGAACACAAAGACAATCTTCTACGAGTTGTGTGTGACCTAAGCAACAGCAACACACACCAAGGCATTCCCAGAGCCAAGAGTGCAGAACCACAGACTTGGGCTCTGGGCCTGTTACAATCATTTGTCTCTATGGGCTGCCCTTCCTTCCTTGAACTGGGGAAGTGGCCATGAGCTGCAATTTTCACATTTTATTCTGGGAATCCTTGCTGTGTATTTTAATTTCATATAGAAATTAAATGAATAAGACACAGAAGCCCTCCTGGCTATTACTCTCCTTTCAATGCAACTAGATTTGTAGTGACTTTTAACACTGATAGATGTCAGCTTGACAACCCTTACAAGTGCTTCCAGCACACTGGCCTCCTCCCCTCCCCGCCACATCCTTCATGCCTCAGCCCTGACCTGATCTAACCACTCTCTGTGGACACATGGTCAGCTCAATCTCTGGGACCCATTATACCTTTGGCCTGTGCTGAGACTGCCAACAATGGGGTAACAGGCTCTCAGCCCGCAGGATGGCAACAAGGAACCAGGCTGAGGCCACATCCTTGTAGCTAGCTCAGTGGAAAAAAAGTTTTACATTTCAGAATTGAACAGATGAAGTGATGAAAGTGACTAAAGCGAAGTGGAACGAAGTCTTGCCGGAGAGAGAAAAAAAAGCCTCAATCTCCATTTGATACACAAATTCAACTTTGGAGCAACAAAAAATGGTCATAAAAACATTAATCATTACGTTGCCAGAAAGAAACAAAGGGTTCACTTACAGTGTCTATAGAAAAATAGGGACCTGACAAGAACAGGGAAAACTTCCTAAGCCAAACCAGACACAGGCTTCCCCGCAGTCTTGTCTCACCCTTTTTGGTATGGTTTTGATAATTCCTGACCACGCTATTTCTCAGTTATGTCAAGGCCACTGTACTGGAGTCTGAAACAAGTGAGAGGGGTGAGAATACTGCCAAGATGAATGCACAGAAGAAATCCATCCATCCATCCCCTGATATTTTAACAGCTTTGTTGACCTTCAAGTGGCTAAAAAGAGGTGAGTTTCCCAGTCTCTCAAGGGATTCCGAGTCTCCCCCGTTTGTGTGTATGGCAGGAAGACTGATACTGGAAGGACAGCAGAGAGCAAGAAAGGAAAAGAGGTTAAACTCCAGGAACATGAGCAAGGAGCAACCAAACACCAGACCCAACACTGACTGCCGCAAAAGTTAAAAATAAAATAATACAAAGTCAATTTGTTATCCCTTTGGAGACTACAGATTTACATAACACACAGCTTTGAGCTTTTGGCTGGCAGCCTAGAAAGTAGCAGTAGTCCACAGGTTAAATAATTTAAAATGTAACATTGCATTATCACTTTATACTAAATATTGTTGGACAAACTGGTTAGACTGGACCGTCTGAGAAAACCCTAGGATTCATCTTACCAGCACCACCTTTACTTAGAAAATATGGCCTAAGTGTCTCTGCTGGGATTCCACCCCTAAGATTTACATCACAAACCTCTGCACTGCTTTTAAGAGGGAAATAAAATAACGTCTCCAATCTCTTCGCCTGAGTCTCTCCTACTGCAATTCATCTCCTCAGCTTTTGTGTTGCTTTTAAATAGAAGGGTTGGGTGTTAAAAATGGGAAGAGGAGACAACTGCAAAACTGCACGCACACATAATAGTAGTATTTGTCATTCAAGACAGACAGAGCCCCACCACTGTCAGAGGGTGGCAGCAGGAAGAAAGCTGTAGAGTCCTCAGCAGATAGGGGCTCCATGCCTGCAATGCAGGAGATATAGCTGTGTGGCTGGCCACTCCCTCAGAGCTGTATAATCATCTGGAGGCAGGCAGGGAAGGACAGCAGAGAGAGAACAGCACGAAATGGCAGTGGAAGTTGAAATACTGCAGAAATCCAACAACAACAGGACCAAAGGGAGGAAATGTGATTTGTGTGCTGCACTGTCCCAATGATTTTTCACTTCAAACAGTGCAGGTTTAACCTGTGGGAACATAGAAGAGAGGATCTACCTCAGCTCTCCCCTTCCTTCCCCTCCTCCCACAACAGAGATATGTACCCTTCATCTCCTGTTCCCAGTAATCATTCCTAGATGGCTACTAGGCACTAATACTGCACTTAAGTATGTGTGTCCAGATCCTCAGCTGGTGTAACTCAGGGTAGCTGCATCAACTTCACTGCAGCTTCACCAATTTACACCAGGTGGCAATCTGACCCGTGTGGGCCTGTTGCAAACCCCACTGTTGTGTAAACCTGCTTCCACCTGTTACTGAGAGTAAAAACCACAATGGCAGGAGAGAGATGCTATAAGAGGGAAACTGAGAAAATAGCCCCTGTATACAGTCTCTTACTCTGCACATCTGAGGTCCCACCTTGACTATTCTTGATTTCCAAGGCAATTACACCCAATGGATCTTGCCAGGCAGGAATGGCAAACCCCACTCTCTCCTCAGCCTCATGAGGCCACAACATACATACAAACAGTTTCTTCCCAGGTTCAGTGGGACCAGGACATACCAGAAGTGGTGGTGCACCTTTGACTGATCACATACACCCAGCGTACCAAGGATGACACTGCTGCTGGACTCCACCCTGGTAGAAATGTCAGCCATGTGCATACTTCTCCTGCAGCTCTTACACTTCTAAATACTGCCTGTACAATCATCATGCAGAGTTCACTCTGTACCACAATCACTGTTATACACAGTCCTAGTAAAAAATCCCAGCTGGGCTACTATGCACCTCTGGGTCTGAGTGGGAGAGAGGGGAAAGGAAAACAATAAGGTAAGTGAAACAGAAGGAAACACTTGAGGGAGGGGAAGTCAGATTAGATGTCAACAATAAGTTTACTCAAATTGCCATTGGATTCACTGCCCCAGTTCCACCCACTCTAACATGGAAGGGAAGGGTTCACTCCCTGCAACAGGTAGCACAGTGGGCACAGTGTATTGGTAGAAGGCTGGAACACCTGCAGCAGGCCTTAAGAACAAACGCTGCATAACGGTTCCCCCACCCCTTCCCCACAGTTGGCAGGGAACAGCTGGGACAGGACCAGTAGCACCAAGAAATCCAGTGGGAGCACCAACTTCACAGCAGGAAGTATGGGTGGCCTAAAGAAAAAATATTGGGCGGGGGGTGGGGAGGAAGCAACATTTAGTAAGAGTCAAACAAAGTTCATCTTAGCCAGACAACCCCCAACATCATTCTCCCACGTAAAGTCCCATTACGTCTGCAGCAAGACTTGTGGCTCTGACAGGGAGCTGTAGAGGGTGTAGCCCAACTCATCCACTTCTTCAGGGGTGAGCTCTGAAAACAAGTTCACCTTGGGATGCAGAGCACTGGGTAAGACACCAGCCTCCAGGTAGCCAATTAGTCCCTTCAGTGCCTGCAGGAAGCGGTCAGCCAGCACATCTTGGGACCAGTCCGACTCCTCTTGGGCCAGGTGCAGGATGACATTGGTGAGCTGGCTGGCAGTGAGGTGGCCCAGTGCTGGGTTTAACTTGCACACAGCTTTGAGAATCTTGAGGCACAAGCAACGGCAGCCAGAATCGCCTTGGTCCATGGCCCGCAGGCGAGCTGTCTCTGCTGGCCGCAGGCTCAGTCGCCACAGATTGTCATACTGGGCCAGTCGGTGGGGTTTGGCCACCAGGGTGGTGTCACCCAGCGTCAGGGATGGTAGGAAGTCAATAAGAAGGTGCCGCTCTGGCTCATACTGGACTTCCAGTGTCAGGGTCTCTGGCGGTGCTGCCGGCCGGATCACATAGTCCAGGAGGGACCCAATGGCTGGCCAATTGATGGAGCCTGCCACTACTTTCTCAAAGGTGTCTGCCACAGCCTTGGGGGAGAGGTAGCCTCCCACCACACAGCGGTCCCAGTAGCTGCTCCCCCGGGGGAAGTACTCTGGGTTTTCCCGACGCACCAGGCAGAAGCCAGGGATGTTCATGATGGTGTCCTCACCTGGAATGCATGACCACAGGTTCTGCTCTAAGACCAAAGGCACAATGAGCTGAATGTGATCAGCTGTCACTACCTGTCAGGAGAGGGGGAAAAAAGGGCGAGAGTTAACAGTTGAAGCTGCTGGGATAAAGCCATCAATCTGCTCATCACACATCTTCCTTCAAATGGGAATCCAAGAGGCTCTTTCTAAGTGGGACTCTCCGCCTTCCTTTCATATCAGGAAACATTCAGAGAGATCATTCTTCATAACCCAGGGAAAAACCGCAGGACATAATGAAAGCTGGTATTTATTCAGCATTTGCCTGAAAGATCTTTATGCACCTTATGAACTCAAATGGCTATACCAACTACAACACGGATTGTTTCACCTACCACTAAACTGAATCCACCTCTTGGGTATGATGTGGCAGTTGTTTCAGCCTATAGCAACATTACACAAGGTTTGGACAAGAACTGGAGAATAACTGACAAGCTGCAGGGAGAGTTTAAACTGTCAAATCTGAATCATCCCACGACAGAATCTGGCCAGGTGCTAGCGTCAATGGCCCATTCTCTTAAGGTGTGCTGGGATCTTCAATGATCACAGGTGATTAAAACCTCAGACTTAAGTTGCATCTGACACGCAGCACTCCATCCAGGAACATCGATTCAGTGCTGTCTCAGAAGTGACTCACTCACTATAGCCTGCAGGCATTTTTGCATCAAAGTGTTCTACAGCAGAGCCTGCTCTCCAGTTCAACCCTGTCATGTGTTAACAAAACCAACAAAAAAGTAGGAAAGGCTTACAGGAATATAGGGGAGTTCTGAGGGAAGCAACACTTTTAACGGAGGATGTGCAAGGCAAGTGCTGTGGGGAAAGATAGACACGGAGAAAAATGGAGATGCTGCAGAGGCAGAGCAGGAAAATACAAAGGGGGCAGAGAAAGAAGGAACTGGGCCAATCAGAAGGGACAAAACGAAGGTAGCAAAGGGCAGATGTTCTACAGACACAGCCAGAGCTGCATGTGTTTTGCAAAAAAAAGATCACACAAACGTATTCCCAGGAAACGTAGCATCGGCAGGCTTTAAACAGGAACGCTGTGCTCAAGCAGCACAGCCGGCAGGGAAGCCTGAAACACCTCCAGTCAGTCGCCCTGCAGCATGATGGATACCACACCCTCCAATGAGTTACCTGCAGATCATCGTACAGGCTGCCACTGAGGTACATGTCACGCAGGGGCATGTCTGGCAGCTTGGCACGTAGGAAGCTACGCAGCTCAGCACAGATATCTACAGCTGCCTGCTTGGCCCGGGCCTGCTCTTCTGCTGGGATAGCCACTTTCCTCCGGTAGTAGGCAAAGAGCTTTTCTTGAAGGGACAGACGGAGGCGTGACTTCTTCATTTCTACTTGGCTCCTTTTGGCAGGTGGTTTGGGCTTTGCAGGTAGGAACGCGTCTGCCAGGAAAGAGAGAGAAATCCCATAATCCCCAAATCCCCAACATTTCATTGCTAAATGTTTGACAGAGACAACTTGGCAGCACTGAAATGCAGCCCCCTCCAGGGTGGAATTTAGCAGTCATGCTGCAGGCTTTATTGTGAGTATCATAGTAGGAGAAAGTTGTGAATAACTTCAACAGTAACTACGAAAGGAATTAGGTGGGCAGACAGTAAGTTCCCTGAGTCAGAATTTAACCAGGACAATGAGACCAGCACCCCATATCTTGCAAAAAGAAATTATGTTGATGACTGTAAGCGGGCAGCGCCTGTTGAATTTTATCCAAAAGACAACAGCCCTTATAGCACAAGTGCCTAACATGATGCAAGAACAATGAGAGGACAGAGTACCCCTTCTTGAATCACCAACACTTGAGTTTTTCCTGAAGGGCTCCTACAATGTAGTGACAAAGCTCAATGTGGTTTAGCTTGGAAGAGCTGATGTGGTTGCAGTAATTTAAGATGGTATGTCTGATGGGGCTGTATTACTATAATAGTTCAGGAGGTAGGCCAGAGAAGGTGGGTAAGCAGGAAGAGCTAAGAGACACGGCAGGTCAAGCAGTTATAGGGCTTGTGTTGTTTCTGGGGAAAGGGAGAAGATTTCCCAAGGATCTCGCACTCAAACCTTTCATCTGATAGTTAGACCTGAACAGATACCTTCTCAGATCTCATTGATACAACGCCTCTTCACATTGCAGCACTTCTCTCTGGTTGAAATATGAAGCAGCCCTCCCATCACCAGGGGATATAAAGGACCCCCTCCTCTGGCAGAAGTCAAGGAGGTAATTTTAAGAGCTGCCGTAATGCCTTTATTCAGCTCCTAGAAGACTTCCCCACCTTTGGAGGATGACAGAGCCCATGTAATGACTTCAGATGACATAATTCAGCTCTTGACTTCGATGCCCTGGTCATTAAGTTTCTTGCTGCTACCCTAGTAGGAATGCCAAAGCCATCCTGGAGTTGGCCTGCTTGCGGAAACAGAGATTTGGACACCAGGTAAAGTTCTGTGCCAGGTTATTATTTTGCAGATTCTACATTTAAAAACTGGTGATCCTTAGAGGTTGGTGAAAGATCTCAATTTTATCTGGGGAGGGGGCAACCAGGATTGAAAGGACAGCTGGTATAATGCTGAAGGTGTCACACTGCTTCTTACCTGTGTCGAAAGCTGAAGGGTCAGTGGGGAGGGTCTGTAGGGAACGGCTCAGGTTTGTCTTCATATCCTGGTTCAGTAAGCGTGATGAAGACCCCAGCCAGTTTGGTTCCTCCCAGCTTCTCTTTCCTGACTGACTCAAGCGGGTGGGGCTGCTGGGAGCACTGATTGCCCGGTCATACATCTGAAATGGCATCACAGGGACACAAGAAGTTACGCTGGTTAAGTGCCCCCCGTCCATTAGGAAGCAACCAGCCCACATCTCTTCACTGGGTCTTTCCCATCCCCACATTCCTCAATGTTCATCTCTCTATCCCTCACCTTGTTACCTTCAGTATCTCTGTTCTAATGTTCCACATCCCTCCTCCGAACAAGCACACCTTCCTTCCCCTCAGACCTCCTCACACTTACTCGTTTGACAGCCAGCGTAGCAATGCCCAGCATGGCAGCTCCGCCCACACCCAACACGAGCCGGGCATTGGATAGCACAAAATCGATGGCTGTGCCAATGCCGTTGTCATCCTTCTTCCCCTTGCGCTCTCCAGCACCTGCCATCTCACCTTGAGAGGAGAGAACAGATTTGTCAGAACATTGTACCCCACCGATCTAAACCTCCATCTCCCCAGCCTGTTGCCCACTGTTCTTTGGAAGTTAGGATATCCCCCAATGAATCAGATTAATGGTCCAGCTATTTCTGTCTTTTACCTCCTGCCGCACTGGCTCAGACCATGTCTAGTCAGTTATCTTGCCTCCAACAATGGACAATGTCAGACTCTCCACAGAAAGGAAATAAAACCCCTTTAACGTCCCTAATTGCATGGTATTACAGTCATAGGGAAAATATCTTCAACTCCAGCTCTTAGTTTATGATCTGACGCATGATGATTAACAGCTTCTGACATTTCAGTTGGGCTAGGGTCATTGCAGAGGCTTTACACATAAATATAGTAACTCTCGCTCTGATACTAGCACCTGTAATGCTGCAGAATGCTGTCCTGCGGAGACAGCAAATGAGAGGGCAGCAAGAGCTGAGGAAGGGGCTCAGAATCCACCCAAAGGGATAGTTGGGAGGATGGGGGGAAATAAAGCTGTTAGAGAAGGGAAAGAATCTAGATGCTGAGGTAGCAAGTGAACTGGAGTCTGGTTAGGAGGTGAGGTGATAAAATAAAAGAACTGGAGAAAAGAAGTAGGGGACTGGGAAGTGAGAAGGAGGAAAGAAGGAAAATAGGAAAGGTTTCAGGTCAGGAGAAGCAGGAAAAATACACAAACTTGGGTAGGTGAGCAGACATTATAGGAGAAGGGAAGTAGAAGGAAATATAGCCTACAGACTTACCAGAGAGAGTGTATCAAGGGGAAAAAAACTGAAAGAAAATATAAGTGGTGAAAAATGGAATTGATCAAAAAGTTGTTTTAGACGAAAACAGATCCTGAAAACAGTAAACATGACACCCACCAACAAAGGACCTAAAGTAAATTAACAGAGACAATGACTGAGCATCTCTTGAAGGAATAGGATTGAAAGATGCCTAATGGATAAGTAAGAGATCTCTCGGTGAAGAAACCCTACTTATGGACAAACTCGATGAAAAGAGGTACAGACACAGGAACACCAAATTTAAGGAGTGCTCCAATCCAAGGGGAAGCAAGAGTGGAGCTGGACCTACAGCCAAGGAGAAGAAAAGTTGATTCCTCCCTGAAGTGACACAGTATATTGTTAAATAATCTCTTGTTTCTTCTTAATAACAATGTATTTGGTACTACTTGCATAGAGTAAGGAAGAATAACATGTACAAGTTCCCAAAGGTTAATGAGTTGGTAACACAGCTTGTTATTACAAGTAGTCTTTGGTAACATTCTATATTATTTATGTTCCTTGTACAATTGTGGGGTTCTCCCTTATAAAATTCTAAAAATTTAAAATGATTCCTTTTGCCTTGCTTTTCCTCTGCCTCTCTTCACAGTTAGCATAGTCTAGCCCGGGGCAGGCAAACTATAGCCCACAGGCCCGTTCTGCCCGGCCCCTGAGCTCCCAGGTCGGGAGGCTTGCCTCCGGCCCCTCCCTCACTGTTCCCCCTTCCCTGCAGCCTCAGTGTGCTCCGCGTGCAGCTCTCTGGCCCGCTGCTCCTCCTGGGCAACACTGCAGCAGCGTGGCTGGCTCCGGCAGGCCACGCGGAGCCAGACACACTGCTCTCAGTAGTGAGGTAAGGGGGCTGGGGTGGTTGGATAAGGGACAGGGGATCCCAGCAGGCGGTCAGCAGGAACAGGGAGCAGTTGGATGGGGCAGAGGTTCAGGGGGAGGAGTCAAGGAATGGGCAGGGGGGTTGTATAGGGCATGGGAGTCCCAGGGGTCTGTTGGGGGCAGAGGGGTGAATAGGAGTTGGGGCAGTCAGGGGACGGGGGGAAGGACAGGTAGGGTGGGGGGTCTCGGGAGGGGGTGGTCAGATGACAAGGAGCAGGAGGGTTTAAATAGGGGATGGAATCCTGGGGGATGGTGGTTGGGAGGGGGTCTCTGGAGGGGGCAGTCAGAGACAAGGAGTAGGAGGGGTTGGAGGTTCTGAGGGGGGCCGTCAGGGGGCGGGAAGTGGGTAGGGGTCAGATGGGGCAGGGCCAGACTGTTTGGGGAGGCACCTTCCCTACCCGGCCCTCCATACAGTTTTGCAAGTTCGATGTGGCCCTTGGGCCAAAAAGTTTGCCCACACCTGTTCTAGCTAGCTCACCACATATCTAATGCTTTTTAAAAATCTCACTAATATATTTGTCTCAGTTATGTCGGGCAATAGTGATTTCTACATGTTAATTATATGTTAAACCATATTACCTTTTATGTCTTTTCCCTTTAACCAGCTGAATATTGTACTAGGTGACTGGCCTCAATGCCATTTAACCTCCTTTCCAAACTAGAGAGTCCTTGTCCCTTTCTATGGGATCACATCTATTTGCAGAAACTGCAATCTAGGTGTCCACTGGGACAGAGGGGAGAGGTGGGACGGAACCAAACCAGAATTATTCTAGTGGTGTGCAAGAGCAAAGAAATGGCTGTACTAGATCACACCCAAGGCCCACCTACTCCAGTATCCCTTCTCTGACACTGGTCAGTACCAGGTACTCAGAGGAAAACGCAAGAAGCCCCATAATGGGTAATTATGGATTAGTTTGCTCAGAGGGGAAATTTCTTCCTAATCTCTGGGAATTTATGCCCTAAACAAAGCATGAGGGTTTATCATTTATTCAAAGATCATATGCAATGTAACAAAAAATATTCTCATTCAGGGATTCACAAACTTCATTAAGCCTGCCTGATCCCACTCTGCCTGGGTCGGGGTGTCAAAGCCAAAGCCCCACCACCATGGATCAAAGCCAAAGGACTTCAGCCCCAGGCATGGACCCTATAACATGAGTCCTTCCCTCCCCCTCACCCCAAGGCTGAAGCCCTTGGGCTTTGGCCCCAGGCGGTGCAGCTCGGGCTTCAGCAAGTCTATGCCAGTGGTGTGCAAGAGCAAAGGAACGGCTGTACTAGATCACACCCAACGCCCACCTACTCCAGTATCCCTTCTCTGACAGTGGTCATGACCCACTTTGGTTCCCAACCCAGTGTGAGAACCGCTGTCCTCATTAATATGCACATTTAATTTTGAATCCTACTAAATTATTGGCTTTAGTAGTATAGAATGGTAATGAGTTCCACTGCTTAATTATGTGCATAAAATCTATTTTCTTTAATCACTTTTAAACTTGCTATTTTTCAAATTCATCAAGGATGTATCTGACTTTAGAACAGGCTAAAAGCACATTATTCACCAAGTTTTAGGCAGTTTAGAATGGCCATGCTTGTTTTTCTGAACCAGTTCCCCAAATCACTTTAAACTCCAAGAGCTCAAGAAGGATGCTCTCTGAGCTGATGAGTTTGCAATTGAATTACTTTTGGTCACTGTACAGAAGATGTAGCAGCTGTCCGCAGCGGTACCATCAAAACAGTGGTTCTCAACCAGTAAACAGTCTAGGGATGAAGGCGCTGGGGCAGAGTTGTAACTAGGCATTTTAGTGTTCAGGGTAACCAAGCATATTTACACCCTCTACCAGAAGTGACGCAGGAGGGGACCACATGGCGTCATGTTCCCACACTTCCCAGATTTTTTGGTTGCACCCCTTAATATAGACAAGCTGGGTGGACTGCTGAGGTGAGTAGGGATGGAGGTGGCGCAACCTCCCTGAGATCTACCAGGGGGGGCTGGCCCAAGCTGCCTTCACAGCTTTGTGTCTTGGGCAGCTGCCCGGCTCTTGCTATGGGTGTGCCCTGGGGTGGTTTTGGTCGTATCCTACCCCTGGGAGAGGCTGGATCCTGCTGAGCACTTACCACACAGTGATAGCTGCTGCTGTCTGGGTTTGGCTCTTCACTTCGGCTGTTGCAAACTACAGAGTTGCAATCCTGCTCAGGTTTAGCTCCATGACCCCAGCTGCACTAAATTTGTATGAGTTACATTGTGACCTAGCTCATGTGATTGCAGTACAATTCACTCAAATATGGCCTAACCAGACTTCCATCATGAAAAGCTGGACCAAACTGGAATGGCACTGGGAGCCCAGAGGTTGCAGTGCCTAGAGCAGGGAGGTGAGCCCAACCAGCCCTGTGGGACAGAAGCTGCCACATGACTCTTTGAAACATTCTGGAGACCCAATTTTGGGTCCCTACTCATAGGTTGAGAAACCCTGCAATAAAGCAAACAACAAAAAGCATGCTATGTGGCTGCGAATGACCTACCTAAGGCTTAATGCATATGTGGAGCACTGCTTGTATGGATGGATATTCAGGCACTTTCTGGACCTTCTTCAAGTTTGTGGTGGACAGAAGATATTAACCATCTGTCCAGAAAGATTAACGGTTTTGGAAAGAGAAAAGAAGGAAGTGGGGTAAAAGCAGGTGGAGGCAAAGACGCTAAACCAATCCTCCCAGTCTATTGTTCAGGAAGGCTTGCCCCTTCTCCAGCTGTCTCTCTCTGTCTTCAAGCCTCTCTAGCTGTTGGTTCTTGCGGAACTCACGCCGGATTGAGGCGAGGTAGAAATCACGGTCAGTGTAGCGTAGACCACGGCCCTGGCGCAGCAGAGCGCGATAGAGGCTCAGCACTGCCTGACGGGACCACGCTGCCATGGGGGACAGGTGCAGGAGAAGGCAAACTGAAGAAAAATGAATGAGTGAAAGTCAACATTTGTTTCCCAGTTTCTGCAAGTGTCCCTGACACTTTCTTCACAAGCCACTGGGAAAGGGGCACCCAAGGGGATGGATTTCCACGGGAGAAGGAAAGGGGAACTTAGTGCAGAGGAAAAGATCCCTATTGGGGGGGGGAGGGGCGGGCAGAGAACAACCTCACTCTACCCGCCAGCAAAGCAGAAAGAGTCAGTAACAAAAACAGAGCCACTGTAAAATCCCCCTAATCACGACACTAACCCCCTGCCCCACCGAGACTCCCTGGATCAGCTCCGCCAGCGCTTGTCGCCGCCCGGGCTTCCCCTGCCAGGCGCCGTTAAGGAAGACACCTGCTGGGGCGGGGGAGACCCCTCGCGGGCGGACCCCTGGGCGGGCTGAGGGAGGGCCCCGGGGAGCAGCGCAGGGCGGGATCCCTTGGGCGGAACGAGACGCCAGAAAGATGTTTGGGAGGGAGGAGGGGGCCGGGCTCGCTGCGGGGGAACCCCTGGCGGGATGTGAAGAGGGGGAGGAGGATGGGCCTGGCCCGGGACCCCGTTCCGGTCACACTCACCCGGGAAGCGGGGGCTGTTTCTCGGTCCCTCACTGTCGCCCGGCCCCCAGCCTCCCGCCCGGCACGGGTTCCCCGGGGTCACCCAGCAACATGGCCCCTTCGCTTCCGGGGCGCGACCTCTGGCGGCCAACTCGCGACAGCGAGCGAGAGCATAGAGTGTACGCGGGGGGAGGAGGAACTTCCGCTCGTCGCGGCTCAAGGCGGGGAGGGGCGCTCAGGGCTGCCCCCATCCGGCCGGCGGTGCTGTACGGAGCGCGAGCGGGGACAGCTTGGAATCCCTCCCCGCTTACCCCCTCCCCTCCAGCGGCGGGACGTGGCAGAGCCCAGACCTGTCTGAGTGGAGGGACACGTCACTGGCGCGTAGGCCAGCCCTAGCGGGAAGCGGAGCGCGCGCGGGAGGGCGCGCGCCTCCCTGCAGATGCCACTGGGCTGAGCTGGTCTGCCAGGGTCGGGTGCAGGCCTCATTGTCACTTCCCATCTCTTCTCATGTATTCATTAGTGTTTCCTTCTCTGCAGTCCAAGTTCTCTGCCTGGCCTGGATACTCTTTGAGACGTGCCGTCTATAAACAAACAGACTCATTAATTACCCTAGGACCAAATCCCATAGTACAACACATTGAGTAGCAAATTCTTAAGCTGCATATGTTTTATAAGTTGGCTTTTGTTGAGGTGTGGGTGCGGTGCGTGCGTGCAGTACATTTGCATCTGGATTTCGTTTCTGATCCTCTGTGCTTTGTGGTTAAGGGAGGGAGTGTTTGCTGCTTTGGTTAAGGTGGCAGCGAAAGGTCAACGTTCTTTTTTTGGTACGTTCCAGGCTGAAATTATTCTTGGGCAAGTCCCAGCGTCTGCAATACTTGCTTTCAAAACTGCAGGTGGAGGGTTGCTGCTGAAGTCTTGTTCTAGCTTGTGTTAAAGTGCAATTCTGCTCTGCAAAGTGACTGTACAAATTGTGTGAGAGGGCTCCTTGTTTATTGTCTCTCTTTGGGTCCAATATAAATATATGCTCAGTTTATAATAAAAACAAGATTTATTTCAATTGCCTTTGCCTCCCCTTTTCCTTTATTTTGAATATATAAAGGCAGCCTGAAAGATTATTTGCTTCCTTTCTTTTATATTTTTTTCTTGCTTTTTTAAATATTAGAAATATCAGTAACTAAGTCAGGGTGGGTTTGTTTGTTTTCACTGGAGAACTTCTGAGGGTTCTCAGTAGAGTAACCAGATAGCACAGGGGTGGCCAACCCATAACTCCAGAGCCCCATCTGGCTTCTTGTATAGGCAGCGACTCCAAGGCTGGAGCTACAGATGCCAACTTTCCAGTGGGCTGGGGGGTGCTCAGTGGTCCACCCCTGGCTCTGGCACAGGCCCTGCCCCCACTCCACCCCTTCCCATCCCCTCCCCTGAAACTGCCATGCCCTGGCTTCTCCCCTCCCCATCCTGAGCCTCTTGCATGCCATGAAACAGTTTATCAGGAGGTGCGGGGAGGGAGAGGAAGGGAGGTGCTGATCACTGGGGATTCCGGTGAGTGGGAGCTGCTGGGAGTCGGGGGTGGGGAGCTGATGGGAGTGGGGCTGCTAACGTATTACTGTGGCTCCTTGGCAATGTACATTGGTATATTCTGGCTCTTTCTCAAGCCATCCCTGAAACAGCAACTGTGAAAAAATGGCACAGGGGGTGAAGGGTAATAGGCACCTATATAAGAAAAAGTCCCAAAAAACAGGACAGTCCCTTTAAAAACAGGACATCTGCTCACCCTAGATCTCAGATATGCCTAGGGTGACCAGATGTCCCAATTTTATAGGGACCGTCCCGATTTTTGAGTCTTTTTCTTATATAGGCTCTTATTACCCCCTACCCCTGCTCTGATTTTTCATACTTGCTGTCTGGTCACCCTAGATATGCTTATTGTGAACTCTCAAAGCTTAACTGAAATACTAGGAGTGTTGACACTTTTACAAAATAATCCTTTAAGCCAAGTGTTTGTTAGGCATTAGAGGTAAATATGTGTAATTTTAGACAGTCTGACTTTAAAACCATTCCCCCTCTCAGCCTGTTTCCTTTTGCAATGTCAGAACTTCACTAGTTCTCCAGGTACCTACGGCTCTGTCTACCTTAGGGAATATTTGCAAGCCACTGTTAACACTGATTCTGCTCCACTTGTGTTAGCAATGTTGGGAACCCTAGTGTCCATGAGTCAGTACATGCCATTACTGTTTTAAGCACTATGTTGATTAGATCTGCTCATCAAGTGAAAGCCACAATTAACAGCTCTCAGTCGTTCTGTTTAGAAACATACTTCCCATTGAAACCTTCCCATTGAACACAACACTCAATGTAATGTTTTTCTTGAAATGCTTCTAGGATATTCCTATACTTTACATATACAAATACCAGTACAGAAAATATGGCTTCACATTCAACAGCAACCCTACATTGGCTACACCAAAATGCTGCTCTAGTGTAGATAAGGCTCCAGAGTTCATGTCTCAATTGGCTTTTTGTATTCCTTTCCCAGATTGCTTCTGAATGCAGAGCGCTCTCTACCCCCGTACAATAGGGGAAGTAAAAGATAAACAAAAAATTTAGCAACCATCTTTTCCATCTCTCGAAATGCATGCAAATACCATTGCTGGTGATAGTCTCTAAATCTGTTATTAATTTCTAGAGCTCTGCATGGATCCAAAATTTGTAGCCGCATCTGATCTGCGATCTGCAAAAATGATCTGCGGATATCCGTGGATTTGCAGGGCTCTATGCATTTCTCCCTCTCTGTTCAATATGCTGTCTTTCATGTGAATGGCCAGGATCAACCAAAAACCTAATGACTCCACACATAATCTAGTTAACTCTTTTTCTTAAAGAGATTTAAAAAATCATGCCCATTTATAAAAAAAATGTATTCCACGTCATTAATAAACATCTTACTAAGCTATGACCTTGTAAAAAAGCAAGGGGGTATACATTAGAAGAACCCAGGCTAAGTGATTAATCCTTCCAGCTCTTAAATAGTAGTGTAAGTTTATATTTAAAGTACATTTTTTCAAGGAGTCCTAATGTTCTAGCTAATATCTATGGCTCCAAATAAACTTACACATGTTTTTAACTTTAAGCAGATGAGTGTTCCTATTGCTGTCCAGCAAAGCATTTAAGGACACTGGTGGTATTTAAGCTCATGCTTATAGTTAGGCATGTGTTTGAGTACTAGGGATGGGATTACGTATGTGCTTTTAAACATGTGCATAAAGCCTTGATTCAGCAAAGCACGGAAGCACTTTCTTAAGTCTCATTGACTTCAGTAGGCCTTAAGCATGTATTTAAGTACTTTGCACCACTGCCCTCTACTGAATATACGTCTGGGCAAGTAAGTGAGAGTGTTCTCTGTGTGATTTCAGGTTGTCCTTTATTGGCTGGCTCACCACAGAGATGAATCTTGAAAAGGTCACTCATGGAAAGTCTCTTCTATGCTCACAAGGTAGAGGCCTGTGCTTTTTGGAACAGCAGATCCTGAGTTGATTTTAGGGATTGTTAAAACTCTGTTCTCTAAACAATAAAAACCATATAATTAAAAAGTAAGTCCCATATACATCCACATAATGTTCTTAAAGTAATAGAACATAAAATGGCATAAGGTTATAATAAAATACCTTATACTAGAGGTAATAAAAATATACAAGAGAACTTTTGACTCGATCAAATCTAATTTGTCAAACTGTCATGCTAAATTTCCATTATCCTAAAAAATTATATTGTACATTTGTCTCTTTCTTTTCCCCTGTTAAGGTGGGAAGATTACTGGACCTCATGATGATTGTTTACTTTAATGTCAATCCATATTAAGATTTATAAATAACGGGATAGAAGATAATGTTGAAAATTTAATCAATACTGTGCTTACTGTGGTTACTCTACCTCTGAATAGAGACAGCAGGTATAGAAAGTGTTCAGATATGGACGGTGAAAAAGACTTCCACAGGAGGAGACACTGAAAACATTGAGTCTGTTTGTAGAGAAGAGACAAATAAAAGGGGAGATGACAGAGGTATGCAGAATGATTAATGGTATAAAGAAGGTAAATTATGTGCCCATAGTAATCCTGCCTCAACAAGGAGACTTCACTGAAACTGGAAAGCAACCTGATAAAAGGGAATACAGTTTTACAAAAGGCACAGTTCTCTTACTTGGTTCTATTCAATATCTTCATAAATGATTTGAATAATGGCATTGAAAGTACATTTAAAGTTTGTGGACAATAATAAGCTGGGAGATGTGGCAAGCATTTGGAGGACAGGATTAGAATTCAAAATGATCTTGACAAACTGGAGAAATGGTCTGGAATAAACAGGATTCAAATCAGTAAGGACAAATGCAAAATACTACACTTAAGAAGGATTACTCAGTCACACAAGCAGGAAATGACAGCTTAGGAAGGAGTACTGCAGAAAAGGATCTGGAGGTGATAGTGGACCACAAATTACTGTAAGTATGAATCAACAATGTAATACTGTTGGGGGAAAAAAAGCAAACATCGTTTTGGGATGTATTAGCAGGAGTGCTGTAATCAAGACACAAGAAATAATTCCTTCACTCTACTGAGCACGAATGAGGCCTCAGTTGGAATATTGTGTCCAGCTCTGGGCACCACACTTCAGGAAATATGTGGACAAATTGGAGAAAGTCCAGAGGAGAGCAACAAAAATTATTAAAGGCCTAGAAAACATGACCTACAAGGAAGGATTAACAAATTAGGTTTGTTTAGTCCAGAGAAAAAAAACACAGTGGGGAGATAACAGTCCTCAAGAACATAAAAGGCTGTTATAAAAAGGAGGTTGATAAATTATACTCCTTATCCACCAAGAACAGGACAAGAAGCAATGGTCTTAAATTGAAGCAAAGATTATTTAGATTTAACATTAGGAAAATTTTCCTAACTGTAAGGGTAGTTGAACTAATTGCCTAGGGAGACTATGGAATCTCTGTCATAGGTTTTTAAGAATAGCTAAAACAAATACCTATCAGGGATAGTCTAGATAATATTTAGTCCTGCCTTAGTGCTGGGGACCTATTGAGATCCATTCCAGTCCTACATTTCTATGATTCTATAATCTGCGAAACTCACTGCCAAAAGATATGGATATGGCCAAGAGTTTACTAGGATTCTAATTGGGATTGGACATTGATATTGGATAATGAGAATGTCCACAGTTACATTACATAGGATACAAAAAGTCACGAGGGATGTAATGTCTTATATTTCTGGGAATAAGCTAATCACTTGGGTCTTGCTCACATGCACAGGCTCTAACTGATCACCGTATGTGGGATTGAGAAGCAATTTTCCCCCAGGTTAGATTGGCAGGGACCTTCAGGGTTTTTCACCTTCCTCTGCAGTGGTGTGGGTGAAAATCACTTTTCAGGCTTATCTGGGTATATCTCACATAATCATTTCCCTGCCTTTAAGGGGCTCAGACACTAGTGCACCTTGCTCTCTGCCCATGACACATAATAGTCTAATCTCTTGTGGGCTGTAATACTTTGGCCTAATTTCAGTTGTTGGGTTTAGTGTTCAAGAATTGGGTGGTGTGGCTGGCTTCTGATATACGGGTCAGAATGGATGATCTGGTGGTCCCTTCTGGTCTTAAACTCTATGACCCTATGACTGAGAAGAAATAGAAACTTCCACTATGAGGAGGTTATTCCATATTGTTCACTATGGGATTTCTTGCACCTTCATCTGAAGTGTTGGGTGCTGCCCACAATTAGAAAGGGAGGTTTGGACCAGGTGGACAATTGCTCTGATCTGGCATGGCAATTCCTATGTCTACTATGTCTCATCATTAATCTTAGAGAGCAATGTAGCCATAATTTATTCCATCAAGTGCTAGGGTTGTGCGTGTATATACACAAATGCATATAAAATACATGAAAGGTTGGTTTTCTCTCTGAAAGGAGCGAGGGCCTTCAGTAGATAAACTTACATATTTTTGTCTGTAGTAATTTAATTAAATGGATCATCCCCTTAATGCCTATCCTGTCTGTCATTCAGTACACTGTGGATTTTTACCAAAACTAGAGAATTTAGGACAACTATAAAAAAAGTCATCAACCCATATTCATTCCAGCACAGATTGGTTAACTAAATTGCTATCTTTCACCTACACCCAAAGCCCCTTTCTCAGGCTGTCAATATATTTCAAAACAAGGATTCTAGAGTCTTGAATACAGTTATGTAAGTGATCCATCTGACAGTCACATAATATCTTTCTTCTAGGGTCCTAAGTTCTATTCATGCTATTAACCATGAAGTAATTGGGCCAGATTTTCTGCTGGGGTAATGGGCACAGCTTTGTTGAAACCAGTGAAGCAGTGCCCATTTACACCAGCAGATAATTTGGCCCTTGTGTCCATAGTATATTTATATAGTTGAGAAGCACATAATCTGTCTGTAACTCTCCATGCAAATGAACAGAGATTCAAATAAGCTAGTGAAATCTTTACTTGCTTTCCCGGAGTAATAACACATGGCTCAAGTCCGCAAGGTGGTGAGTGCTCTTGCCCTGATCCATCAAAGCACTTAAGTCCATGCCTGAATTTAAGTAAGTGGGTGGTCCCACTGATCACCTTCCATTGTCAATCCTTAGAAGAACTTGCTTAGTAGAAAATAAAGAGCTCCATTTGTCCATACAATGAAATTGTCACAGGGCAGAGGAAAACCTTATGATCAAGCCCTGAATTGCAACTTGTAAAGCTTCTCAGAGTTTTTGATCAGAAGCAGCCCCTCCTATAATCAACTAAATTATTTACTAACTTTAAGCATAAGAAACTAATGAAATTCTTTACTCTTAAGAATGTATTTAACACTTATCTACAGACCTGGAGTTGAGGGAAATTAATATCCCCAAAGAAATGTCTAAAGGACCAAGATCAGGAATAGATATGTAATATATTTATGGTAACAATTGATCAAAAAGAGCAGGTAAGAGGTAAAAAATGGGGAATAATGAATACTACTTTGTGCCTTCATAGCACTTTTTCCATCTACTGCTACATTTAATGGCTTTGCAGAGTTGGTGGTGGCCTTTTAGAGATTCATTAATATCTTGTGTTCATGTATCTTGTTTAAATCAAACAACTTTGAAACCTCCAGATTGTACACAGGGCGATCTTGCATTACTGTCTGTATTAGCATCCTTGTCTTCCCTGTCCTCTTCTCTGTTTTGTTCTGCATTCACCCTATATAATCTATTCTATTCAGACTGTTAAATCTTTGAGGTAGGGCTGTTCTGGTGGAAACCTGCTGCAGATATGGGCATGGATCAGGGAGAGATTTATGCCATCTTCAACTGATTTTTAAAGACTGTGAAGAATTTACCCTATACCAAGAGAGCCACACCACTTTCTAGGGTGACCAGATGCCCCGATTTTATAAGGACAGTCCTGATTTTTGGGTCTTTCTCTTGTATAGGCTCCTATGAACCCCATCCCCTGTCCTGATTTTTCACATTTGCTGTCTGGTAACCCCACCCCTTTCCAAGGCTCAGGCACAGGGCAAGCCCATTCCAGCGCAACTTGCCTTTCATAATTAAAAGAGAACGTGGCTCTACACAGCTTCTCCAGGATTGCTTGAGTTACTGTACTGGGCAGGTCTCACCCCCTACCTCAGATCATCTGGACCAGACTCCCTTTCTAAGGAGAGTAGAGGCTGTCACCTGTCCCTTGGGAATGAAGCTCACCTATCCCAGGGTCAAGACACCCTGTTCAATTGCTGAGCACCTGGAATCTTTCTCATCTTTAGCCTTTGAAGTTCTCGTTTGAATATTTGCTACTGCCACTGAGATCTGCAGCTGTAGCGGCTCTGTCCGGGCCCACCCCTTTGGCTTCTGGACCCCTCCAGCGGTGGCCCTTCTACATAGCCCCTGCCTCTTTCATTGTCAGCAACGGCCAGGTATGCGCCTGACGTTCAGCACCATCCATTTTTAGGGCTAGCTGATTTGGCAGGTGGGCTGGTGGAGTCCAATGGATGGCTAAGAACACTGTACTTCTATCTATATCAACCAACAGCTTCTCAGGGGGCTGATAAGCGTCAGCATTGCAGTAGTATCAGCCATGGAATTTAAAAAAAAAATCATGAGTCCAGACCCCACCACACCAGAAATCATGATTGCTCCCCAAATCATGAGATTTTTAAACAAAGATTCTACTGTGATTTTGTTGGTCTGTCTTTAGATTTCTGAACTCTCCCTGCCCATTGTGTGTTGCACTCTCCTTAGTGCATTAGAGGTGACAGGTCTCTGCTGCAGGAGCACTTGCCCCCATATCTCCTCTGCCTAGCAATTAATTCTGCGCCCAACATCCAAATCAATCCTGCCCTCCCCCACAGTCCACACAGCAGTTCTACCCCCTCATCAGATTTGCCCCTCCCCTACTCTGCATCTGCTCAGTCCTGCCCCCCCTCATTATTTCTGCCAACCCAGGCCCTATCCCCCATCACTTCAGCTTCCCCAGCTTCACCTCTGCTCCTCCTGGGATTCTTCACCCCCACTTTCCCAAGCCTGGGGCAAGGGCAGCCGCAGTAGGGTTCCCTTGTCCCCTGCCTGACTGGATTGGGGGAAGCTTCAGGGTTCTTCACCCCCCTGCCCCGTGCCCCTCTCAGAGGGGATGTTGCAGGAAGGGAGAGGTGAAGCACAGAAGAGCAGGAAGAGGAGGGAACAGAGCCACTCTCCCCAGCTGCTTAACTCTTTTTGCTTTCCCCCATTTCTTGTGAAAAATGGAGTCAGGAGGCTGTGGGAAGTGGGAAGAAGCTATGCCTGCAGTTGGCTGGTGTAGCCCAGGAAGGTGGAGCAGGCAGACAATGAGAGGGGTACTCCCCCAGCACAGCTGAAATTTGCAAGAGGCCTCAAACCTCTCTGTCATCTCCAGGCTGGCTCCTGCCCTGGATGAAAACCTGTTGCTCACAGAAAAAGCAAGAGAGCCAGCAACGATGCCATTGGATGGATCTGCTCGATGCTTAATAGGTTACTCCAGGGGGAATTCTGCGCCACTACGCAATGCAGAATTTTGCAGAAATTAATGTGTGTGCAGAATTTCCTTTCCCCCATAAAAATGGGCTGCGGAGCTGCTAGCCACCACTAGAGGGTGCTGGACCCAGCAGAGCCCAGCTTGCACACAGATGACACTGCCAAAGGGAGGGAGAAGGAGCTAGAAGGTTCTTGACAGCTGCTGTTCCCAGCATGCCCTGAGGGAAGGAGAGGGGGACACATAGGAAACTCCATGCAAGCCTGGGACTGAACATCAGGCTGTTTCTCCCTCTGGAGCCCTGGACTCCAGGAGGGAGGACATGTGGGTATCTGGGCCGGGGGTGGGGGGGTGCATGGCTGGGCTCTGGGGGAGGTGTGGGGAAAGGGGGCAGAGAAACAGAATCTGGGTGGTCATAGGGATTTAACTCTCTACTCCTGGGGGAAATTGTGTGTGTGTCTGTATTGTTACAGCCATACGTGTGGACAGGTATTTTGAAATAAATTACCAAAACAATTGAAACTGGTGTGATTATTGTGCACAAAAGAAGTTTTGATTTTTTGTGCAGAATCCCCCCCGGAGTAATAGGTCCCTTCAATCACTGACCGGTGTGCTGGGGCCGGTGTGTCTATGCCACAGGGATGGAGCGGCTGCCAGGTGTGTACTACGACGGCTCCTTACTGGTTGGAATATATCAGCCCTGAGCTTGTCACACTTTTTTACACGTTTAGCAGTTCCCACAACTGGATGAGTGAGCGAAGCCCCGCTTTCAGGGACGGGCTGTCCCGGGATGAACAGGTGCTGGGGACCCATTGCCCCGGGTGAAGGAAATATATCAGACCTACCCTTTTACAGCCGTTGCCTCGAAGCGCTGCAAAGCCTGATTAAGGGAGGAGGGGCTCCTAGCCCTAGAGACATTTATGGGGCCTTGGGCTAGCACTACAGACATTCATTGTTTAAAAGGACACTGCTAGCCAACCATATTATTACAGCCGTGACAGAAATCCTGGCTCACAGTTGCCAAAACCCATCCATGTGAGTATGCCTACACCACACTGGGCTCTGTTGGGTGAAATATATCAGACTTGCTTGCTGGGGTGCAGGAACTCACTCTGTTGGCTGAGCTAGAGCGGTTGCTCCTTTAAGTCACTGGGTAGAATATTGTATCTGCGTTAAAGCCCCAAATGGCGCATGGTTACTCAGGAATGGAAGAGACGTGCCACAGCTGGAGGCAGCACCCTCTTTACCTCTTTTCCATGGGGTCCTGACCCCTGGGCTAAAATAAAGACAGCCACATGCACCATCTGGTTGCCCTTCAGCCTTTGTAAATTTTTTATTATTATTTTTATCATCTCCTTTTGAAGTATCCCTTTAAGGGTGAAATGAAATCCAACCATTTACAGAGAAAATGATTTCAGAATGTACATTTGATTCATCCGTACAAAAATTAATTATTACTGGTGTTTATAAATTACAGGATTATTGGTTTTTTGGGGTTTTTTTTTTTTGGCAAGTCCACGCATTCCTTTGCCAAAAGAGGGCGCTCTGGGCAACACCACAGGTCAGTTCCCCAGGTAGCATCAGTCCCATGGGAATGCCTATGCACTGCTCCACGGAGGATACTGATTGATCGTGCCCGCAGGAATGAGACTGGACAGTGGTTTGAATTCTCGATTTGGCTTTTGGCCTTGTAGTCCTCCTTTCTATACCATTAATTACCGCGCTGGTATTCCCAGTGTATGTGTATTGCATTAGACTCTCCTCCTTTTTCTTGACATTTGGGGTTAAACCCCTCCCATTTTTTTCCACCCTACATTTATACTCCTATATTTGCACATTAAGGGTGAGGGCCTCCAACTTTGCAGAGAGATTGAAGGGGTTTGGTTTTTAGAGCTCTGACACAAAGGCTAAGGGATTTGGGGTCCCTTCTCTTTCTTCCTCCTCCCCAGTTTTAGACATCTGTAAATAAATCCAGGATGACCTTTCCCTTGCCCAGTGCCCTCCTAGCCAGTGTTTACTAACAGAACCAGAAATGACCAGCTCCAGGGACCTCACAGTGCAGATCTGCAGCAGCTATGAAAGTCGATGAAGAAAGGGGGTGACACAGGGACATGAGGTGGGATGGTTCCAGGGTGTGAGAAGACGCTATGGTCTCATGAGGATGCTTTGCATGAGGATAACTGGGAAAAATGCTGTTCTAAGCTCCACCAGCCTTGCCCCATTAATGGGATGAATCGGAGCTTCTTCATTTGCCCACCCTCAGCGTATAAATGATATGTTACGCTGTGTCCCCCAGTCGGAAGCAAACAGGAGTTCTAGGGAATACCTCAGCTCTAGGGACATAGTGTTCTTTCCTCCAGTATTTGCAGTAAGTAGAGAACTGTGATGTTTTCCTTTTCATAAGAAACACAGAGCCGTAAAAACAATCTCATCTTTGTCTCTTGTTCCCCTAAGGATATCATATAATCTGCCTCTGAGCAGCACCAAGGTTTACCACCAGCTTCACTGATGGGGTAGGGAGAAGCACCTTCAAGCCAGTCTGTCCCATAAGGGGACCCACCTGCTCCAATATCATGGCCTCACCCTTGCTTATAAGTAACCTGGAAAAAGCCTGCCTCTCAGGACTTAAGGTGGGCAGATGGAAGGAGAGAGCCTTGAAAACTACAAAGGAACAGGGAACATTAATACAACAGACTGAAACAGACACACAGCAGAGTGTAAGCCCCAGAAATTGAACAGGCTGGTTCAAATTAAGAAGGGTAGTGAAAGGTTAAAGATGAAAAGACACTTAGACATGAGTGAAGTAGCAGCTGTCTAAGAAGAGTTCGTTGGCAAAGGAGGAAATGAGTTGTACTACTGATTCTCAGTTATGATTGCAGCAACAAATAGCACATAACAGTTGTGTTATCCTGTCCTAGCCCTTCCCTCTTGTCATTAGCCACACCTCAGATGTAGGTTTGGGTTTTTTAAGCTTTCCCTCCTAAACTCCATTATAGCATCTTCCGTGCTGGATCAAGACAGGATCAAATTGGTATTGCTCACACCAGTGGTTTGTGGGAATGAGGGCTCTGGGCCAATGCTTACCATCACACTCATTTCGCCTTTGCCACTATTTGAGACCCTGCACTTTTGAGTTGTTCCTTCTTCAAGTTTAATCTCTCTCTCCCTCCTACAGGCACCCAATCAGCCATCAGATCAAATTACATATGTAACCTCTGCTTCCCATTCCTTCAGGGCCTGCTTGGGGCAGATTGCTAGCCTGAGAAATCAACCAGCAAGAGCTAGTTCCCAAAAATCCCACCCAGCAGCCTCCAAGGGACGATGGAAATGGAAGATGTTAAATCCACAAGAGGTCAGTTTCTCTAAACCCAGTCAAGACAGGATCAGCCATGCACATTAAATCCCACAAATATAAACTGGCTTGGCTTGAAACTGAACGATTACAAAAAGAATTCATACAAAGAGTAAAACCGAACACGTTTCTCCGGAAAGTCCCTCAACACAGAAGCCTCTTTCAAGTTTCATTTCTAACTAACTAGTGGGGAGGGAGACTCTGGCACAGAGAGCCCTCTTGGAGTCCCCAAAGGAGCTCAAGTCTTACCCAGTTATAATGGGATCTGTTCCTCATGCCTGGGGGATGGGGGCCTGTTAGTGAGAAGAGGGAAGTGAAAGGGAGAGAGGGAAGAGGACCAGTGAGGAATGAAGGGAGGGAAGGGGAACGAGCAGGCTCTATCTCTGTGCTGGATCAGCCCTTGCTCCTGCAGCAATGGGTGTATTAGAAATTCACAACAGGCAACTGCAAAACCCCAGGCAAGGCAAGCCTGCCCTGCAGTGCAATGCAGATCCCAGAGAGGAAGAGGGGAGGGGCGAGAGAGGAAGAGGGGAGAGGGCGAATGGGGAAAAGGGACTATGCCGGGGGAGGTGAGACAGTCCTGTGGATGTATTGTGGTCTGCTTGATCCCACATCACTTCCTGCCCAGGAGAATTGCTGGCATTAACCGGACGTCCTGAATCCACCTGACTAGTGGCAAGGACTGTGCTGCAGGGAAGGGACTCAAGTTCTAGCTCTATGGCACCTGCCATCAAGGTAGCTGACCACCTCTCCGCATTCTGGAGTTTGCAGACAAAGATCTACAGTGTGTGTCTCTCCCCTCCAGTTAGCAGGGGCTGAACTTTGGTTGTTTTGATGGTCCTGTGGAAAGGTGGAGTCAAAGCAGAGGGGCTGAGGGCAGGTTCTGGGCGCTCACCATTTCAAGAATAAAAGAAGATGAGCAATGGCTGGGTCTCTCCGTACCTCTCTGCAATAGCTTGCACCAGGCTCTTGTGCTGATGCCAGGTGCTCTCCCTCTGCCTCCACCTAGGATCGTAGGACTGCCCCGCTGTGCCCTACCCACTGCTGCAAAGTCTTCTCCCCTAACATCTGCCCCTCCTTTGGCAATCACCCTCCAGCTCTTGGAAGTCATGAGGGTTCCTTCACCTTAGTCATGAACTCTGTGTCAGATTGGCCTGTAGACCGTGATCTGTGAGGTACCACCCCACTGCCTGAAACATGCCTCCTTCACGCCTTAGCTAATGGATCATGCAGACAAAACTCAGCTTGGGCTGCACAGCAACACTTTTCTCCCAGGGGCGAGGGTGGAAATTTCCCCCTCTCCCATCCACAGGTCAGCCTTCAATGATCTCATGAAGCAGAGCGTCGTGGGTGGTGGGAGCAGTTGTGTATAAAGCAAAACAATGCCAAGCCTCTTTCGAGCAGGTGTTGCAGAACTAGAAGTGAGATAAGATTAAACATGGCTCAGATCTGTCAAGAACCAAGGGGTTCCAATCTTGGTGTTTTAGGTCATTCTATTTCAGTTGTACTTTGGAACCACAGCTGCTTGAAGAAGGAATTCAGTTAGTTCAAAGTGCTAGGGGATTAGATAGCAAGGTGATAAGACCCTTCAAAATACTAATACTTATAGGATCAGGAGGAAGCCAGGACCTTAACACTGAGCTCTAGGACCCGTCACTTTCCCCACAACAGATGGAGGAGGGAGCACACAGTGGGAAAAGGGAGGAGCAGAAATGGGACTCCAGGAAAAAAAACAAGGATGGTGATCCCTGATGGTCAGGTGATTAACACTTTCACTGGCAAAGAAAGCCCCCTCTCTTCAGCACAGCTGGCCTGGCTGGCGTGGGGATCGCTGCTTATAGGTCACATTCCCCTTTCTCCCCCATGCTTATAACAAACAAGAGGGTGGGGAATCACATTTCCATCCCTTCTCTCTTTAGCGTACTCTCTCAGCTGGAAGAACACCACAGGTTTACACTGTACTTCACCCTGCTCCATGCTGCAGATTGGGGTCCCCACACACCACAGGGCCATTTGCTCAAAGTGGGAGAGGAGAAGGTGGCTGTCACCCCAAAGAACTAAGAAAGCCGAGGAAAAAAGCAAGCCCTGTCATTAAAAACCCAGAGCAGGGACAACAGGGATGCAGAACTTAGATCGCTGGCTCCAATTGGTTCAGCTCTTAAATCCAGTTCTATCACATCCCTTCCTCGCTGCGTGACTCTCCCCACAGGCCAGACAAGGGGTCTGGCTCGCACATCCTCCCAGCTACAGGGCAGCAGTGTTCCAGGTGTAATCCCCCAGCAGACTCTCCCTGTCCCTCGATGCAGTCTGTATCCCACTGGCCCAACACCCAGGCTAGGCTCTAGGGGGGTTGGGATTTCCCCTTCCCCTCCCTTTTACTCCAGGGAGAAGAGGATTAACCAGCACTTGGACTGTGTTGTTCTACTGGGGAGGGAGGCTTCCTGCCACAGACACTGTCAGCAGCACCTCCCTAAGGTTGTCCCCATTCTTACCCTCTTATCCACAGCTGGCTCTGAATAGGCCCATTTCTGGAACACTGGCACGCAGAGCCTATAGCTTCCTGGTCTTCCCCGATACCCAGCAGGCTTGTAGAGGGTTCCCTGAATATCCTTAACCCCTAAGTAGATAGCAGAACTTCTGAATCCTGCCACTCTCCTACCTCTCTCTCTCACATACACACATGCACTCTGCCACACACCTGCCAAATCCATGCACATTAACACGTGCGCACACTAATCCACACACTTGCGAACACAACACACAATCAACCTAGTGAAGACCTCGCAGCTTGCTCCGCTGACGAAAGCGGGTTGCCAGGACACAGCCTGAGGCTTTGTGGGCAGAGCTAAGGTGTGGGGTGCAGAGTGCCAGTGAGGCGGGGGTAGGGAGGGATTACAAGCACTTGGGTGCCACCTCACTTCTCTTATCTGCAAACTCCAGGACCGGCAGCACATTAGACAAAGAGCAGAGCCCAGGAGAGACGCATGGACACGAGGTTGGTTGGGGAAGGCTGTATTTTAAAAGAATACTGAGATAAAAAAATAAATGCCTATAGAGATTCTTTTGCACATGTACACACAAGCTCACATGAACACGTGACACACACATCCACTCACATGATCATACATTCGCTCGCCCACTCACATGCTTATTGACAAGTCCAGACTCTCATGTGCATGCAACCTGTTCCATGGCGAGGGCAGCTGCTCCCTCCACCCACCCTCGTGCAGGAAAATCTGCCCCCTGGATAAGCTCTCCCCACCCTGCAGGCAAGGTTGAGGGGGTGTGCCACAGTCTTTTTGCCTTCTACAGGGCCAGCTCCCATTTCCTCCTTCCCTCTGGCCCTCATTAACGTGACTGGAAATCTCACCCCACGTCTCATTCCCGGAAGGGCAGAGAATGCAGAGAAGCTACGCACCTCGGCTGGAAACAAAATGAAAAAGGAAACTAAAAGACACACCTCACTCTTCCCCTTTGCTCTAACATTCCCATTTCCCATGCAAGTCCTGCTCCCCTCACCCAGCCCCTTCTGCCTTCCGGTAAGGATTCTCCAGCAGGTAGTGGAACCGCTGGTAGTTCTTTAGCAGGTACTTTGGGGCATACATTTGTTCCTTGGGGTCGGCAGGGGGGTACTCCTGGGTATTGCCATCGAACCAGCCACCAGTCCGGATCAGTTCCCGGATGTAGTTGAGGTCCCGCTTCTCCTCGTAGTCGCCCCAGCGGGGGAAGTCCCCGTTCTGGGCTGACACCAGTTTGAAGTAGATACCCTCTGGGGGGAAGCACCAGGAGCAGTGCCAGCCGGCAAAATGGAGGGGGCTGCCCAGCGACCACTGCACCAGGATGTGGCCCGTGCTGTTCTCGTACTGCCGGAAGCCGGGCATCGTGTAGTATTCTCTGCGGCGGAGGCGGATCCCGTCCGTGGCATAGACAGCACGCAACATCCCCACTGTGCAGCCAGAAACCACCTCTAGGGTGCCGGGCTGCTTCCAGAAGAAGCCATAGAGGGACTTGCGCATGTGGAAGGCGAAAGGCTCCGTCCAGCCATCGTAGAGCTTGAGGAACAGCACGCCGTCGCGGGCCGGGATCTCGTCCGCATCGTCGATGATGAAGACATCGTCCGGGCGCAGGTTGCGCAGGCGGGAGGTGCCGTCCCGGGTCAGGAAGGTGCGCAGGTAGTCATCGGCGATCCAGCCGTCCTGGCGCCCGCCGGGAGGGAAGTGGTCCAGGAAGACGTAGAGCACCTTGTGGCGGATGTAGTCGAAGGTGCCATTGAGGAGCATCTCGCGGAACTTTAGCGGGCGCGGCTCACCATAGGCCGTGAAGTTTGACTCGCAGACCAAGAAGACGTCCACTACATCACCCAGCTCGTGAAAACGGGCATCCAGGAGGTCGAACTCGTGGTTTATGTTGATGGCATTGATGACCTGCCGAGGTACCTCACGTGGTGCCAGCCGATCCTTGGTGGGTAGGTTTGAGTACTGGACCACAGTGGGCACCCCACAGCTAGGGCCATGCCAGCCAGGCAGGCACACACACTCCACCCACTTGCGCCGCTTTGTGCCGCTGGTGCTCAGTGGCTTGCGAGCTGGGTGCCCCAAAGCAGCGCCATCTTCTCTCTCGTCCGGCCGGCCCGCTGGTGGCTTCTCCAACATCCTGGTGCCTGGCTTGAAGCAGACGCCGCCAGCTTTGGTATGGACAAAATATTCCGTCGTGTCTTCCTGCAGTACAAACTCAGCTTTGTGAAGCTCCTCACTAGCCCTGCTGGGCGGCAGGGGCTGGAGCAGGGGTGAATGCGAGTACAGCGGCGTACGGAGAAACTCCGGCCCTCCTGGCTCGGGGCTGACCTGCGGTGTGACAGGCGCATTGTTCCAGAAGAAGCTGTAGACAAGGTTGGGGCTAAGTGAAGCCAGCTCCCGGGGAAAGGTGACGTAAGAGAGGGCCTTGAGGAAGTGCAGGAAGGAGATGAGGCAGAGACCAGCCATGCACAGGGTCAGAAAGAGCTTGTGGCGTCTCATCTTCATCCTGAAGAAAAGCCAAAGAGAAAAGTAACATTCAGTTATTAGTTGGCTGCAAAACGTCCCTGGACCACTGGGGAAAAGTGTGTTGTGTGGAGCCCAGGATATAACCAGAACGAGGTCCGAACTCGGATAGAATAGGCTCCAGCTGGAATTTTTCCCTCCAAATCTTGGGGAGGCTCATCCATCCCAATTCCCTCCCTCCCATTCTCACCAGGCCTGCCACCTTTGCTGAGTTCCCTCTTGGAGTTCAGCAAATCTGACCTCCCCAGGCCTGGGTGCCATCTTAAGACCTGATACATTCTAGAACATGCCATTAGTGTCCGGGCAAGGGGATGGAAAGCGTGGAGTTCTGGGCACCTCTGATCCAGTGAAGTCTCCAAGATCAGCAGATGTCATTAGAGCAGATGGCAAGGTGGGGACAAAATACAGAGAGCTCACTCAAATGGTAAATCAACAAAATGGAGCGTAGTGTATGGGAGAAGGGGCCTTAAAACATTTAGCTAATGATCTCAATTTCTGGGGTATGGGAGATACCTGAATTCCCTAAACCATTTGGAAGGTCATCCACAACAAGTCCTAAAGAAATCCTCTCGCTCCCAGGAAAAGCTACTCAATGCTGAGCATGGAGAATCTCAAAAACTAATCTGGCTTCGTCTTTTCTCTCCCTTCCACCTAAAGTCCATTGGGCTACTGGACTGTTATTCGTCTCCTTTGTCTTCCATCCCCTACATGTTAGGGGCTGTACACGATGCCTCTGGACCAAGACAGTGTAAAAATAAAAGGAGCTGTCACAGCTAGAACCATTGTGTCAAGGTGATGTGTTCAAGAGACTGAAAGACAGACCACAAAGGATAGAAGTGCTCATCCCCTCTCTCCAGGCAATAGAAAATATGTTGTCCATTCCCTTTATCCAGCTGCTAGTCTCCCTGTCTAAGAGTGGGACAGGAGAGCTGTTGTCAGACGGGAAAGTAGCAAGAAGCAAAATCCAGACAAAAGATATGAGCTCCCACCTTACCTCTCTGCCCCTCCACTATTCCACACAGGAAAAGGCATTCACTCTTGCTAGGTGTGGAAGAGGACTAAGGTGACCAGATGTCCCAATTTTATAGGGACAGTCCCAATTTTGGGGCCTTTTTCTTATATAGGCTCCTATTACTTCCCACCCCCTGTTCCGATTTTCACATTTGATGTCTGGTCACCCTAGGACATATATCCTCTCCGCAAGAGTCAGCAGGTTTTCTTCTGGGGGGAAGAGGGGTGACTGGGAAGACAGGCCAGGAGCAGACCACCTGCCATCATGATAAAGGGACTGGACCCCTCGTTACAGCATGAAACTCTACGCAAAAGCACGTTCTCCACTAGATGAACACCAGGCAAGGGCAGGGGGTGGAAGAGGGATCGCCTCTACCTCTGAAACTCAGGCTCTAAGGAGAACGAAGCCAAGCCATGTACAAAAACGTCAACTCACACAAAGGCAAACAGAGGAGCTGGTGCACCACTGTAAACTGCCAGAAGCACGTCATCTTGCTACTCCACAGTCTACACTGGCTCCTCCTTGGCATACTGAATCCAACTGATCTCTTTGTCTAAGCAGTGAAAGCCCTACCTGAGACAGCCACCTGAGAAAGCACCTCTTCCTCTGCCTAGCCACATGGACCAGCAAGACTCAGCCACTTGTACAGAGGACTGCCCTAGAGAAAATGGAAGGCACTTCCGCTAAAGGCAGGAAGGAGCACTGAACTTATTGCAGTCAGGGCCAAATGCAAAGTCCAGAGTTCCATTACTATGCAACGAGGAACACAAAATACGTAGGTGGAAGCTGACGCTGAAGGAAGGAAGGAGAGGAGGGCGTGCACTTGGGTTGGAATAAAAGTTTTAGATGGCTATTTCATTGACTGTGTTATCTTATATGCCAGTGCTTAAACGGATCTGGACCTTTTATGGTCCCTCAGACCACACAGCTGTCTCATCCATATATTTAGGTAGATTCTCCCCAGTCCCTAACTCTCAGAGCCTATATCAAGCAAGCCCGATAGCTTCAAATCCCCCCTTCCTAACGGTACATCTTCAGTCTCCAAGAACGATCCGGGGATACTCCTTGAGTATTCAACCCTCAAATGATTGTGACTGGCACCATGTTCGCTACCGTTCTCAAAACTCACAGAGCAGTTCAGAATTTTCATCCATCCATCCCATATGTGCTGGGCAAGGCAGTTAAAGAGCCTGGTGTATTTATTATGGGCCTCATAAGGCTGTGAAGCTGATATGGGCAGACACTGTGTCACTGCACAGTAAAACCGTGCAAAGACAAAAAGAAGTGCAGTTACTTTGCCTCACAGCGCAAAGAGTAAGCTGGCATCTTGAAGCAGATACTAAGGTCCCAGGGGTTGTCAGGGAAAGAGGGGCGGGGGCGCTGATCCAGTTTGTTAATGTTTATGAAGTGTTCAGTTGATCATTAACTTCAACAATCTTTGAGGCAGAATGATTTACAGCCAGGCACAGACATCGTTACAGACATGGGAAGCTTGCAGGGCAGCGGGGAGTGGGGGCGGGGAGGGGGTCTGCAGGATTAAGAACACTTCAGAGGACAGAAGTGCTAAGACAGAAAATATCATCATATTGCCTTTATATAAATCCCTGGTACGTCTACATCTTGAATACTGCGGGCAGATGTGGTCACCCACAATCTCAAAAAAGATATATTGGAATTGGGAAAGGTTCAGAAAAGGGCAACAACAATTATTAGGGGCATGGAACGGCTTCCATATGAGAGATTAATAAGACTGGGACTTTTCAGTTTGGAAAAGAGACAACTAAGCGGGGATATGACAGAGATCTATAAAATCATGACTGGTGTGGAGAAAGTAAATAAGGAAGTGTTATTTACTCCTTCTCATAGCACAAGAACTAGGGGTCACCAAAAGAAATTAATAGGCAGCTGGTTTAAAACAAAACAAAAGGAAATATTTTTTCACACAACGCACAGTCAACATGTGGAACTCCTTGCCAGAAGATTTTGTGAAGGGAAAACTATAACAGGGTTCAAAAAAGTCCTAGATAAATCAAGGAGTATAGGTCCATCAATGGCTATTAGCCAGGATGAGCAGGGATGGTGTCTCTAGCTTCTGTTGACTAGAAACTGGAAATGGGTGACAAGGAATGGATCTCTGGATGATTCCCTGTTCTGTTCATTGCCTTTGCAGCACTTAGCATTGGCCACTGTCAGAAGACAGGATATTGGGCTAGATGGACGTTTAGTCTGACCCACTACGGCCATTCTTACGTTCTTAAGAGTTTCCAAATCTGACACAAACTATCCTTATTCTGCTCTAGCTTGCACTGGTTTGACACCAGTAGAATTCCATTGGGCCAGTCCTCAGCTGGTGTAAATCAGCCTAGCTCATGGAGTTTGACCCCATTAGCACCAGAGAAATTCCTCCTGCTGTACTGTATTGTTAATGCTTGTGATTTTATTGCAATCTCCAATATTTGGTGTATTTCTTAGAGCTCCAGTTACTGGAGCCCTGGAACCCACAAGAATTTCATTTTTTTTTTTTAAATAAAAGTTAAGTTTCTAGCCCTCAGATTTTTTTTGGTGGGGGAGGGGGAGGTAGGGAGGAGGAGGAAACTGGCAAACCGGAACCCTAAAAGCTCAAAACCAGAAGAAATCCCCCCGACTCCCTAATTATTATTTTTAATACTTCATGATTTTCTAGGTCTGACATGATTTATACAGCTCTAGGCTGACACTGGTGTAAGAAGAGAATCAGGCTGACAGTATCCTACATGAGGGGGTTAATTACACGAAGCTTGAAAAATGTACCCAACATCCACTAGCCCAGTGGTTTTCACCTTTTTTCATTTGCTGACTCCTAAAATATTTCCAGTAGGGGCATGGATCCCTTTGGAAGTCTTAGACCTAGTCTGCAGGCCCCCAGGGGTCCACGGACCAAAGGCTGAAAACCACCAACCTGGCCCAAGGACTTTAGCCTGCTCCTCAGGCTCAAATGCACTGATTTCCCAACCACAGAACGTCCTATCCAATCTCCTACTGGCCAGCCAACTCCCACTGCCTGGGCCCAAAGCGCCCATTCTTCTGCTGGATGAACCGTGTCTCACTAATTAATACTAACCCCACCACCTCCACACACAAATAAATCAATGCTGCTCTAATACATCAGTGCTGGGAATCCCCAGCCCTCTGCTCAGAAAAATCCATGTATACTTGCCTCATACACAGAGCTCTGCTGAGGTGGGGGCAGGTTGCTAGAAAGGAGGAACGGATTAAGGAGCAAGACGGCCCCAGCTTGCCTGAATACCTGGGCCTGCCAACTCAGCAGAGGGCTGCTGCTCACACCGGCACACCAAGCAGAAGGCACTGCATGGGTGGGGCACACTTCTGACCTCTGTTGAACGGGTGCTAGGAGGAGTAGGCCCTGTCCCCACACAGCCCTCTGCTGGGGTGGTGGAGATCTTCTGGGTCTAGGGTTGCCAGGCATCCGGTTTTCAACCAGAACGACCAGTTGAAAATGGACCCTGGCGGCTCCAGTCAGCACCACCGACCGGGTCGTTAAAAGTCTGGTCGGCAGCGCAGTAGGGCTAAGCCAGGCTCCCTGCCTGCACTGCCTCTGCAGAGCTCCTGGAAGCAGGGACATGACCCTGCGGCTCCTAGGCGCAGGGGCCAGGGAGGCTCCGTGTGCTGGCCTCTCCCTGAGCACTGCCTCCACAGCTCCCATTGGCCAAAACCACAGGGGTGGCGCCTGCAGGCGAGGGCAGCGAGCTGGTTGCCCCTGTACCTAGGGGACTGCAGGGACATTCTGGCTGCTTCTGGGAACTACGTAAGGT